>JAUTXW010004561.1:0-600000 GCA_030620095.1 Kuschelorhynchus macadamiae
ACGTGTTTTGTGGTTCCTTGATTCAAGTTTGGTATACTATCTTAGATTGATTGCTGCTCCCTTCACCATACTTCCCACTTTCCATTTATAACACTAATAATCATATAATATTTAGAAGAGTATATATATATATATATATATATATATATATATATATATATATACTGAGTATGGTACCGCAGGCAAATTAAACGACAAAAAATGCTAAGGAATGCTTCGACCGGTCAGACGGACAGCCTATACGGAACGAGGGTTTAATTTAGCGTAACAGAAGAACCTAAGAGAATGAAGTGAGTATACATTTATAGATGAAGATATCTATAGCAATGAATGTTTTAATAATGATATGGGTAAAATGCGTCGGATTTAATTAAAAATAATAAATAAACCAAATTAGTAAAGAAATACCCCCTTTTTGTCCAATCCAGCATTATGTGTTTAAAGCCAAAAAGTTTATGTATCAGGAGACACAATTTGGAACTCCTAGATACCATCTGATAGAAGTATAGACATCGTCGACCTACACAGTCCCCTGGATAGAAAAACCCGCAGATGCAGGAGTACATCTAGATAATAGGTGCCTAGAGGAAAAGAGAAGAATGCAAATTAATAATGTACATGCAAATATTTTTTAGCAGCACTGGACGATAAAAATTGTATAACCTAAAAATATCTGTGCCAAAGAAATTAATTTCACTATCCATCATAATAGACGGCTTCAACGTCGTGTGGCAATGCAATCAAAAAGTTAGACTCGACGGACATGGAAAAGGGTTTGAACTCCAATGTAGGATGGCTATCAAAAATCCAGAAAAATGGAACAAGCACAGGTAAGGACAGCTACAGCAATAAAAAATAAAATATTGAAAATATTAACTAGAGAAAAAACTCAAGCATTAACATAAACACTTATCTCTGTTCGTAAAATACAAACCGAATACTTAAAAAAATTGAACAATTTATGGGTCTGGACAAAGCTTGTTTGCAGGAACATTTGTAATTAAAGTCTGTCAAGCGGTGATTCCTAGATATCAGAGATGAATGTTTTTGTTCGTAACCTAAACAAAAAAATATTTTACTTCCCACTCTGAGAATACCCTCTGTGTCAATAAAGAGGTTTGGTTTCCGAAGTGGGTTCGTTAAGGATTTATTCTTCTTAAGGTTTTCAATATCTTAAATGAGAGATAAATATTTTACATGTTTGGCCAAAACACAAAGGCCATTGTTCGTTCATTCTGATACAATGGTCCAACAAACTTTTCTTTTAGAAACTTTAGGTTTTTTAAAAATCTCAGATAAAAAGTCACTATACTTGGATAAATTAGAAAACCTTCCGAAAAAAGTGCCAGTTGAGTCAAGAGAAAGAAATGTTGCTAAAGAGGTTTGTTTTCTCGCCTCTTGAAAATATGCCAATTTTCGGTATTAATCTTTAGGAAGCTGAAGCCAAGCCTACCCACCATAAAGAGAACTGAGACAACTAAAGATGCAAGAGATCACGAATAGTACAGTAGTAGATTAAGCTTTGGGGCTACTGCAGTAATGTCGCCTTTTTACATGTAAACTCCCATAAAAAAATTTAAAGTCTGATTTGCACTTTTAATGTCATTTTAGGGCTTGGCATTTTCTACTTTGTTGACGGCCGCGAACACTTGGATTTTTTTTTGTTAAATAGGTGAACAAAATTCAAAATACAATATTGTTTATGATACTAAGTGTTTATAAAATACATGAACAACAATATCTATGAAATATACTAGATATTGTATGTGTTTTTTAATAATATGTTGTGTTAGTTGTATATATGTATTGAAGATCTTATAAACTAACACATACCTCAGAAGAAAAAGATTAATTTAAAAAAAAAATTTACCTATAAATAGTTGTCTCATATTTCTTAAACCTATGAAAACATAAAAGCTCTAGGTTTTTAAAACATACTTATGTTTTAAAAATGGTTTTTATTTTTAATTGCTACATCTCTGCACCATTTGTGTATACCACTTCAACGTTTAAGTTCTCATCCACTTGATATGCGTGAGACCGTGTCTGTTCATGATCATTCATTAACTCAACATATGGAAACAGTAAGGAATATAACTAGAACACAGTGAGTATTCATTTTTTTGTTATTACTTGTTATACAGCGTGTACCAAAGTAAGGAAATGAGAAAATATCTCAGATACCTCTTACCTGAATTTAATGAAATATGTACAGTTAGGTATGAAAATAGGCCGTATCCAATGGAGCATTGCTGCCAAGATGCTACACATTAGTGTTTTTAATTATATATATATATATATATATATATATATATATATATATATATATATATATATATATATATATATATATATATATATATATATATATATATATATATATATATATATATATATATATATATATATATATATATATATATATATATATATATATATATATATATATATATATATATATATATATATATATATATATATATATATATATATATATATATATATATATATATATATATATATATATATATATATATATATATATATAAGGCTGTTCGAGTAAATGTAAATAATGTAAAATATTTGACACATAATTGTAGTGAATATCAAATAGTAGTTTTAGCTAGCTCGATGATTATTAAGTTTTCTTTAATTATAGTTCTGCTTGTAAATTCAGGTGTTTAGATTAGTTCTTCAACTGCTCATCTGCCTTTCCATTTGGTTTCACAAACGAATGATTTCTAATATTTACGTTGACGTTGAAAATATAATCACTGCGGAGATATTTTATTACCAATTTACGGTTTCTAGAAATAAGTAGCAAATCTAAGTTGCAATGTTTCTTGATATATTACATTTAAATAAATTTAAAAACTTACACCAATTACAGTCAGTGACAGAAATGCATATTTTATAACCAGATAATAGAATTTTTAATTATATTTTTAAAAAATATTATAAATTATAAATAGAAATATTAGTATGAGTAGGTCAATTTTTTGTGTTGGAGTACCCACATCTTTTACCAAAAAATGAAAGTTTCATATGAATTTCTCATATACACTCTAAATATATATATATATATATATATATATATATATATATATATATATATATATATATATATATATATATATATATATTTATATATATATATATATATATATATTTATATATATATATATATATATATATATATATATATATATATATATATATATATATATATATATATATATATATATATATATATATATATATATATATATATATATATATATATATATATATATATATATATATATATATATATATATATATATATATATATATATATATATATATATATATATATATATATATATATATATATATATATATATATATATATATATATATATATATATATATATATATATATATATATATATATATATATATATATATATATATATATATATATATATATATATATATATATATATATATATATATATATATATATATATATATATGTATATATATATACGCAGACATATTCATACCTATAAAGATATACACAGCTGAGTATATAGATACAGACGAACTACGTTTATAAAGAGGCATACACTATTATTGACGCTGCTTTCCAACTAACAAATACAGAATTTTTGAATTTTTTAAACAAACAACGTAACAATATTTTGACCAAGAAATGTTAATTTTATAATAATTAACCAAATATATTCTAAATGTAATTTAATTATTTAATTTATTAATTAATATATAAATAATATTAATTTAATCTAAAATTTAATTCTTATACTGAAGAAACAAGACTACTTCATCTACAAACAACCAAAATAAAAACCAAGAAATATTAGTTTCATACTACCTGATCAAATACACTCTAAAAGTAAAACTTGATAGCTATACTGACAATTTAAGCCTAGTGTATGTATGTGTATGTATGTACTGACATTAACGCTGTTTGGAATTGACAAATAAGAAATTTTGCTAGGATGGCTTTTAGATTTTTTAAAACAGCGCAAAATTCATATAGTTATATAAAAAAACACATATAAGTAAATATAATAAGCATGTATACATACAGAGAAATATACATTTTTATTATACAAAAGTTCCAGAAAAAAGCAATTTTAAAAAAATATATTAATTATTCGTTCACACGATATATACCTCGCATAAAACAGACTGGAGATACATGTTGCGGTATTGTTTCTACTCCTTTTACCTTTCTTTCCACATCTACATTAGTATTTTATGACCTTAATAAAATTAATCTTACACAACTATGGACTCAAATAAATCGTCTCTAACTCAACTGTGTGATATTTTTAATCCTAATATATGTTCATTAAAGTTATCGATTCCATTAATTGTCCAATTAAGAAATCATTACATACCTGAGTGACAACTTAGATGAATATTTATTAGGTTTTTAAAATGTCACATAGTTAGGTTAAATAAGATTAATTTGGGTGATAAATTTGGGTTAGACAAATTTTATTTAGGTAAAAAGAAAGCATCGTATACTTGGGATATTTCCTACAGAGGGGGACCAACCGGTCATATAAGACTCCTATTCGAAACAATACAACACAGTTTTCAGACAGTAAAAGCTATTTTAACTCAAAAGAATGGTGAAAGAAACTGGAATAATAGAGCTACAAGTGTCTGTAGTCCGTTTTACTATAGATATTTATTTACATAACGTAGTCATCTGAAAGGATATTTAATATATTTAGTTTAACATTGTATTTGCAAGTTGTTGTCTCTGGAATTTGTATATATTTAGTATTAGATATTTATGTTATGGTGATTTAACTTTTTTAGAAGCTGTATGTAATTTATTTCTATTCATTAAAGTACAGTTGTTTGGTATACTTAATTTTCTCTGAAAGTTTTGTATATTATTCATTAAATGAACATGTATATATATATATATATATATATATATATATATATATATATATATATATATATATATATATATACAAAATATCCTCATATTTTGTATTATCTCCTAAAAAGAAATTTTAGAAAATTGAAAACAGCAATACCCAAAGAAAAATAGAGTAACATCGTATATGAAATACTTTGCCGTGATTAAAATGGGGAATACATTGGACAAATTAGCCGGTATCTAAAAAATATGGTCAAAAAATAGCTCTTACAAATCATATAGACGAGACCCACCACACCTACAATTACAAAGACACAAAAATCCTAATTAACAAAAGTAAATAAGTAATAAAAAAGAGAATTCCGTAAACTCAAAAACAGATACCAAAGAAGTATGCAAAATATACCATCACTTTTAAAATATCTACACCTATATATTTCATCATATACTACTTTCCATTCACATCTGGTAAAATACCTATTAATATGAAATAAACAAAACTGTAAAAACAACAAAAAGGAGACAAACTCTACAATCTTTCACGTGACTGCAATATGTAGGTACTTCAATTATTATTCAAATGTAAACGATCCACCATTGTCGTTTTTTACTAGAAATTCTTTCAATCTTTTAAAATAATAGGTATAATGTACTAAACGTCTATTACCTTTTTATGTTTATAAATGTAAGTTATATCCTTTATTTCTTGATTATTATGTAAAAATCCTCATTTTGACTGGTACTGCTCCTTTTGTAGTTTTAAAAAAGCCGGAAGTCACGACCAAAACCCCAAATTAAATACTAATACATGGATATTAAATAGTAACTTTCAAAATTGAAGACCATATCCCAAGAATCTAAAACAAAAATATACTAAGAAGGTCAAGAAACAATTAAACTATATATATATATATATATATATATATATATATATATATATATATATATATATATATATATATATATATATATATATATATATATATATATATATATATATATATATATATATATATATATATAACTATATATATATATATATATATATATATATATATATATATATATATATATATATATATATATATATATATACTGTTGTCGTTCTCTATCCTAGAAGGGCCGCTATTGGGACTGCAACCATGGGGCAGATTTTCGAGCTTATTAAAAAGATGCAAGTAGCTTTTTAAAATTTTTCGACATTGCCAAGTTATTTTATATTATTATACCTTTAAAACCGTCAATCTGACAATAATACTTCAAATTATAAAATTATTTTATTTTTACATCTCTACCAAATGCCGTTATTTTTGTTTTTCTGTTTAAAAGACGCTTATCTCAATTTCTTTTAATGGGCGCATATGATTTTTTTATTGGAAATGAATTCCTCTTAAAAAAAATAAAATTTCTTTCCAAACCGCATCTTGATATATTGTTTTCTTCACAAGTTACAGCTGTTTAAACATATTTACTAAAATTTCTAAGGACGCCCCTGTAGACTCATTTATTAATACCATTTTAGGCGGTGTTAAAATAAAAGTAAGTTAAAATCGTAACAGCTACTTTATTACAAATACTTATTACCATGTAAAACGATAAAATCTACAATAAATGTTAAGAGTGACCTCCATTTTGCCTAATACACATACGTGCTCTCGCTATTACAACTCTTCTTCCTTTTACTATATTGGTAACAATCAAAGGTGTTAACATAATGCATGCATTTCGAATTTTTCTTATAAGGTCCTGCAAGTCGATAGGATCAAGGCGAAATATCTTGTTCCTAATAAATGCCCAAATAGAATAATCGGTTGGTGTGATATCCGAAGACCTTGGTGGCCAATGAAATGGCAAGTCCTCTCTCCATTCATTGAGAAAACTGACTAATTTTCAAAATTGATGCGCAAGAGTACTATCATGCTGATAGTAAAAACAAATCAGCAACATTTTGAGGCAGCTCGTTAATGTCTGTAAACTGTTTTGTATGAATCCGGGTATATTTCACTCGTTAACATTTCAACAAAAAAAAAGGACTCAACATTTTAATAAAGACAAACTTGGTTGCAACACCAAGCCACACATTAATACCAAATCTCTTTTGAAAATTTGTTATTCTTAGCCTATGTTCATTTCCATTACCCCAATAATAATGAACTTTGCAATTGAACATGTCTTATTTGTAAATCGGCTTTCGTCGCTCCACATTATTTTTGAAGCAATATTGTTATCCTCGCGGTGTTTCCTTAACATCCACCTACAAAAACGTACCCGTGCTTGGTAGTCGACCGGCTGCAACATTTCTCACTGCAATGTTTAGCTGAATTTCCCTTAGGGAAATGTCTTCTCCAATCTGCCTTTTGTAGTTAACATATCCCAATACATTTTCTTGGTTCTGTTCGGTATCCGTAAAATAATCCTTTTTTAAAATGGGTTTACCAAGACTCCCATGCATCCTCAGGTTACTTTTTACGTTTTATAAAATATGTCCTATTTGGTACCTGTCGCTCTATAGATTTCTGTATATCATTCCAAGTGAAAGTGTTTCACATTTTGGTTGCAGTTGGCATAAATAAAAATAATGACAGCAGAACTCTGTTCAGAGCGACAGGTACCCAATAGAACATATTTTAAAAAACTCGAAAGTAAGTATTGGAATTTGTGAACTACAAAATGCAGCTTGTAGAAGACATTTCACTAGGGGAAATTTATAAACACTGGAGTGAGAAAACACATTACAAAAAAACGATACGTTTTTGTAGGTTAAGGAAACACCGCGAAGATAACAATACTGCTTCGGAAATTAATGTGTACCGACGAAAGACGATTTACAAGTAATGACATATTCAACTGCAAACTTTCATTATTATTGAAATAATGCAAACCAATTTAAGCTAAGAATAACACATTTTCAAGAAAGATTTGGAATTAATGTAGGTGCATCAGGCAAAATGGAGGTCACTTTCAACATTTATTGTAGGTTTTATCGTTTTACCTGTTAATAAATATTTTTAATAAAGTAGCTGTTATGATTTTGATTTATTTTGAGCCTAAAATGTTGTTATTAAATCAGTGTACAGGGTGTCCTTAGAAATTTAAGCACAGATGTTTAAATTAACCCACCTTTTAACTCTTATATATATATATATATATATATATATATATATATATATATATATATATATATATATGTATATATATATATATATATATATATATATATATATATATTTTTTTTTTTATTTTAAAATAATAAAAACATATATATTAATACAATTTAAAAACTTCACTTAAATGTCTAGGTGGCAGTAAAACAAGAATGGGATATGGAATGGAATTACAAGCACCAGCGGATATTTACCGTTTTTAGAAGCTCCTGCTACAATAGATCTGGATGAAATATACAAATACTATGTATTTTCTTGCTAAATACAAATCTATTAAAAAGTTTGTTTTTTTTTTGGAAACATTCTGTATATTAAAAAAGTAACTCTTCTGCAGACCGAATCCCATTATCTACTTTCACTTTTTACTTATATAAAATCTCCTGTGTAGATGTGTCCTATATTCTATATGGTTTGCTTGAACCACTTTCTTTAACCTCGCAGAAACCAAAGTTTGTCTTTATAAAAACCAGAACTCGCCAGCTATTTCCAAAGTTCATTAGGTTTTAAAAGTAAATTTTAAGGCGAATATTTCTGAAATTAAAAGGGATATCAGCACGTACATGATTATAGTAAGTAGAAAAATATATTAAGTTGAAAAATACGAGTTTTGTTAACATCTTGGTCCTGTAAAATTTGAGTTGTTTTTAAACACAATCAAGTGGATAAAAACCAGTTTTATTTCACAAGCATAAATGTTTTTAAAACGGTTTTTCAATTTTTTAAAAAAATCACCATAATCTTGATATCTATAATTTTATTAAGTGTATGCAGGGAGAATAATTTATTATGTTAAAATTTGAAAGATTTTTCGAATGCATTTTAAATTTTAATTTAGGGTATTTTTCTATATACAGGTGTTACGATTTTTCTTGGCAGATATTTAAGGAGCACCGTGTATATTATTATATACTTAAAGAGGTTGCTTTAATCAAAATTCAACTGTATTTAATAACAAGGACCTGAGGTTTACCTTTTCGATATATCGCCAATTATTTTGAGATATCGACTAGATATTTTTCTCAATTGCCTAAAGTATTAAAAATTTCAGCTATCAGAAATAGGAAGTTTTGTCATTTTTTTTATGAAAAGGTTCAATAAGTAAGACGTAGTGTTCGCAGAATAAAATGTCTTTGATTTGCTTTCAACATAACACTCTGTATTGAAATACCCTCTACCCCATAATTTTTTTCACTAGTATGGCTGTTATAGTCCTTCTAAAAGTGTATTTATTTATTTACCTTTTTACGACTTACATTATATAAGCACACGTCTTCAAAAGTATGACATGTTTTTATTAACCTGCAATACTTATATAAGTTATATATTTATAAGTTTATAAGCCAATAAATAACATACTTCTCTTGAGCCATTTTAAAAAAATATATTTCACAAAACATTTACTCAGTTATCATATTTCTTTTTAGGTACACAAACATGCTTACATTAAACAGTCAATTTCACCTTATCGCTAAGAAACAATAGCTCGGCTATGTATGTGCTTTTTTGAGGCAACCAAAGATATAACCAATATTAATGTGGTCCCGCATTTCTAGCACTTTGGCATTCGCACTAAGGTCACTCTGCAACTAGTACCAACAGTATCAAAAAGTTACTTTTTTTATTATCATATTTTATTTCTTCGTATGACGACTCTGAGATCCATTAAAGATATGCATTGATACACTTGGTTTAGCAGTCCAGAGCCAATTGGCCAGCAATGCAAATCACTATCGACTGTTACTCGTACTAAGGTCACTCTGCAACTAGTACCAACAGTATCAAAAAGTTACTTTTTTTATTATCATATTTTATTTCTTCGTATGACGACTCCCAGATCCATTAAAGATATGCATTGATACACTTGGTTTAGCAGTCCAGAGCCAATTGGCCAGCAATGCAAATCAGTATCGACTATTACTGTGGAACAACTCATTGGTGGATGAACATGTAGATACTCGAAAATTGAATAGCATTCGTCTCTAGCATTATCATTCGAAAGATATTGCACGAGGCATCTTCAGGGATCTTTACTCCATGAAATCTGAACACTGAATGAGCTCGGAAAGATTGAAGCGGGCTTTTATACCCGACTTGCGCTCGTTGAACCAAGGCACAGTGTTAAGATCGATTTCCACGTGTAATGTAGACCGTAACCCGTATCTCCATTGAAATTATTTGTGTGTTTAAAAATTTCAATAGATTCTCTAATTTTTCATTTATAAAATCCTAGCACCGATATAGTTTGACAAACTAATCTTGACCCGCTACGTAAGGAGGAGGTTTGTCAAAAGCAGACCGTTTCCATGGATATGCAAAAATCTAACGTATCAGCTGCGAGGAAAGCATTGTCTCCATGGATACTCGCATTCTTTTCATAGCTCATGATAAACTTGCCAAACTTTACTAGAACCTTGGTTTCCTTCATATTTATAAAATGGCCAGTGGTATGCTGGTGTTCAGCTACAGCATACTGAACAATTTGTTGCTTTTTAATACATCGTTCATGTTCCTTAACTTTAATTGATATTGAGCGTCATGTTTCTCCCAAATACATTTCTCCACATGAGCAAGGAATTTTATACACTTCTATTTGAAAAGGTACAATATCTTTCGGGGATCGCAAGCATTGTCCAATCTTCTTATGTGTATTTAAGATTGTACGTATGTTGAACCACTGAAGTAATCATCCTATTTTGTCTGTAGTGCCATGTATGTAGGGAAGAAAAACTCTTAACTGACGGCAGCTCCTTTTCGTTCTCCTTTCTCGGAGTTGGATTAATATATCTTTTAACTTAATAGACCTAGTGGAAGCTTGTCTTACATCTACTTATTTAATTTTTCAAGAAACTTTTTATGAACAAACTTCAGGGGCGGCTATGGGACCTCCTCTATCACCTGTGGTAGCGAATATCCTTAATGGAAGCCTTTGAGTTCAGATATGTAGATGATGCTTTTGTTGTTTGGCCTCCTGGACAATTGAATCTAATGGAATAATGATATGGAAATTGAATCTAATAGAATAATGATGCATGTGTCCAAAGGAAGGAAAATGGTACATTAGGATATTCTGCGTATAGAAAACTGACGCATATAAATATAAATACTTAAATGCGAATTCCCACCACATAAAAGAAATGGATTATTAAGTCACTAGTATTTAGAGCCATATCGACCGAAGCTCTGAGAGGAAATGGCTACTTTACTGAAAATATTACGCGTTCAATTAAAAGATAGTAATTCAACTCCGCGAAAGTCACTACAGACAAAATAGGACGTTTACTTCAGAAGTTCAACATACGTACAATCTTCAATACACATAAGAAGATTGCACAAGGCTGCGTACCCCGAAAGTATTGTACCTTATCAAACAGATGGAGTATACATTATAAGTTTTATTTTTGGTGTTTCTTTTAATTTATTGTGATTTAATGACTCTTTAGTTCGCCCAAAAATAACCATCATAAATTTGTGAGTTAGAGTCGGCTAGTTGGTTTTTAAATTAGAACATTCGGATAGGTTTTAATTTTCATTTTAATAATACTCCGGTTAATTGAAATTGGCAAAAGTTTTTAAAGATATTTTATAATTTCGCTATGGGCGCCAGAGCTATAGGAGTTCGAAGAGAGAAAAAGAAAAATAAATTATATAAGGTAAAACAAGTAGATAAATTAAGGTATTAAAATACCCCAATCCTTAAAAAATAATTAGCTTTATGTAATATGCTGTAAATATGTTTAAAATTTGATAAATGAAAAGGACGTACTTCATTACTACCAATTTATTCAGTCCTCGGACTGCAATTATTCTTACAGGTGTTTTTTTGTTATTCGCACGTGAATCATACATCAGTTAATTAGGTTATACAAGTGTGCAATAACAAGATTTACAATATAGGATAAAGTGAAATGAAAATAATTAAAATTCTCTTATAAGAAGGAAATGTTATTTAAAATAATAAAGAGGGCTTTGCATTTAAAATTTGAAAATCAGACAGAACGTTAATATTTACTATTATTCAAAAATATTATTGACACATATCTAAACATTTTAATAAATTAATGAAATTATCAAAATGTATTTATTTTTATATGCATAATTATCAACCACCTAATAATGTAAGATTGGAAAACACTTCACCAAAAAAAAAATTAGGTATGCAAAATAATCAAATGATTCAAGAGAGCAGATCAAAAAAAATAAATTGGAAGAGTTAATCAGACAATTGGTAGCTACATCTTAGTTTTTTAAGCAGCTGATGTTTAATCAGTTTGTTGAAATTTAAGTGCAAAAATGAAGTTCTTTCGGATCGTACAAAGAATGCAACTCAATTATGTTCGGTGGTTAATATAAGTTAGTGTTTAAGCAGTTGATTTTTAATGTTTGATGAAATTTAATTGCAAAATTGATGTCCTTTCGCATCGTACAAACATTATAACCCAACTTATGATCGGTTGATAGCTGATCTTATGCAAAATTTCTGTATTGAAAACATTATACCAATAAAGGGATTTTTAAAATTTAAGCAAAATTTAAGTTAAGAAAATGTTTAATACTAAACCCACAGATTATTATATCTCATTTCAAAGTTATGTAAGAGGATTTCAATTATAGTAGTCCATACATAATATCAGAGATAAATAGAAGCAAAAGCAAAGTAAATCAAAAATTCAGTCCCACAATTCCGATAAATATTTAATGTCAAATTTGAATCAAAATTTTGATATTTTTTAATAACTAATTTACTAAAATATCAATGGTCATATTCAACTAGAATGATATCAGTTCAATGTACAGTTTATATAATTTTGGTAGACGACAAAACACATTAATATAAAGGGGAAAACCCTAAATCTAATATACAAAATGTTGATAAGTAACAATTAATATACCAATGCCAAACAATATGATTTATGTAAATTCGGTAGGTATGTACATCTTATACATAAATTTTGATGTTCTACTTTATTAGAAAAATATATTTAAATTTGGATTTATTAAAATACTAATATATAATAGGTACACACTAATTTGGAAAACACACAACTTACGGTAATTTCGAAAATAATTATTAATTTGATGTATAGAGAATAGAGATTTTGGTAACTACCTAATTTATTACTCGTTTATGTAATTCTTAATGAATTAATGCGTGGCCACTACACCAATTCACAAAAGCGAAAATATAAAAAATACAAATTACTTATCTCTTCACAACTCAAATTTGGAATTTGTTCATGCTACGGCGTCACATCACATCCTGTAGACTACCCAAGCCCAAGAACTGTAACACCCTGGAACCCGCCACACAGCACTTGTCCAGAAAACTGACCACACAGTACTAAGGCAAGGAACTTCCTTACTCCAAGAGTTGAAAATATTCGTCAATAAGTAACAGTAAACATTAAATTTTCTTTCGCCCAGGAACTACTTTAAATTACTTAGTATGAATGGATGTATCTGAAATTTTGAAAGGAAATTTCCTTATTTAATTTAATTTTAAGTAGAAAGATGGAAGAAAAAAAGGAAAATCCTGAAACAAAATGGCGATTATAAGTCAACACTTGAGCAGATGTTATAGCTTATGAAAGCATTTATCGATCACTGAATAGAGATTTGATCGGATTAAATCCAGCATCAGTCTGACTAAGTTGAAAAAAATATTAAGTAAAATCCAATAGAGAATTATCTCATGTTGCCTTAAACCTTGAAGTTTTGCAAAAGAGACCTAAAGTGGCCCTTCCATTTGGTTTTATTCATTCGAACTATACAAAAGCAGAACCTTCGTATGTCACTCCAAAACATGGCGCCAATACAAAATTATTTCTTAGCAGTCAAGATTTTTAATTACAAGAAAAAAAATAAATGAATAGTATTTAATCACTTGAACACTCTGAATTGTTCCCAATACCATTGTAATGTGCCTCAAAAGAAATCAATTAGAAACCATATAATAATATATTACTCAAATCATAAAGATTATGTATTTATAATATAGTATATAATTTTACGAATACAGTATACATCGATAAAATACTTTAGTATCTTAAAAAACTAAGTAAGGAACTATATCAGGGAATCACTCTAAATCAGACAAATCATTAAAGTCATCTGGACCAGCCTTTAAATCTTTAATATGAAATCTGCCAATATGTCCATGTTTCTCGTCTATAAGCTCATAAATCAATGGAGATATTTTTGAAATAATTTTACATTTGTTAAATTTCTTGGCTAACTTCTTTGAAAAATAATTACCTGCATGTGATAAAAGAAAATTTCGTTTATAATATTACCCACATTAAACTCCACATCCCTTTTTCGTAAATCATAGTATTTCTTGTACCTGTCATGAATTTTGAATATTTTTAATAACTTGAGAATAAATTTCTGGTAATTTAGAAAGTTCAGAAACCAGTTTATCACGGTTAGCAAAAACAAATGGAGACACATTTTTATTTCCTATAAAACCATAATAATCCCCAGACAATGGTAAATTACGCAAAAAGGATAAAAATGCTGGAGAACAAGAAGCAGAACAGTTGGTGGCTGTATTAATAGCATTACATATTTTACGAATATATTTATCCCATTATCTATGTTGTTTGTCTTTAATGTAGGATCTAATAGCAGTACTTATTACTCTATTTGTTGGTCCAACATTATTAGTCTGAGGATGGTATCTAGCATTATACCAAATATTAGTTATTTTGTATTCATTTAAAAGATTTTTAAATTCTTTTGATTCGGATTGACTATCATTGTCTGCTACAATAGTTTGGGGATCTCCAACGGAAATAAAAATAGTTATCTCTAGAAATTTACATATTTCAGTGCCTACAGCTCTACAAGCATTTTATGGATAAAAGTAAATTTAGTAAACCAATCAACTACAACAAGTAAATATTGAAAATCTGATTTTGATTTTGGATAAGGGCCTAGGGGAATAGATAGATAGAAATCAGTTTAAATGGTACTGTTACTTTTTTACATTATGGTCAACTATGTATCCAAAGAAAGAAAGAATAGGCTGACAAAATTTACATTTTTCGGCATTTATATTTAACCCTGTAGTTTTAAAAATTGTATAAACCCTCTCGAGAGTTGCAATATGAGACTCAAATGTACTGTTAACTATGACCAGATCATCTAAATAGACAAAACTGTTTTATTCTATTCGAGAGTCGAAGAGTATATCCATTAATTTTTGTAATGTTTGAGCTGCATTGCATAGCCCAAAACGCATACGCACAAATTCAAAGTGTCCAAGTCCAATTACAGTAAACGCTGTCTTTTCACAAGAGTTTTTCGACAATGGAATTTGCCAAGGTCTATTCAACTCAAAATCTTTGCGTCTTTGATTTTATCAAGTATTCTGGACAAATTGGCGAGCGGATACCTATTTTTTACAGTGACCGCATTGATCATACGTGAGTCCCAGCATAATCTATACTCTCCTGAACCTTTTTTAATTAAAACAATATTAGAGGCATAAGGACTTTTAGGAAATCGAACTGCTCCTAACGTAAGCATTCGATCTAACTCTGTATTTAAGTGTTCTTGCATATAAGGGGATAAAAGATATGGCTTTTTTCGAAATGGTTCTTTAGAAGATACTTCAATTTCATGTTTAATTAAATTTGTAACCCCCAAAGTGTCAGAAACCAATTTATTTTAGATGACGAAAAACATGTTTTATCAATTCTGTTGGTCTGTCTGTCTGTCGGTCGGTCTGTCTTTTCGCGGCGTAGCTAAAAAACTACTTTTCCGATTGACTTCAAATTTTGGTCAAAAATTAAGGGTCATATGGGGATAACCTGGTTACATTCACATATGTAGATTCTATATCCAGCATGAAACCCATATTATCGGTCTTCATGTATTCCGTTTGTCCGCCGATATTTCCCACATATTAAGTTTCTAAATAGTTTTCGTTAACGAACGTTTTGTTTTTATGTAAGGTGGTGTATTATTTGGGTTTAGGATCCAGTAAAAAACCAAAGGTTTTTTTTGAAATTGTCGACGTTTCGAAACTTTATTGTTCATCCTCAGGACACATATAGATTCCATATCCTGCATGAAACCCATATTTTTAGTCTTTACTTACTATATTCGGCCACAGATATTTCCCAGATATTAAGATCCTCATGTTTTTTATATTAGAGTGGTGTATTATTTGGGGTTAGGATCCAGTAAAAAAAACAATATGGGGCTCATCAAGCCAATGCAGCCGTGTGGTAGAGATGATAGAAAACACTCAACTATGTTGAATAAAAGCTATGAAATGGCAGTAAGACATTAACCCATAGAGTAAGAGGTTCCGTCTATGGAAACAAATGCGAGGTTTGTTGTTTATACATCTCTATATATACTGTTGAGTGTTTTCCATAAACTCTACCACATGGATGCATTGGCCTGATGAGCCCCATATAGGGCGAAACGTCTTCAATTAGGCCGGTAGAGTTGATGGATAGCTCTTAAAGGCTTGTCAGTCTCCATGATTTTTAGACCCTATACTTGAATAAGCTTACCACAGGCAGAATATTTTGTCCGAATGGCCGTTAATTTCTTTCTTATTTATGTATCTACGGACGTTATAATATATATATATATATATATATATATATATATATATATATAAATATATATATATATAGATTGTATATCCTGCATGAAACTCATGTTATCAGTTTTAACTTCTACGTTGGTATATATGTCCCAAATATTTATTTTTCCGCAGATATTTCCCCAGATATTAGGTTTCTAAATAGTTTTTGCGTGGTATATTATTCGGGTTTAGAATCCAATAAAGAAAAAACAATTTTTTTTAAATTGTCGACGTTTCGCAACTCAGGACATATACATTTTATATCCTGCATGATACCTATATTATCAGTCTTTACTCCGTTGATTCGCAGATATTTTCGATAACGATTTTCTTGGCAAAGACTAATAGGGGTTTCATGCAGGATATAAAATGTATGTGTCCTGAGGATACAACAATAAATTGGCAAAACGTGGGAAATTTAAAAAAGGGCATTTGTTTTTTTACTGGATCTTAACCCCAAATAATATATCACTCTAACATAACAAGAAGATCGTTGATGAAAACCATTCAGAAACTTAATAT
Source organism: Kuschelorhynchus macadamiae (assembly GCA_030620095.1). Taxonomy (NCBI): domain Eukaryota; kingdom Metazoa; phylum Arthropoda; class Insecta; order Coleoptera; family Curculionidae; genus Kuschelorhynchus; species Kuschelorhynchus macadamiae. Next base: position 17,195 of record JAUTXW010004561.1, read on the forward strand.
CTGGGATATCTGCGGACCAACGGAGTATGTAAAGCCTGATAATATGTGTTTCAATTTAAGATGGCGAAACAGAATGACAGCCAAAGAAAATTTTTGACAAATCAACGTAAAAAAAAAGTTTCTTCATTTGATTTTAAATTTTGAAGAACAATTAAATGTGAAGATGGGATACTTATTGGATTTATTTTAATTATGTCTAAATGTCAAGTGTGGCATAAGTAGAAAGGAAATAGTGAACATATTGGTAGGAATCCAATATGATTGAACAAAATGGGGCCCAATAAAAACGAAGAGGCAGAATATGTAATACATATATACCGTTACTATGTGCTGAACTAACTTGGATCACACTTCACTCTTTCTAATAAAAGTAATAATTCATAACGAGGGAAGTTCCGGGTAAAGGAATTTACCGATTTTTCTATAATATTCTGCAAAATATTTTGTTCCTTGATAGAGAGATCAATGTCAGAGTGAAATATTATTATAACATTATTGTTCTATAATTTCATTTAAATCAAGATGACATTCATTATTTTTAAAGTTTAACTTAAACTAAAATGTTTTACAAAAATCGACACCCAAGATGACAGTTTGACAAATGCTGGGTATTAAAGAAATTCTAAATAGTCAGTTTGGCTTTCTAGAGTGATTAATAGTTTAATATAATCTAACACAGATTGCGATGGGCCATCCGCAGTTGTTATAACTTCGGTTTTATGGTGAGGTGATAGCTTGTAACCTAAACTTAGTACCAGTAATGCATATAAACTTTTTTTGTTTAGCAGACGATTTGCAATCGAAACAGTAAACAATATACAGAGAGTCCCATTCAAAAAAATACTATTTTTTAAATTTAATCAGAAACGCGATGTTCGATTGTCTTTTTTACTATTTTAATCGAAATTAAACATACCACTAGTTTGCTAATTTAAACGACTTTGTAGCTCCCGTAATAAACAAGCTAGCAGTAGTGCGCACTTATCATCCTGGAGTAATCGATGTACAAACAAAAAAAAACAATAAAATGACCGTCATTCCGCCATTTTTTAACATTTTTCAATATGCTTGCTATAGGACCACTCTGGCAATATCCTGAATGTCCCATGAAAATTTAATCCAAATTGGTCAAACCATCGGGGAGTAATCAATGTACAAATATATAAAAATACATAAGGTCAAAATGATAACTTCCTTCTTTTTTGAAGTCGGTAAAAAATTATAACCGGGCTAGTCGGTTAATAAAGTTTTATTGGCACCGATCGTCCATTTTTGGACAATGTCAAGTAAAATACTAGATTTTGAGGTTGCACATTTTCACCCTGTATACATAAAATTACTTAACTGGATATCAAAAGAGATAACTTTTAGCAAATGAGGTTGTATGTATATTACACGCCTCAATGGTTTATTTTGAAAAGGGTATTTAAAAAATGTAAATTTAACAGAGAAACATCCTCTACAATGGGTTTTGATCCATCAAAATCGGTCAAGCCGTTTAGAGAATATGCACGAACAAACATAAAAAATACATACAGGTCGAGTTGAAAACTTCTTCCTTTTTTTGAAGTCGGTTAACTAAAGAGGACAATCTGCAGTATCGATGCGAACTATTCCACGTACAGAAGTATCGCCTTCAGTTGACTCCACTGGAGGAAATAAATATTTAGCTAGCACGGAAATCAAACTAGTTCGGTTGAAGATCGGACAATACCTGTACGTCAGCGAAGAGTAAGATCCGCTGAAAATATTACTGCCGTCCTCAAGAACTTGGGCTTTCGCGGATGTCAGCCTGACTTATCGCTTCAACCATATAAGGTGCAATTAACTCAGGAATTAAAGCCCAACGACCGTAGACAGCGGCGTGAATTCGCTAACGCTCTAGAACAATTGAAGGGTGATCCCAATTTTGGGCAAAAAATAATTTTTAGTGACGAGGCTCATTTCTGGTTAAGTGGCTTCTAAACAAACAGAATTGCCGAATTTGGAGCGACGAAACCCCACGGGAGATTTATCAAGTCTCCTTCCACTCCGAGCAAGTAACCGTATGGTGTGCACAGTCTATTTCTCGCCGTCCTCAAGAACTTGGGCTTTCGCGGATGTCAGCCTAACTTATCGCTTCATCCATATAAGGTGCAATTAACTCAGGAATTAAAGCCCAACGACCGTAGACAGCGGCGTGAATTCGCTAACGCGCTAGAACAATTGGAGGGTGATCCCAATTTTAGGCAAAAAATAATTTTTAGTGACGAGGCTCATTTCTGGTTCAGTGGCTTCGTAAACAAACAGAATTGCGGAATTTGGAGCGACGAAACCCCACGGGAGATTCATCAAGTTTTCTTCCACTCCGAGCAAGTAACCATATGGTGTGGTCCGGCGCAGTCATCGGTCCTTATTTTTTCGAAAATGAAGAAGGAGTCGCACTTACTGTCAACGGTGAACGGTACAGGGCTATAATAAGAACATCTGGGGTTTCCTTAACTCTCGTGTCTATGTCGATAAGCCACGGACGGTTGACGCCCTAAAATCCACCATCAGGTGCTAAATTGCTACGATTGAACCACATTTATGCAATTATGTCATCGAAAATTGGACTCACATAATTCGTCTCACCAGGCAAGCCGCGACGGACATTTAAGTGACATAATTTTTAAAACATAATGTAACCACATATGCTATACAATAAATATAAAATTATGCCAGTTTTATTTATACATGTTTTTTTATTAAACTTCAAAGATCGAGCGTTCTTATTGGGAAACCATTGATATAGAATATCAGGACGTGATGTTGCCAAATCTACGTTTTTTTTTTAGATTTTAGAGAAATTAAACACAGTCTGGCAACAGTGTCTGGGGATGCTCCCATCTGCTTAAAATCTGGGGTTTTTTAGTAAAAGCACACAAAATATTGAATATCCTAATATCGCCTCAGCCATGAGACCTGTACCTCAAGACGATTCTAGAATACCTGTCCCTAAGACTCCAGAACAATACAAGATGATTTTGAAGCAAAAGCCGGTCCAAGTTTTATGACTCCACGTTTCGTCTCTACGCTGGCAGTTTTCTCAATGGCAAATGACTTAGTTTACTGTCATGATATTCCGGGTTTATTGAATGAACTAACTGGTTTATTACGGGAGCTACAAAGTCGGTTAAATTAGCAAACTAGTAGCATTTTTTATTGTAATTAAAATAGTAAAAAAAAGAAAAACAATCGAACATCACGTTTCTCATTAAATTCAAAAAATAGTATATTATTGAGTGGGATATTCTGTATAGTTTTTACTGTTTCGATAGCACATCCTCTGCTGAACAAAAAAGTGTATATGCATTACTGGCCTAAAGCTAAAGATAACCTAGTTACTTGGCCTTTCCTATAAACTTACCGAGTCACGATTGTTTATTGATTTTTCGAAAATTATACTTATTCCAATACAAAATGAAGTATATTTTATATAAAAAAAAAAGTTTTCTTTCGAGTCACGATTGTTTATTGATTTTTCGAAAATTATACTTACTCCAATACAAAATGAAGTATATTTTATATAAAAAAAAATTGTTTCTTTCCAGAGTCACTAGATTGCTTATGGTTTGAGTTTCTCGAATTTTATATTCTTCTTCCCTTCTCTAAAAACTTATGGGTGATAGGTATAGGTACGAGGTTGGTTAAATTAACAAAATTTTAGATAATTTTATTATAAACTCAAATCCACCTTAAGAATTAAATTATCTTTTCTTTTTTCAAGATAATTAAGAACAAACAAAATGATGCATTTTTAAGTTTTGCCTGTAGGTCGTAAACGACAAGCATTATTTTTTTATCGTTCATGCCTTATTTGGACACTAAACTACTTTTTATTTTCATACGGGCGCCATATTGCATTTTTGGAAAAAGCTCCTCAAGAGCTTTTCACTGATGTATTACAAGTCTGAGTTATTATTTTTCTTATGCTTGAAGAACCCACATTATTGTTTTTTTGATGGTAGGCTTTAAGTAGGACGCGTAGCAGTCATTATAAAATAAGGAAAATATTGCCGCTCGGAATGCCGCATGTTATTCCAATCGGGTTATGTTTAAATTTTTAAATTACTTGATATATTTCTGTTTTCACGTTCTTAAGCATTTCTGAACTAACTACTTAAATACCTATATGTTAATAACAAAAATTAGACATGATAAAAATTTATTTTAAGGCTGACAGAAATACAAAAGCTGCAGCACAATTTCCGGAAGGACACCAATAAAACCGGAGATATTTAGACTCTTAAAAGAACTTATTAGCTTATGACTCTTTTGAAAACGAAACCCAAAATTTATACAAAAAAGAAGGAATGCTACTTATTTATAATAATTTAGTACTACAGTATTATTATTTTAGGTAAATAAAGAAAAACTGTAAATCGAAAATGTAATAATATGGTACTGTGGGCCAGACGGTCATCTTACTGGAAACACAATTTATGTAGTTCATTTAGCGGAACAGAATTTGTAATTGCTGGTATGATTTGTTCCTGCAAACGGTTGTCTAAAACACAGAAAAAAATGTATTTAATCGTGAGATGTAATGTAGAGCTATATATTAAATTACCTATAATGCCACACCAAACATTGAACACAAATCTTGTTTGTAAACGTCGCCGTCGTTCTTCTAAATGATCCGCAATATTCCGCAATTTGTAAGTATGGTTTCATTTATCAAAAGTACCTTAGATTGGAAATTAGGTATTTCTTGGCATTTATTGATAAACCATTCACTAAACCTGATTCTGAAGACTCTCTACAATACGGGATTTGTACGGGTGAAAGCGATTTTTTTTAGAGTCCGATGAACAGATGATTTAGGAATTGCTCTTTGTTCTTCCACTTTTCTTATCAATGTAGTTGAGGCATTCTTGACATTTTCTACTATAGGCGCATCTTTTGCTTTTTGTATAAATTTTGGGTTTCGGTTTCACAAAAGATTTATAAGGTAATAAATTGTTGGTTCTGAATTCTTGTTAGCTGCTAGCATATCCAAGTTTTCTTCATTGGAATCATTAACATCTATTCTAAATACTTGAAACCAACGTAAACATTTTTTAAAAGAGAAATAAATTAGGCACTTATTGACAACTTAGAGTAATGTATTTGTAAGACGCGACAATCTTTTGTTTCATAATGGCGGCCACACGTCCTTAAAGCCTGTTACCAAAAAATCAATAATTTCGGTTTTTAGAGATTAAGAAAAATAATAACCCAGACTTGTAAATCATCTTTGAAAAGCTCTTGAGGAACCCTTTCCAAAAATGCAAAAATCCAATGTGGCGTCCGTATGAATATAAAAAGTTAAACTGTAAATATCTCAAAAAGCTCAGTGAAGCTAGAAAAATATTTTACCTGCATTGAATTAATAAAAATGTTCTGATAATGTGTCAAGATAGATAAAACCATAATAGTAGTCGTTTACGAACTACAGGTAAAAGTTAAAAATGCATCATTTTGGTTTTTTTTAATTATCTCAAAAAGAACAGAAGACAATTTAAATCTTAAGGCGGATTTGAGTTTGTAATAAAATTGTCTAAAACTTTGCTGATTTAACAAACATCGTAGCTATAACACAATACGCTATACAATTGTGATGTCAAACGTCAAATGACAATAAATCATTTGGTTTTTTTTGTTACCTGAAGTATGACAAACACTTGAAAGTTTCAAATTTAAAGGTTAACAGGTTTTTCACCGTGTTCCACGTAAAAGTACCCACTGTGTTATCTGGAAATCCGTAATAAATACGAAAAAAAGTGTCATACAAAAGTTTCTTTAAATTTGAAGTTCCTTTAAAATATAATGTTTTTATGTATACAGGGTGTCCCAATTTTGCTGGGACATCAACTGTAAAAATTTAAATAGGACACATTGTATTTTTGTCCATTATTTGATTCGTGATCAGAAATAAACAGAAGGTATCTAATTAAACTACATTCGATTTCTGTGCAGTTTCCGAGATATTTAAGGTTATGTGTGATGTTTTGAAAACTGGAGCTATTTTACAAATCACTATGAAAAATAGCAAAAATCTAAAATTGGGCGTTTGGGTAGTAATTTCCAGTTGGTAAAGCTTCAATTCATATACGGAATATAATATTTTTGTCCACACTTATAGAGGTTAGACATACTAGGAAATCAGCATTGCACCTTTTTGAAGTGAAAAAAGTCGATTTTTAAAATAAAACACCCACTGTGTTCTTTATTTATGCAAATGATCATAAAAATACCTACTTTTTCATATATATATATATATATATATATATATATATATATATATATATATATATATATATATATATATATATATATATATATATATATATATATATATATATATATATATATATATATATATATATATATATATATATATATATATATATATATATATATATATACACACACTGTCAAAAGTCTTGGACCCCCTGTATTTTTTGGGCTATTTCATATTTAGGTTTTTTTTTCGTTGCTAGGCAAAAAGTAAAGTTATTTTGTTGATAAACAAAATCATAAACATGTACAGATAAAATGAATTAGTGTGGTTTCCGACGTTAAAACGTAAAAGTGTGTATTTTATTTTTGATTCAAATAAGAGAATTTGCCTTCTGTCTGCTTTAAAATGCCCGGTCATGAAATTTCTGGGTTTGATAGGGCAAGAATTGTTGCTTTACATGAAGCTGGGCATTCTAATCACCATATACACAGGCTGTTGCAGATTCCACGGTCATCAATCATAAGAATTATTCAAAGATTTGAAGAAGCTGGCACTATCGAAAGAAGACAGCGTAGTGGACGGCCAAGGATTCTAAACGAAAGGGAGGATCGGTATGTCGTCAATTATGCCCGTAGACATCGACACGATCCAGCTCCAGCTCTTAGAAATCACTTCCAACGTGCATTTCGCCGTGGTTTATCGACATCAACAATAAGAAGAAGACTCTATAGAGCAAATATTCATTCAAGAAGGTATCTAAGAGTCCCTACTCTACTTCCACGACACAGAGTTGCGCGTTGTACAATGGGCAAGGCACCATAGCGCATGGCTTTTGCAGCAATGGCGTTGGGTCTTGTTTACGGATGAGACCAGAATTGCACTGCAGAGTGATGACCGTAGGCAAAGGGTTTGGAGGGAACCAGGACGTCAACAAAGACTCAATTTTCCCCGAGAAGTTGCTCTCTATCAAGGAGGATCAGTAATGTTTTGGGGGGGAATTATGTACAACCGCCGAACCCCATTAATCCCTATCCGCCAGAATATGACAAGTCAGGTATACATTGATAATGTTATCAGACCCATAATCAACCCTCTGCGCAACGAACTAGGCGAGAATTTTATCTTTATGGACGATAACGCCCGGCCACATCGGGCAAGAATCGTTGAAAGAGTACTTGAAGAAGGGCAAATTACCAGACTGCCTTGGCCAGCGAACTCACCAGATCAAAATCCTATAGAAAACATGTGGGATTTTGTCTCTAGAGCAGTTCATCGTCGCCTCAATGCACCACAAAATGCAGATGAGTTAATTGTAGCGGCAGTAGAAGAATGGAACAATATTCCTCAGGAGACAATCAATAACTTGATTGTTTCAATGCACCGCCGGCCGTGTCAATATGTTAGTGGATAGAAGAGGAAGTCATACTGATTATTAAATTATGTTTAGTTCAAAAATAAAGTAAAATATTTTTAGTTTTTGATTAATTAAATTTATGAAAATATTGCAATACTTTTTTATTATTGGTTTTAATTAATTTCAATTTTGAAAAAACTTTGTTGTTATGGAAAAATGTAATCAAAAATAAATATATTTTAATGAACATTATTTATTTTTTCCCCCCATGAAATAATTTGTTAAATATCAGGGGGGTCCAAGACTTTTGACAGTGTGAGTATATATATATATATATATATATATATATATATATATATATATATATATATATATATATATATATATATATATATATATATATATATATATATATATATATATATATATATATATATATATATATATATATATATATACAAATACAAAATGTGTTTTCACACACACCTTTATTCAGATTTCTTGGCCGTAAAAGAATACATGTAGAAAAGCAAAAATATTTAATTTTTGAAGGCCTACAAGAAGAAATCGCTTTTGATTATGTCACAGGATACCCCTCTTGCGATCGCTTTCTGGACCTTTACCCTCATCAGGCAGACTTGTATCAAGGAAGATCTCAAATGCTACTTTGAAACACGTTTTCGTTTTTGATTGTGTCATATCGATGATCTCTGAGCATTTGAGATCTCCCTGGATACAAGCCTACCTGATGAGAGTAAAGGCCCAGAAATTGATCGCAGTAGGGGTATCCTGTGACACAAGCAAAAACAATTTCTTCTTTTAGGCCGCTTTCCTGCAAAAATTAAATACTGGTTACAGAGAAAATCGCAATTTAACAGAAAATCTCAATTATTTCTTGAATATTGTGAAGTTGCATACTCAAAAAAATACTACAGGAGGCCATGGATTGGATAATATTTTTATTTGCGTGAATCATTGAAAATTAATATTAGAAAAAAAAACATAACATAGCTACATAGTCATAGTCAAATCGGGACTTCGCGGAGGCCATGGAATTACCGTTACTATATATACTTAAATTAAATTGCTCGTTTAAAAATGCTTTTATATCTTCTCCACAGTTATCTTGTTGAAGTACCAAGTCCACACGAATATGTTCAGAAGATCATTGCGTTTTCCCATAATTTGATTTCTTAAAAGGTTTAAAAATGTTTGTTTGCTCAAATAGTTTAACCCTTTTAAAATATTTTGTTTTCTTTTAATACTCGATGCATGCTGGTCATAGAAAATTCAAATCTCTTTGGGCATCTCTTAAAGAGTTGGTAAAATATTCAATGGAATATAATAAAAACTCTATTATAATAATAATAAAAAAATAAAAATATATTATAAAATAATCATTCTTTTCTGTTATTTTGGTCATACGATTAGACAAATATTTCGACAGTTTATAAAAAGGCGATTGGATACATGATACAACGGGCCTTAAAGTTATGTTAGCTTTATGTAACTTTGGAAGACCATATAATTTGGTCACTACTGCGTTGTATGTCATTAGGTTTTTTGTTTCTGTGTTACTAATAAGTTTTTTGTTTAACATTTTCTTTAGGAACATGTTACTTTCCGCTTGATAAGGTAAGCCTTGCAAAGCAAAGTAATAAAAAGCAAATCTAACCTAGTGTTCTTAGTTGTTTTTTTGATTTTCAACCATTTCATAAAATTCTCTCTTTTTTAGGTGGTGTTCGGTCTTTAAGATCTTTATTCCATTATAGTTAAAAGTATGGTTTTTCGATTTTTCATGATTCGTTAGGGCGGTTGAATTTTTTTTATAGAATTTGTTAATTTTTACACGATTTTCCAAATATTGGCTGGTCTGTCCAATATATATATATATATATATATATATATATATATATATATATATATATATATATATATATATATATATATATATATATATATATATATATATATATATATATCTTGGGTCTAGGTTAATAGTAAACACAATTTTACATATCAAGTCAACGATTTTTTCAAGACTTTATTTAGGTTTGCTTGATCCCTAAAAAGTATTCTTTTTATTAAAAAAAAATACAAGATAAATATATACATAGACGCACACATTATCATACATACTACAAACATTAAAATATTTAAAAGCTATAAAATTGAATTAAGTTCATTATTTTCTTCAATTTTCATTATGAATTGTAATTAAGGGAGGAAATTATTAAAAGCATTTAGTAGTTTATTTAATTTGTCTTCTGGCACAGCAACGTACCTTTTGAAAAAAATTACTAAACACTTTTTTCGAGACACTCCATTACAAGTTGTGCTATTGTAAAAGAAATTGCATAACTATTTATCTGTTGATAAAAACTTTCTTCGTATTGAAAATAATTGTTATTTAATGTGATATTTACAGCCTCTATAAAATCTTTTAACTCGACTGTTGTATATTCTTATTTGAGGAACTAACCTCAATATATATATATATATATATATATATATATATATATATATATATATATATATTTTTATATATATATATATATACATATATATATATATATATATATATATATATATATATATATATATATATATATATATATATATATATATATATATATATATATATATATATATATATATATATATATATATATATATATATATATATATATATATATATATATATATATATATATATATATATATATATATATATATATATATATATATATATATATATATATATATATATATATATATATATATATATATATATATATATATATATATATATATATATATATATATATATATATATATATATATATATATATATATATATATATATATATATATATATATATATATATATATATATATATATATATATATATATATATATATATATATATATATATATATATATATATATATATATATATATATATATATATATATATATATATATATATATATATATATATATATATATATATATATATATATATATATAGATATATAATGTGTTTTCATTCCGGGTGTACATCCGTTCACTACTGTCGTTCTGAAAAGAACAGTTTTGCTGACGTTTCGCCAAAATCACATTTGGCATTTTCGAAGCTTTCTTTCTCGCGTCCGAATAGAGACTGATATATATATATATATATATATATATATATATATATATATATATATATATATATATATATATATATATATATATATATATATATATATATATATATATATATATATATATATATATATATATATATATATATATATATATATATATATATATATATATATATATATATATATATATATATAGTTATTATTTGTTTCTTGGGATATGATCCTCCAATTAAAAATTAAACAACTATTTTCAGGTATTCATGTCTCGTTTTAATAACGTTTCGGCTATAACTTGAGCCCTTATCAAATTCTACAATATTAGAAAGATTAAAATGGGTTTTAAAATAAAATACTAAAATAAAAACTTACAGTAGGAAATTTGGAGAACAGACATAGTTTCAAACATATACATATACATAACATACATAACAAAACATGTCTGTTCTCCAAATTTCCTACTGTAAGTTTTTATTTTAGTATTTTATTTTAAAACCCATCTTAATCTTTCTAATATTGTAGAATTTGTAAAGGCTCAAGTTATAAAAATAGTTGTTTAATTTTTAATTGGAGGATCATATCCCAAGAAACAAATTCTCACAATATACAAGAAAGGTCCAAGAAAATAACCCCACTTACTATATATATATATATATATATATATATATATATATATATATATATATATATATATATATATATATATATATATATATATGTGTGTGTGTGTGTTTTCATTCTGGGTGGGCATCCGTTCACTACTGTCGTTCTGAAAAGAACAGTTTTGCTGACGTTTCGTCAAAATCACATTTGGCAATTTCAAAGCTTTCCCTCTCGCATCCGTATAGCGATTCGAAAATGGCAAGATATCATCTCACCAGTAATCGATGACCATTGAAAAGCCCTGAAAATAGGGCAATGTTTGCATTCATAATAATAATAAAACATTTTAAATAATAAAAACAATTATATTAATATAATTTAAAATCTTCATTTAAATATCTAGGTTCCGTTAGAACAAGAGTGAGAAGCCGTCCAATGGAATTCATCCGTCACATACCTCTGCGGATATTTACATTGCATAGTAGCTCTTGCTACAACTGATCTGGATGGAATAAACAAATAATATGTATTTTCTTGCTAAATACAAATCTACTAAAAAGTTTGTTTTTTTTTTGTTCGAAACATTCTTTTATCCCATTATTTATTTTCACTTTCTCACTATATTCTATATGGCTTGCTGGAGCCACTTTGCACAAGTAGATTGTTTTATGTACACATAATCTTTAACCTCGCACAAACCAAAACTCACCAGATATTTCCAAGGGTTTAATAGGTTTTAATTATAAAATATTTCTGAAATCAAGATTTCGGCATATAAATGATTATATTAAATAGAATAATGTACATGATTCACCTGTTGTAACATAATGTTTCCAAATTATACGGTGGATTTTTTAGACAGGGTGTATAAAAAAGCAAGATTTTTCTCGAATATATTTTACGAAAGATAAACCTTCGCTGCTTTGTTAGACTTTGGATTTATAGTTTTTTTTGGGTTAAAAAAAACCATTACGAAAATACGAGTTTTCTTAATATCTGGGTCCTGTAAATATTTGAGTTGTTTTTGTGTGTATTATCGCAGACTTAAAGAGTTTGTTTTAATAAAAATTCAACTGTATCAACTAACAAGGACCTGAAGTTTACCGTTTCGGGCTCCTTGGTTATTATTTTCAAATATCGACTTTTAGAAATATCACCGACCAGTCAGAAATAGGAAGTGTTGCCATTTTTATTATGAAAAGGTTCAATAAATAAGACGAAGTATACCCAGAATAAAATGTTTCTGATTTCCTTTTAATATGAACTCTTCATTGGAACACCCTCTACAACGGTCCTGCAAACATCTGATATTTAATACTAGCATGGCTGTAATAGTCCTTTTCTTTTTAAAAGATCTTTTTGTTTATTTACCTTTTTACGACCTACATTATGTAATACCGGGTTCTTTTACCTTAATTAAAAAACGTTTACTCAGCTATCAAATTTTAGGTACACAAAAAAAAACATATTAGCTCGGCTATTTATGTCCTATTTTAAGGTAACCAAAGATATAACTAATATTAATGTGTTTCCACATTTGTAGCACTTTAGTAGTCGTCCTAACATCTCCCTCTGTAACTGGTACCAACAGTGTCAAAAATTTGTTTTTTTTATTACATATTTTTCTTCGTATAACGACTCCGAGATCCATTAAAGATATGTATTTATACACTTAGCCGAGCAGTCCAGAGCCAATTGGCCGACAATGCAAACCAGTATCGACTAGTACTTTGGAACAACCCATTGTTGGATGTGGATAATCAAAAACTGGCTAGCATTCGTGTCTGACATTACCAGTCGAAAGATAATATTGTCCTCTGTCCCTCTTCCTAAATCCTGTTTACAGGTAAAATCTAACCCTAGCGATGCTATGGGCGAATTTCTGATTTTTTGTTTCATTTTCTATAAGCAAACCCCAGAATTTAAGAAGAAAGTGTCGCTTATTATTAATTAGTCAGCCAGTTGCAATTATCGGCGTTAACCGTTCTATCTACAAACAGTTTTTCTCAGTCGCCAGTGTTAGCCAATATAAATATTTCGTAAAAAAATAATAAAAAATAGAAAAACAATAAAAATTATTTTATTGTTATGTAATAATTTTAATCTCTAGTCTAACTTCAAAAAGATATGAAATATTAATGCCGAATTTGCTCTCTGTTCTATATACATTCATTTGAAACCCACGTGTAACTAACGAATTTCGCCTCTATTGACGTTTCCAGATAAAGATGCGTTATCTGGTGCGAAATTGCATTTCTAAGCTTTATTAAGATTTTACATTTTCATATGTATTGTAATATATTATTTTAAATACCGGAGATATTGTATTTTTAAACCATTTTTTTTAGTTTTGGGATTAAACATTTTAACGTTTGTTTGTACAAGACTGTGAGAATTCTTTAGCTATAAATTAAATACAAAAAACATGTCTTTGTAGGAAGGCCCCGCTATAGATCAGTTTCAGTATAACACATATCTTAATAAAGTTGCTAACATAAGTTTAACTTAATTTAACAAGAAAGGTTTGTGATTAACTGTTTTAGAGCTATTGGTAGTTTTCTTCGACAAATAAGTTTGAGCACAATTTTTTTTAACAAAAACTGTTTGGGATTTGGCTTTAATCTCATATATTAATTCCAAATCTCAAATTACACACATTTGCAGTATTTTCAGATATTATATGTCACTGCATTGCAAACCCGCGCAATAGGAACTAAAAGATACACAGAGAGAGAGAGAGTTCTCTCAATAGAACTTTTAAAATATACGCGAAACCTTACTTCATAGGTATATAAAATAAATACCATATTTTAAAAGTACAAGCCAACATACGTATCTGTTAAAGTTTATAAATAACAGCTTGAAATTCTGCAAGGCACAGACGTTGAGAAACCGCGTATCGTTCAACTTTATGCTCGCCACTGAAAACCGTGGCGGTTTAAATAGAATAAAAAACAAGTATTTTGAAATAATTTATGGAGTAGAAAATTATGGCCTCACGTTAAATATCAATAATTCTTTAAAAGACAAAGATAAGTTCAAAAACTGAACTTTTTTTTATTAAGTAAATATTCCTAAAAACATATTAGAGGAAAATTTTTTAATATATATTTAGAAACATTCCGATATTTTTTTTAGTTTTGAAAAATATTTGAAATGTGTTCTTTAAAAACTAGCGTTCTACCCACTATGGGCAGCAATTTAATTAGTAAGACCCAGTTGGATTTCCACCAGCGAATCAATTAACACTTGCTTGGAAAAACCAAGAGCACACGAGATATTTCAGTGAGGTCTTTAGTAACATACCTAAAGACCTCACTGAAATACCTATGATTCCGCTTAAATCAGCGTAAGGAAATGTACCTTTGCCTAATCGCAATAGCCAGTCTGCGTAGGTACCGCCGAGCACCCACTGTTGATTTAGAAATGCCGAATCCGAAGCATTTCTCGATCGCATGTCAATTTTTAACGATGTGTGGTATTTGGCCAGAGATGACTCTTTAAGATTCGCTTCTAAAACGTGCGCCTTAATATTCTAGCGGCTTCTGACTACTGAAAGATTTTGGTGAAAGTCGCCGCCAAATACCACGCACTTACCCCCAAAAGGATCTCGTTGAATGTCCATAAGGTCGCGCAATTACCTATCTATTGCCTCTACGGCTATCGGAGCTTCGTCCCATATAATCATGACTAATATATTTAGACATGTCTTGTTGTAACTGGGCACCGGCGACTGTAGTTTTAGTTAAATTCAGAGGAAGATTAAACTGACCGTGACCATTTCTGCCACCAATCAGAAGATTGTCAGCAATACCGGTCCACGCTACGGCTATAGTCGGCTGTTTCATGACCGTAGGTGCGTAATTAAACATGGTGTTATAAGTAAAAGTTTTCCGGTGTCCCCTGGTCCGTCTAAATAAAAAATATTAGAACGTGGTGGCCAGTGATCAGAGCTGCGGGTACGTCTTGAGGATCTAAATAGATGTCGAGGGGTAATGATCCATAATAAATGCGATCTTCTGGTCAAGATTCAAGTTCGCGTGGCTATACTGAACATGTAATTGGGCTCCCTCGGATTCCCCCTATCTATAAGCGCAACGTCTATGCCTTCGATAATGACTGTCCCCGGGTGGACGTCTCCAACAATCATTAAGTCCAAATCGTCGCAAACTCTAACGACGATTTAGACTCTACGAGAATCCTCGACACCCAGGGCCGTCAAAGTTAAGCCGTTTCTATTACGACTCAAGATATTGACGCGGCCCGACTCAATCTTCTTCGTAAATAATCTTTGCTAAGATTATCTTTATATATATTCCGCAGGGAGGAATTTGTGCAAGGTCATCGTTTATTACCACCAGACATATTACCGCGAAGAGCCGTCTGGTTCTACCAGGAAAATGTCTGATGGTAGACTCGGCCAAAACTCGCTCATATTGAACTCCGTCCCTCAACAAATTCCTCCGGGAACACGCTGTTCGAAAATCTGTGCATAATTCCCTGTCAACAGTGCATAAATCTTCATAGGATGTAGGTCCTCGGACACTAGTCAAAAGAATCCGCAAAAAGAATTTATCTATTTGCAGATCACTTGGACTAACATCGTAAACCGTCCCAATAGTTTTACACATTAATGTACGACGTACCCATTCTCCAGATGTATAGACCTAAAATTCTGGTATTTAAACATAAAGTAAACCACGGGCATTAGGATTGTAAGCGTTTAATATAAAAGGAGCTTCGAGGCTAGACGGTCGGTCTAAAATGGCTTGAATTTGTTCGACATTATCGTCCTCGTTATATATAAGATCTCTAAAACCAGATAAGTGAACAAACAGTAAAACTGCCGAATGCGATCTAACGGGCATTTTATAACCGAATAATCTCCAAGCCGCTTTGACCGACGTGACGTATCGGCAACTAAGATATCGTTGAATATCATCGAGCTCAATTCCTGCGGCATCTACGGCAATCCGACCCGAATCATCACCTTATTTAAATATTTATGCAGATATTTCAAGGTATCGATAGACCCTACTTCTTCAAAACTGATGACGATCATACACCGATATAGAATACGGAATATATGGGACGACTCTCTGATTAGTACACCCAATGTGATAATTAGGAAGAGGCACGGTTCGGCCGTCATTAGGACGCTTTTAAATAGGCTTACTATTAGATCCCTTACAATGGTATTTTCTGAAAAATTGACAAGATATTTGAACCGTCACTGGCCGTCAACAATACAAGTGTCTCTCTCACCGTCCGGCACAACGACTAGGAATTTGATGTCTGGCGACAGCACACTTAAAATAAATTGAACGGTGTTTCTTGAGGGGTTCGATTCGGGGCTCTCTCTATTTCAATTCGTTCCTTCCGAGTTCTCTTGATATAAATTGTAGCCTAGCTCAGTCCTTGGTGCGAGAACATGACTCCCGGGGGTTTGGGGTATGGGAGCCATTTAGATAGTGGCATCCCAATTTTGTGCGGATATGAGTCATAATCCGAGAGGCATTTGTCACTATCTTGGTTCCTGTGTTCTCTCGTCGTTTGGCCTTGCTTTTATAGCACTCGCCGTGCCTGGGTTGTTTACTGGGTTCCCTAGATATACTGTTCCCCTACTTTATCTGAACGAGGATTCATAATATTCCGCCTTTATATCGGTGGACCTTCCTTCCCTGTTGAAGGCTACCCTCTAGAAACGTTGTGTTTCTTTCCTCCTTTGATATCCCAGTTTTTCTGGTTTGGCTCTTTTGATTTAGGGGGTGGCACACCTCTTTTTTTCGCTTATCCTGGGTAATTCCCTCGATATGGGTTTTTCTTCGTTTTCTCTATCTGCCACCTGAAATTTCCGGGACGCCAGGCGCAGATCTTTTTTAGCGTTCTTTTCGGACGCTCTCCCAAGTTTTCAGTAACTCATACCAAGTTAACTTTGTGTAGACCTCCCCTGTAAACCTTCCCTATTCCTTCGAGAACACCTTTACTACATACTATGAAGGTGGCAGCCAACTCTCACTGTGTGGCAACCTATCTTTTCCCAGTCAGGTCCGAATACCTAACTCTTGGAGGCTATTCGGCACATGGACGCTTACTGTGCGTGTTTCAATTCACCTGGGGCCGTGAAGTCAGCTCCCTAGGCACCTTAAATGATCAAGTGGTCAATTTTAATCTCCACCTTCCTTTCTGCCTGCCTCGATAACAACAACGCGATTTCAGTTTGAAATAAGAAATCTAACTCCAGGTTCTCCAGATGCACGCTAGTGAAACTATAACGATCACATTTCACGTTATTATTATTATACATATATAATAATTATAATAATAAAAGTTAGGTGTTAACTTTGATGAAGGAGCTGGAAGAGCTGGGCTTAAAATTTATTTTAGGTATCATATATTTTAGGTATTAATAAGTAATTATTATGAATATGTCCATGTCTTAACCGGAAATCGAGTGGTAAACTAGATGGGGAGGCAACGAGCGCGTTAAACGATGACGGTGACGAGCACTACTCCATTATCCTGTGTCATGTATGCGTCGCCATGTTTGTCTCTGTGTTCGTCTTGTACAAATGTTTAACATACACGTTGCGAGACCATAATTAAGTGCATATGCAGGACGACTAAAGTCTTAAAAGTGGGCGTTTTAACACCTGGGGTGCGTACTTTTTCATTGATAACGTAAAAGATAAAAAAAAATACATTTTTAATTTTAATGTTGGCGGGAATCAAATGGAAGAAAAATTAATTATTTTAGCCGTTTTATCGAGTTTAAATCAATGAACTATTTTGGAACGCCTTGCATAATTTGCCTTTGCTCGAGGGGATCGATTGTCCAGCACCAATATGCAAAATGAGGTTGTACCATATCGGTACCCCACCATAAGCTGCTTCTTTCGGTAGCCATATGCCTCTACCACAATTTAGAAAATTCATCTTAGCCAGGGAAACATATTTTGCTATTATCGTTGGCTCTCACAGGTATCATGAAGAAAAAAGACCATGTTGTAAGTAATTGATCATCTATTGTATCATTTTGAGTAATCTCTTCAAATTTCGTTTCGTTAATTTTTGGTGTACCAGGGATGTAAAAAAAATGTTAGAATTCCTATTAAAAACTAGACACTTATTATTACACACAAGATCTCAGCTGTCTCACAGAAATTTTTACATCATTGGTTCGCCATTTTGTTTCAAGCTGCCATTGTGCATTTCGCCACTGAGGTGACTATTTCAGTTTAGTATTTTTATTTGATTTAATAACTCGCATGATTACAGATCCTACGATGCCTAATTTTATAATTTTGTTCAATTTCATAATTTTTAATTTTAATTTTTTACTTAAACTAATAATTACAAATTTTGAAATTCTCTAGTAAATTAAAATATCTTAAATTAATTGGCAGTATTTGGTTTTAATATAATTATCAGATAGACCTGAGGACTCGTGTATCTGTCGTTATGCAACAGTTAAGGCCTCTCGATTAATCTTTAATGTGGGTTCAATTTTTGTTATATGAGGCACTTCAAGAATGGAAATAAATTATTGTTCACTTCATCTTTACTTTAATATCTATATATTTTATGAATTTATTTTGCTTTTGCTCTAAAAAAATTGTTCTATTGAATTAAAATATCTTATAATGGTTTCCAGAATATTTGGTTTTAATATATTTATCACATGTACATGAGGACTCATGTATCTGTCATTATGCCACAGTTAACGCCGCTCGCTTAATGTTTAATGTTTGTGCAGATTTTTTTGTTAAATGTCATGAGGCACTTCAATCACTTATTGCTTATTTCATCGTCATTTTGGTATACAAAATATTTTGAGAATTTTAATTTGCTTTGGCCCTTTGTTATCTTCGAAGGAGAAAACTATTTAATTATGTAAAAAAGAGAATTTATTAACAAACGTTGTGCTTAATCAAATGACTTACTGTTAATTGCCAAAGAAAATATCATGATCCTGTACAGGTTATATTGAAGATTTAAATGTTTTGAATATACATATTTATTATTACTTCAAGCGTTTCAGTGACTATATATATCCCCCTCATTCCTTGACAAGTATAGCTTGACTGGCGCCCGTATAACTTGCTAGTAATTTAAAGTATTTTAACATCTATAGAAATATTATTTTAACATCATTTTTTGCATCTATTTATACATTTATTTTTTATTAAATAAATGTTGGGCGGCTCGCCCCCAGATCCAAATACTTTACTTTAATATACCTATAAAACGGCTCGTCCCCAGACTCAATTAAAGTTTACTTTAAAATAATTACAGGACGGCTCGCTCCCAGAGTCAAACTATTACTTCGCTACAGCCGTCCTTTCGGCGCTGAGTCGGCGGCATTTCAAGTCGGCCGATTACCTGCCGAAGGAGCTCAATTAGAACACATGCAAAAAAACTGAAAGTTCGACTGTAGCCAAGCAAAAAACCCTTAAAAGGGGTAGGCAAAGTAAGCGCCAGGTAGAATAAGGCCTTGATTAGATTATTACCAGGTTCAATTACCGCCCACATTCAATCGACAGCCGATCTAAGTTATCACACAGATGTAATCCAAGCCAGAATAGAAATACGCACGAAACATAAAAAAAATTGTTCAGGATTTACCTCAATACAAGCAGACACCACGTACCTTTAGGAACGTGACGGTACAAACAGACCCTTTCCCTTAGGAAACTGCTCCTGTACCTGGCCCTGACATTAACAATAACAATACTGAGTGCAGACTAATTTTTATCGGTTTGGCTCCCAATTATGACGAACTAACCACACGTAGACGGCTTCCAGGTTTTCCGTCACTACTTAAAGGTGTAGTAAAATGATTGCGGGACACTCTCCCATTATCCTCCTCCCTGATGGAATGGGATAATGGGGTGGCGCCACCGAATGGAGAATTTATTTCCCGGGATTCGGCGTGAGGCGCAACTTACCGACCGAACAACAGCTTACTTGCCGTACTAATAGTACCAGTCAAACAGTCGAAGAAGACGAAGTTCCAGTTCACTGTTACGATTGACTACCAATAGCAGTCCGAAACTCGAAGACTAAAGTGCTCCTCCATGTGAAATGTTATAAGAAATCACGTTTTTTTTTTTAAAGAGAAAAATCGTCATTATTTATAAAAGAAAAATCGTATAAAACTTCAATTCAATTTTTAAAGATAGAGAGAAAAGTTTCAAATAAAAATGTTTCGTTTGCTCGAGTTATTTAACTTTGGTTATTATAAAAAAGTTCGAAAACCTATCCTAAGCTAACCTAAAGCTGATATTAACTCAGAGGACCACGCCTAAACCATAAATTTTAAAGACACGGAAAAAAATTTCAAATCAAAAAGTTCGAAAACCTAACCTAAAGCTGACCTTAACTCAGTCGGCCACGCCCAAAACCATAATTTTTAAAGATACAGAAAAAAGTTTTGTTCTGTCAAGATATTTAACTTTAGTTATTACAAAAAAAATGGGAAAAACCAATAGTTCTCCAGATAATTGCATAAAAAAAACGAAAAAAGATGGGATCACGCGGATAGAAGAGATATAAATAACACCCAAAAAACCTTCCAAATAGCGATTTCGAGCTTTGTAGATAAACGGTAAATGTCAAAAATCAAATGGTCAAGGTCAAATCTTTGAGATGGAATTTTTTGCTTATTTTTTCCGTAATAAGAGTCAGAAACTACATTATATTTTTCAAAAATTGAAACTTTCAGTGAGTGCGCCACCCCATTCATCTAGAAAAAGGCTAGAAAAAAAATTTCAAAAAAAGAAGTACCGTCTGGGGTTCGAATCCGCGATCTGAAATGTCATTTTCGATTTTTCCGGAAGATTCTTCGTCCAACTGGTAAGTTTGGTTTTCGATATATCTCTGGTTTCGACGTAATTCGGATTTTGATCCTAACTCTGTCCGCTCATTTCAAGGTTGGAGACTAGATGTATTGGGACCGATAAACATACATTCCATCGCTAACACGCGTATACGGGTATAGCACTTTAAGAAGTGCTAATCTTACCAAATTTATTTCTTAATTTAGCGGCATGTGATATAAACAAGGATCTAGCGACAACCCTGTAACTAAAATAACCAAGCTAGTATGAATACGTATCATAAACGAAAGAAATTGTAAATGATTTTTACGTACAAAAAATATATAAATTTTTATACATAGTCCACTTTCTCTACATAATCACTAATAATTCTGAAACAGTGATTAAGAATTCCTTGTCGTTATACAGGGTGTTCCTTAATGACATGCTAATATTTAAGGGGGTGATTCTTGGACCCATTTTAAGAAAAAATCTTCATATGAACTTATGTCCTAAACGTCTTAACTTTTGAGATACAGGGTGCTAAAGTTTTCAGAAAAAAAATTATTTTTTTTAATAACTGTGATACTACTGTAGATATCTTTATGAAATTTGGTACACGTGTTCTATGCATCAAGATGCATTTTCTAATGTACAAGCAATTTTATTCTTTTTACCAGTGGCGTCCGTACGCGTTTTGCTTAGAATATTTTTGGAGAAAAAAATGGTACGCCACTGCTTTATCTTAAAATAAAAATTATTTTTGGAATTCTCATTCATTTCTGAGCAAAGTCGATCTCTTGATTTTCTTTCGGCCGACGCATAGTTTTCGCTTAAAAAAATAAAAATCGTTTTACTTCAGGGTCAAATCGTTAAAAATCTGATGTGGTGACTGTTGTGTGGAAAGCGTTTTTTTTCTTTTTTCGTGCTATTCAGTTCATTTAATAATAAATATTAATTAATTTAGAAATAAGTAATTGATTTACTTTACTTTAGGATTGATTACTTTAGGAAACAATTTTTAAAAAACTTTCATGTGCCAATAAATTACAGCGGGGATTTCAGCTTGCAGAAAACAAAGTTTACAGAAACGGCTTAATTTTATTAATTATTAACAATACTAACATTAATTATAAAAATTGTTGGAAGTGGCCACCTTCACTTAATATGCATGCTTCCGCCCGTCTACGCATGGAATTGCGCACTCGTTCAAATATTCCCGGCGTATTCCGTATAGTTTCACACGAGGCAACTATTCGCTCTCTTAAATCTTCTACAGTGTTAACGGGAGTTTTGTACACTAAAGTTTTAAGGTGCCCCCATAAAAAGAAATCCAAACTATTGAGATCGGGGGATCTTGCTGGCCATTGCTGAGGTCCTCCGCGACCTATCCAACGATCAGGATAAACTGTATCTAAATGATTTCGGACAATTACGCTGAAATGAGCCGGTGCTCCATCGTGCATGTACATGTAGTTCTTCTTCGAGAAAATGCAAATAAGACCGTCCATCAAGACGTCCTGGTAGGAAAAATGGGCCTATGAGATGATTACTAATAATTCCTGCCCAAACATTAAGCGAAAATTGTTCTTGAAAATGGGTTTCGGTTATGGCATGCGGGTTTTCTTCCGCCCACACATGATTGTTATGGAAATTTTGAATAGCATTCCTAGAAAAAGTTGCTTCGTCTGTGAACAAAATTTGTGACTCAAACTGCGGATTTAGTGTAATACTCTGAAGATATCACTGAGAGAAGTTCACACGCTGTGGGAAATCCCTGGGGAGTAATGCCTGTACTCTTAGAATATGATATGGATATAACAAAAAGTCAACTAAAATACGCCAAACAATTTGGTGACAAATATTCAAAGCTCTAGCGATCTTCCTCGTACTCGTCTCAGGATGTTCGTCGATTTCTTGCAGCACCGCTTCCTCAACTTCAGGTGTTCTGACAGTTCGAGGTCTGCCTTCCGAAGTACCTTTATTGAAACTACCTGTTTCGCTAAATCGGCGATGAATATTCGAAATGGTTCGGCTATCTGGCAAGGCACGATTAGGATATCTTTCCTGATAAATGCGTCTGGCTTCTGTTGCATTACCATCTGCGAGGCCATATGCGTAATGCATTGCCGCCATTTCCGCATTCGTATAATTTACCATATTTAATGATATTATTCGAAAAAACGGCGAAAATAACTTCAATAACTTCAATGAAACACTAAAAACCAAAGAGATGACACACTGAGATGGTTTTGAACACCAACAGCTTACTTTAAGTCATTTGACATCGACGTTTGTAAAAACGTAATTTATTCCAGGACTACTAGATTTATGGGTTTAAAAATTATTATTAGTTGCTAATGAGATATTATGAAGCAATTTTAACTCAATTATTTAATCAAGAACGGACCATCAGACGAGAAAACTTTTTCGTTTATGAACACATTCGATGTCATAATTTTCTTTCACCCGATAAATAAGCGATTTCCACACAACAGTCACCCTATCAGATTTTTAACGATTTGACCCTGAAGTAAAACGATTTTTATTTTTTTTTAGCGAAAACTATGCGTCGGACGAAAGAAAATCAAAAGATCGAATTTGCTCAGAAATGAATGAGAAATCCCAAATTAATTTTTATTTTAAGATAAAGCAGTGGCGTACCATTTTTTTCTCCAAAAATATTCTAAGCAAAACGCGTACGGACGCCACTGGTAAAAAGAATAAAATTGCTTGTACATTAGAAAATAGATCTTGATGCATAGAATACGTGTACCAAATTTCATAAAGATATCTACAGTAGTATCACAGTTATTAAAAAAAATAATTTTTTTTTCTGAAAACTTTAGCACCCTGTATCTCAAAAGTTAAGACGTTTAGGACATCAGTTCATATGAAGATTTTTTCTTAAAATGGGTCCAAGAATCACCCCCTTAAATATTAGCATGTCATTAAGGAACACCCTGTATAGGAATACGTAGGAGTAGTAGTATTTGGCACGAAACGTCTTATTTAGACCTGTTATATGTTCATGTTCGAGTCTCAGAGCAGGCTCCAAGGAATCTCAAAATATGCCCCCGTTTATAATTTTTCTCGTATCACTTAATAGTTGGCCCCAGCAAAAATCTTATTGAAAGCAAAATTAAAGGCAAACATTTTTTAAACAAAATGCTTTATTTCTTTTTTTTTGCTATTCCTGTTAAGATGTTATAATTGTTAAATTCTATTTTTTTTAATTTAATCTTTACACCACGCTTTGGATATATATAGAGTCTTATATCTTCAAACGTTATAGTAGGACCAAAATGTTCATAAGAAAAGATCCAAAATCGGTGCTTTATATTAAAAAGTAACTCGCTACTTCTTTATAAATAATTCGTCAACCCATACTGTTCATTCCTCAGTATACTTCCTTCTTGAACTTAATAGCTGTAGTAGTTTCCTGCGTAAACTATTACCAATAGCGGCGTTGCGGATTTGCGGACGGGTTGTTACCCAGTTACGAGAGAAAAAGCTGTGAGGGAGGCTTGGTAAGCATAGAGTAAGTCGAGTCCTGTACTTGACAGGTGAATGATTTCTTAAATCTTAAAAGTAGAGAGATTTGTAAATGCTTTTCATTCCACGTTAAAAGCGCGTCCTTGCGTACCTACATTCCAGTAAGTTGTGTTAAGTTACTTAGAACATCGGTAGGAAGCTGCTACACAGAACGTCTTTCCTTTAAACAATTAATTTTGTGTTAAAATTAACACTTATTGCATGAGTATTCACTTTTTAATCTATTTCTATATAACAATAATAACCACCGATTAGTTAAGTCACATACTCGAGTAACAGAAACCACAAGTTTGTCAATGGATATTTTGATAAATGTGTCTGGGAGTGTCGATAAAAACTGATGTAATCGGGGTTGATATTTATTTTAAACACTAAACAACCATTAAAAACCTAACATTTTTCGAACGCATATTTAATTTTATAGACTTTATTAATGTTTTCTTTAATAATTATAATATTTGATTTCAATAAGTATTAAATTGTTTTGGATATAGACAAGTCGGTGAATTGGTGTTTTTTTTTTCGATTTGGGTGTATCGTTTAAGACAGCTAGGCCCACGGAAGCCCAAGCTCGCTAGCTGACTGACAATCTTAACTTAGACACTTTTGAGAAGCAACTTTAGTTACAGTTACATATTTGTCAACTTCAACGTATAAATCCTATAAACATATGTCAACTTAGCGGCAGCCGCTCTCGTAAAAAAGTCGACGTTCACACTTTATCGGAGTCGGCACTTTTTTATTTTCAGAGAGTACCAGTTTTACCAACTTTTTATTCTATCTATTCTACCATGTTTGCTTCGGAATCAGAAAGAAACAATGTGGATGAGTCTTAGGCATTCAGTTAGTTAGGTAAGTAAGTAGTACAAATTTGGCAGAAAGCTAAGTAACATGTACAGGATGAGTCAACAACACTGCATGTTCATGCTTTATAGATTAAATCTGGAAACAAACCGCATTCAAAATATTATGTAGTGACCAATTGTACAACATGGAAAACTATTTCCGCGAAATCAGATGTGCTATAAAAAAGTTTAGCAACAAAAAGTATTTTTAACTGGAACCCTCTGTATATTAATGCATTTTTAAATTCTACATATAATTTTAAAAACCTATTTGTTAAAGGATAAACGTACAGTGTATTGAATGTAAATTGAACCCCCATTTAACTTTTTTTGATTAATAAGGTAGAGAAAAACGGTAAATATAAAGGTTGTAGGGTGTGTCTCGTATTTTTTTTTATTTTAGGAGTAAAAAATTCCTTATTAATTGTTATAATAAAAGTTTTATTTGATTAAGAAATTTGCTCCTGGTAATTTAGCTATGGCGATGTTATATTCAAAAGCTACTGTAATTACAGCAAATAAAAATAGACAGAAGAGTTGAAAAACTAATACAAAAATAAACATCTCAAAAATAACTGGAATATGGTATATTATACACTTAAGAAAAAATATGCAAAATATGCCATTTAAAAAAATTTATATCTGGCAGTGAAAATTTTTTAGATTTGAATAAATTTAATATTTTAAACAGACCTTTAATTTTACTTATATATAAGAAACACATTCGCTTGGCTTTATTCCTTTTTGCTACTATATAAAAGTTTTCCTCGGAAAACTAAGCACGGTAATTACTAAAAAAGTGATGAATAATGATACATACTAATTTTTTTAAAAAAGATAAGCTTTTGCTTTACGGGATCAGAAAAAACATATTAAAAATTCTGATCAAAGCACTACCCCTTAAATATTTAAATTATATACAAATTGATATTTCTTCGATATATATGGTGGAATACAAATTGAAAGCTCGTAAAATCCTCTACAAAAAAGGTTCGATTCACTTTTTACGTAACACCAGCACTATCGGTATAGCAGCTACTGTTTTTGTTCACTGACAATTTCCAGGTGTGATATGTATAGGTTAATTGTCTTTAGTAAGCTTAAAGCCACTGCTACGGCAGAACTGCCGCTGTTACGTAAACAATGTATAAAACATTTTATAGCAAAGAAGAAACAAGTTATTGCACAATAACCAAGTTCTAATTTCCTTAAGGCGGTTGCGCCTTCATCGGGGTGGGGGAATTTTTACACCCATATTTACTAAAGATGTTTAAATTTAGACCAACTTGACAGTTATAGCTTTAAGATGACATTTTTAACAAATGAACAAATAATTTTTCGAAATGTTTCAATTACAAAATTAAAGTGAGCGAAACATAACTGGCGAACTAAGAGTTTAAGTACCATGGCAACTAGACCTGGGGTGCGATTTTGGTAGATAGCGTTCGTTAACTTAACGAATGCTAACTCATTCGGGTGTCGCTCGGGCATTATATTCGGATTTTCTGATCTTGATTCGAAAAAGACCAACCTACTACGAAAAGTCGCCATTTTCTGTATCTGTCAGTTCACATTCGTGATAATAGGTATTTAATTTTGCCATTTAATTTGATTTGAAATATAAAATACTTTTCGATAGTATATATAACCGACAGATGCGAAAATATTCAAGAAAATTATGAAAACATGAAACATCCAAAGCGGCAGAAAAGTCGGAAAAGGTCCAACAAATTAAACAAGGTAAGCTAATCTGCTTACAAACTATGTAAACTTATTGCGAGACCTATATATTTTATTAATAAATAATTATAAATCCATATGCAGTGAATTACTTCTTGATTTGGCTCATTTTGTAGTAGGTAAATATGACGAAAAAAAATTAACCCGGTGCTCGTAATTTACTACTGTTGAATTAACCTTTTATAGGAATGTCTAACAAAGTTCTGAAAATAATCTTCAAATATTAATCTTTAAATATTGTGTAAGCTATTTATGTGTATTTCTATTCCATATTTTATTTTGTAAAGAAAAACCCTGTTTATACTTCCGAATTCAATACCATCACGGTATCAAGTATGCAACCAGACACATAATATATGTTTTAAAGATACGGTGATACGGCCGTGCAAAATTAATTTTTTCCTCTCACTAGGGATATCCTTATTATTTTTACAACAGGTAGTTGCTTTACGTTTTGTAAACTATTAAAATAGAATTCATTAATGGGTTGTATAATTGTTAATTGTTTTAGACAATAGGTATGAAGGTGAGGGTCTTTTTTTTGTAACATATATTATAGGTACATAATTTATAATAATATGAATATGTACTTTTTTAATTAAACGAGAAATTATGGACAGTTTAGTAAAAGTATAGTACTGTGTATAATATGCCACACTATCTTATGTTTTGAGTATCGATTATTCCAAATATCCAATACAAAATATCTAATATTTTATCAAAGTTGCACATCACTATAACCTAACCTATAACTCCTGCCTAAAATTTACTTTTGTTTATGTTTTAGTTCTTAATACATAAAGAGAAAACTTATACCTATTACCCACACGAAAGAAATAGAAGAATTTTTTAGTTAAAAACTGCAAAGTTGGATATTAATTGCAGTAATATATTAGTACTTAATACAAGGAAGAATTTTCTATTTATGAAAATACTGAAGAGCAATAAGGCCAATTCCTGATTCAATATATAATTATAATTAATGATATCTATGTGTAACTTTTTCAGATAGGCATGAAATTATTTATTTCTAAGCAAATAGAATAATACTTGCTAAAAATTATATTTCTGTGTCTATGTTATACATACTGATAAATACATTTTCGTGGTTGAGAAGCAAGGTCAATTAATCTAAGTTTGTCATTAGAAGTTCTACAAGGGAAATAATTAGTATCATGTTGCACAGTATATTTTTACTTATGCTAGCAATATTTTTAGTTACAGCTTTTGCGACACTGAAAAGAAGGGAATGAGATGGAAATGTTGCCTAGTAGATGATATAGTATTTTCAGCTACCTTTCACATGCTTCGTCAATAAATAGAAGAACCATTGATCAGCATTAGCTGAAGTCCCATTAGAACCTGCTTGATAATTGTGAAAGATATTTAACTTTGTAAGTATTGTTTCTGATTGTTTTATGTTTAGGAAGTGTCTACGGCATGGTCCAATGGACCCTATAAGTTTTCTTTCTGTTTTGCCAAGGATACAGTGATGCCATAATGTATGTAGTGTGATTTCTGGTTTTTGCAATTTTGTATGTATAGTTGTTAATTAATATTCTGCTCAAATTGTTTTAGAGGTTTCATACCTCAATATTATATTTTAAGAAATAACTATTGCATTGACTTAATAACTTCATTACGTTCACTGCTTTAATGAAATGTTTTTGTTTATTTGTAAATAGGTTCTGCTTCAAATACAGGACAAGTATATTAAAAATTAGGCAGAGCCATTTATATACGAGATAAAGCCAATGCACCGCTATAGAACTATGCTACCTATAATTTATATCTACTTTAAGATAGGAATTATATCTATAGATATATTGTACCTATACCTTATTAGGTTTTCATGATAACACTCTGTTGTGTGTAAAATTCGTCAGTAAAATTTAATAGGTATATCTAATTTTAAAATTGAAAAATGTGCAACTTAATATAAATTACCGCTTATAGTAATTAATTAGGGTAGAGCTATCGTGTAGTGTGTGTCATGTTATAAGAATAATGATAATTTAAAAATCATGCTAAACAGGGCCAATGAAAAGGGCAGAATTCGAATTAGGAGGTGGTAACCGAAAAGGACCACTCAGAACCTTTATGGAAAATATGCTTCAGTGAAATTCACTAATTGTTTTATAGTAGTTTATATAATGCTTGAGATCTTGCACAGAAAATGTCAGGGAAATGTTCAAATGATACTACCCGTTTTAAAAATATAAACCTCTGATCTTTTAGGAAGCTTAAGACTCAAATAAATGAAATATATATTCGTCAAGCCAGCTCCTTGTAGCTAGCAATAAGGAGCCAGTAACAACATTTTACAGCGGACCATTTTATTTATTTATTTATTTATTTGCTTTAGAAAAAGAGCGCATCGGTGACTATGACCATTTAGAGCTCCAAAAAAATTAGTTTTATGTTAAATATGTGTTTTGATGATTGAATGGGTTTTTAGATTTTAGGAAATAATTGGGAATCATTAAGAAAGTTTAGAATTCGTTTAGCATTGGAGATTTTAAATTTCATATTATCTTCATAATTTTCTGATAAATGATTTCTCGACCTTAAATGTTCATAAGATTTACAGCTTGAAATAATGTGTTTTATGGTTAATGGCACTTCGCATATAGTGCATTCAGGTGGGGTTTCATTTTTTGTTTAGCCTATGGATAACCTTTTCTATTTAAGTTTTCAAAGAGGAAGGGAACCTTCGTACATATCCCAATCTGTTTGTATCAATTTGCCAATTATATCTGAGGTGTATAATTTAAATTCATTTATATATACAAGGGTCAAAATAGGAAAACCATTACTAATAGCAGACAGCCATGTAATCGACTCGATCGTTGCCATTTATTCCTACGTGGCTGGGTATATATAGAAATGATACTTTTTTATTGTTTTGAAAGCCTATGGATAATAGATCAGTGATCTATTACAGCGGACCAGATAAGCCTTTGACACAATATAAATATACGAGAAAGATAGTTCCAGGATATTTCCAAGGGCAAAAATATCTTCTTTATGTTAATCTAAATGCAACAAAACTTTGCAAACTCTTTCGATAGGGGGTGGCAAACATCAATGAGGCAGTTAAAAAATCATATATTTCTAAAATTGCAATATCTCTTTTATCATTATCTAAATTTTGCAGACAGATGGAGTAATATACACTTAGTACATGGTCTCTTCCTAGGCGGAGTGGAAAACGACAGGGGCGGAGTAAAAACTTAATGTATTTTTACAATTGCAATGTCTTTCTTAGCTTAACTTGAAATTAAACGAAATTCTGCAGGCAGATATAGTAATGTATCTTTAATATATGGTCTTTTCCTAGGTAGGGTCACAAACAACAGCTACGAAGTAAAAAATAAATTTTGTATTAAAAATCTAATATTTCTTTTATCACTACCTCAAATTTAACGAAGTTTTGCAGACAGATGAAGTAGTATACACTTAATATACGGTTCTCTCCTGGGGTGTCAAACGACAGGTTCAATCCTGGAACTATCTTACTGGTATGTTTATATTATGGCAAAGTTTATCTGGTCCACTATAAAATTTTGTTGCTGGCCCCTTGTTGCTAGCTACAAGAAGCTGGCTTGACGGATATGTAAAATATTAATTTTAAACTCATACCAACAAGATTTGGTTGGGATAAGTTTTGGCTCTTTTAGGTTGGGTAAAATATACTTTTCTAGATATTAATCTTAAGTATATTTGATAGTACGACAAATAAGTCGATCAAAAATTTAATTATAATTTATACAAATGTGATTTTTCTTAAACAAATATACTTCTCATATTGAGAAACCTTAACTTTGTACACTTTAGTCAGTTAACCTTATATTATTTGCCATTTTCAATTTCAATCAATTTTTTAATTTATACAGGATGTCCGAAAATCGTACAAGGTGCAGCTTCTGTTTTTTTTTTAATAGATCACTCCATTTATTATGATATATTTAGGTTTAATGATTCATTTTATAATTTTTTTTTTATAAAATAGGGCTAGAACTACAACATATAAAAATTTTAGCGTTTCCCATAAGGTTTATGGTCCTTTAAGGTATCCCCCTCCCAATTCCTATAAGCTTTGTTCAGCATGATTTTTAAAATATCATTACAACTAGAATAATACTACATAATTAAACAAGTAATTGCTTCTTGAGGCTTGACCTTTAAGGCCGTTTTTCATGCTGTAATTCTTCTTTGCAATACGCAATAGTCTTGAACAAAGGCATGCACAGTTTGACAAAAGGTACAAATGTCTTGCCACTAAAACGTTCATTATTTTTTTTATTTAGAGTAATGCATTTGAAAAACATACATTTTAATTTTTTTCTCTTCTTTGGGATATTTAACTGTCTGTTTGCTCATGCAATGACTAATAATGCAAGAGTACAATATTATTTCAGTCAACTAAGGGGACAATAAGTTTATTATGGTTTTAAAATGTATAGATTTTTGAAGTAGTACTTTGTCACCTTTTAAGCAAAATAATAGTAACGGATATAATAAAAATAACAATAGTGAAGTTTGTGTTAATAAAACTTTGTTTATTAATAGAGATAATTTTTATACTTTGCAGGTGATTCTTAGAAAAGTAGTTTTTCTTATATTACATTTTGTGTTTCTATTTTTGGGTATTTCAAGCTGAGTCAAATCCTTTGATCCCTTATAAAAAAAATGGCACCACCTTACATATCATCTGAAATCAGCAGCATTGGAAACTATATTTCAGCTTGTAATTACTTGAACAATAAATTATTTTAAATCATAATATTTTTTTTATTTGGAAAATAAATTGTTTTTTTAAGAGCTTTAAAAAACTAATACATAAACTAGAATTTTTGACTTACTTATAAGACAATCTAAGTGAATAACTATTTCATTTATATCTTGAAAGAATTGTGACTACACTTAAATCTAGAAAATTACCTATTTTTAGGCATTTTGAGTAGATATACTGAGAGACAGTGGCGTATAAAGGGGGAGGGGTTGATGTTAAGCCCCCCCCCCCCCAGAGCCACTTTTATTTAAGCTGAAATGATAGAAATAGTATATAGTAATGATCTTTTTTTATAAATTGGAGGGTAAAACCCCTAGAGCCAGTTTTATAAAGTTAAATAATGTTTTTTTTTTGTATCATATTATTTACGCTAGATTGGAATAAACAACAAGAAGTGAAGACTTTTTTTTCTTTATTTTCGTTGTTGAAAATTTGTATCGTCTAAAAATCCCCCCAGAAGCAATTCCTATATATGCCACTGCTGAGAGATGTACAGAGTTGGAGATTATTGATCTCTTTACTAAGTTAAATTTTATTTATAAATCATTAAGCATATTTCCAAAAGTTAAGAGATAAAAGTGGAACTATTATTTTCAACTGTTTCTCTTGGTACCCAGGGACCTATGGAAAATTTCCATATTTATTTGTAAGTCCAAAATAATTATTCTAGACTTGTCTAGGATTTCAATATTTTTATTGTAATCAAAAGAATTAGAAAAAAAATTTCTGTTTATCAATTGTATATATTTTTTCCAGTATCTTTTAACATATGCTGAGGCTGACAAAATATTTATTTTTTTAATTGAATGCTCTGTATATTTTTTACACATAAGAATAACTAGAAGGTATATTTCGAAAAAACTGAATTTTGGATTATCTAAAATACCTACGATATATAAATGCAGTCATGTAGCCAGGGAGGCTTCTGGGGGTCTGGACCTCCCCCCGAAACATTGAAAATATGTTGGTATAAGTATGTTTTTTACTAATTTTCCTGAGATTTGACCGTTTGGACCTCCCGAAATGAATTTCTGCTCTGGACCCCCCGAACTGAATTTCTGGCTATGTGCCTGTATAAATGGGTACTGATTTAAATAGTTCTTAAAATTGAAATTCGTACCTCTCTATAAATGGTCATATTATTTCAGGACAAACAAATTCCAAATATATCAGTTACAAATAAGTAGAATACTTTTTCGAGGGCACTGGCAATATGCTGTAATTAAAAAAATCTTACAAAAACTGGTCTAAAAGCAGGTGGTTCTTATTAGAAAACCTACATTTAAATATATTTAAACCTAATAAATAGTTCAGTATTATTCTTAAATTTGTTTTTATACTTAATGATAGTTTTATAAGGAAGTAACAAAACCTGCTAGATATTTTAATAATTTTGTTTTAACACAGAATAGGACCTACTTGAAGCTGAAATCCTAAACAGATACCTACTAACTTATATATATATACATATATATATATATATATATAAAATATATATATATATATATATATATATATATATATATATATATATATATATATATATATATATATATATATATATATATATATATATATATATATATATCTATATATATATATATATATATATATATATATATATATATATATATATATATATATATATATATATATATATATATATATATATATATATATATATATATATATATATATATATATATATATATATATATATATATATATATATATATATATATATATATATATATATATATTGATTACTTACGAATTCAATAGATAAATATAGATAACATATATCATAGAGAATATGAAAATGAACAGTTAAAATGTAAAACACAATTTAATTCAAAATAAGTAAAACAAATGTTTGGCTAATACACCTAAAATTAGTCTACTGTATTATGTGAGAATACATTTATTACTATTAAAAGTATACATTAATTTTTTGATAATAAATACCTACTAGTGTTTTTAAAAATATCATATTTTCTAATGTCTCTAAAATATCTTTTATGCCGATTTCTGAAATTCGGTTATTAACATCAAAAGCCTAGCACTGAAGAAGCAGAATATATGAAATCAAACCCACTAAAATTTTCATTATTTCTCACTGCACTCACTTGTAAACATTTTAATTTAGAATCTCCAGTTATTTGTGGTTCTTCTGGATTACAGAAACAGTAGGTATTAGGTACAATAATTATTCGATCACTAACTCTGGCCAACTCGTACTAGCAAGGTCGTTTTATCTTCTCTGTTAAAAGTGTTCAAGTGTAATATAATACAATTGTTGTGGTTTTTCAGACAGACCTAAAAGCTGCAGCTTCTTTATTCTTCATCATCTTTTCATTATTTCTTTTTTTTATTTATATATTTTATTTTATTTTTATTTATTTGCGCCTTCTGTATTTTTCACACAATTGGTTCTGACATGATTTATGATCAAGGGTATTGCCTCTAAAAATGTTAATATGATCAAAATATACAGAGACATCTCAAAAGCTGAGCATCACCATTTAAATTAAAATATTCTGTTTCTGATTTTTTTAATTTTTAACTAACAAGTTACACTAATTCCAAGAACATTAATGTACACAACTGAGCTCTTATTTTTACTTAGTTTAACATAAGAATAGAGTATTCAATAATAAGTACCTGCTCAGTTACTTCTTACCCACAAAAAAGATAAAAATTTTAAATAAAAACCGACTGTCTTTACGAGCTAAACGTTCTAAAAAGATTTGCATTTATACAGGGGGAATGCGAAAAAAAGACGATTAAAAACTTTTTTTTATTTGACAAACAGTACCTTAACACATCTTTAAATTATCCTCATCGCTTACTCAAACGGGAAAATTTAGTTAAGATATCAAAAGTATAAATCTTCTAAAATAAAAATCTAATTGATAATGTTACCATGAAATTAAAAATATTATTTTTCTATCGTTATACAGCGTGCATTCAAGTTCAGACAGCGATTTATCTGGAAAAAAATAACGTTAAAACAAAAACAGAAGTTGTTTGGTGGCGTCTAGGCAGAAAAAAGATGACAATATGCCTATTTCTTTTTAATGACGCCCTTAAGATCTCATCATATACGTATTTATGGATTTTTGGGTTACAATACAATTTTAAGAGTATCTGATTTACCACACCTTATAGCTATATTCAACTGTTTTTAAAATACTGATGTTTAACAGTGAGGAAATCGGATCTTTTATTATCATATAAATCGATGATTATCTGTCCAGAAATTATTTGAAGATAAAATTTGAAAATAAATAACTTTTAACAATAAAAAAATAACAAACTAATATTATGTTTGTCTCCTGCTAGACATAATTTTAATCTAAATAATCGTTAAATTCAAATAGCATTCACCAATGAAAAAAAAATTAAAAACTAATATTTTGTTGGTCATTATAGGTTGCCTTGGCCTAGAATGATAATAAAATTTAGAGAGATATTTGGCATGTCATGGCGACAGATGTCACGGCTAAGTTTTGGTTTGTTTAGAGCAGTTATTTCTCTGATATTTTTTATTGCTTCGATCTATGTTTGTGCATTTGCGCGATATAGAGTCATTTTCACGATTTGTATTTTAAACTTACGAGTTTAAGTTTGCATTTGCAGTGTTCATTTTCATTGTGTTCAGAGAAGTCCCTCGTGAGAAGAAAACTGTGTTTTCCAACGAGAATTTGCCTGAGTATCGAAAAATCGAAGAAAACATAAACGTGGGTTAAGGCATCTCCCCAGGCAGTTTCTGTGAAGTAACCACCATCTCCGTTTTATAATGTAAGTGATTGGTTATTAATTTTTTTTAAACAAAAATCGAAGTTTTGTAATTAGTAACATCCTAGTATCATATTTTACGGGTCTGGTCGATTTAATACATCTCAATTTTTTACCTTTTTTGGTTTTCTTATTAAGTTTACCTTAAATTTGCCATATTTAAGCAAAAAAACGTGGATGAAACGTTTTTTTATTAAAAAAATCACAAAACTTTCCATAAATAACCAAGAAACTTCAGAAATTTCACTACTTTTCCAATGCTAAACTGTCAATTATGAAGTTTTTGACAAAATACAGATTCTAAATTATATGCACTGTTGCCAAACTGACTTGGTTTTCTTCAAATATACAACAAATAGTATTCCTAAATTCAAACAAAATGGTTTAAGGATAGTTTTATTAACAAACCTGGTGCTAACCTAACCCGGTATGAATCACAGGACCTTAAATCGTTATCGTCAATTAGGCTACTTTAGAGTGCGCGCATATTTCAGATATAATTTTAGCATTTTAGCATTTTATTGCATTAATGATGGTTTTATCGATGAACCTAACGCTAACGAAACACATCCACCCAACCCAAGTTTTGTTAAAAAAAACCTTGTTTTAATGTAAATCCCGAATTTTGTTGGCGCGCTACCGCGCGCTTTCTTTACAGCGACCTTAACCTAACCTAATCCGCATTTTTGTTCCACCTTTTTCTAATCCACCTAATTCCTTTCCACTTTGACCTGCACCAATCCATCTATATAAAAAAAATATTACTGGCAAATCAAAGAATATAACAAAGTTTACTTTGGCAACAGCGCTTACCGGCTGACTAGATGACATGCACTCATGCAGTTAAGTTAGCAGAGTTTAGATACAAAAGTAAACTTCTTTTGTTAGATGTTATTATAGAGAATTATTCATATTCGTAATTTCAAAAAAAAAAACAATTCTACTTTAATAAATATATACTAGAAATAAACAAATCTTTCAAAATACAAATATATTAACTTACAACAGTCACATGCATAAAATGTAACGGAATTTCAAATAAAATGTGTTAAAAGTGCGGTAGTGCGACTTGACAAATCAATTCTAATTTGTATTATTTTGTGAAAAATTGTAATGAATCCACGCTTTTTTTTTTGCTTAAATGTAGTGAATTTGAGGTATTAAATCGTCCCAGAACCATATTTTACATATATTTTACTTTATCAGTTTTGAAGCGTTTTTATTTGATTAATACGTATACATTTGAATAACTTCTTCCGAAGAAGTTATCGACTTTTGAAATTCTCATTTTCGTTACTGATTTAGTCAATGTTTGAACGGTACCTTAAATTTTGTATACTCATTACCGAAATAGGTAGATTTTCGAGCTTTTTGATCTTTTTATTTTCAATTTTGTATCTACTTTTATCGATTATTTCTGAAAAAATTTAAAATCGGTATGTATTGGAAAAACTTAAGTATTTTTGAGGATATCCATAAACAAACCTGAAATCATCTGTATACTGCATTTGAAGAGATATTACAAAATAAATTTTACATCTTTATAGCAACTTTTCATTATCTTCAAGAAGGTGCACCTATTATCAACTTAATTTTTTTTTTAATACAGACCTGGATTTTTTATTTTGTTTTTAACAATCCCTTGACCTCTTAAAACTAATGATGTAAAGCACTCATACAATTAGGATATTTAAAGACCTAGTTTGTGAATTTGGTGAGATTCTGGTTTTTCGTCTCTCTCTAACTCATCTTATCTTATAGCAAAAGCTTAAATCTGTTCAAACACTAAGTGTGATACATTATTAGTTTTATGAGGTCGAATGCTTTTTAAAAATTAAATAAAAAATCCAGGTCCGTATTTAAAAAAATGAAGTTGATGATGAGACCTCGAAGATAAAACGTCAGTCTTGTAGAGGAAAAAAATAGCTATAAAGATGCAGTTTTTTTATATTCATTCAAATTCAGCTAGAAATAAAAATGCAAAAGACGTTATTCGGATATCTTCGAAAGTAGTCGAAATTTTCTAACTTCGCGAATGTTATAGAGCATTAAATTGCGTAACTTTGCCATAATTTAGCCAAGCTTGTATTTCTTATCGTTTCCGAGATCACAAAAATATGTTTGCAGCTGTCCAAAAAGACGTCTAACTTTTAAATAGCTAAATTTGTTTAAATGAGATCCGTAACCGGAATACACGCACCCAGAGTCGACGGGTACAACCTGACATATTACTTGTTTAGTCTAAATTTAACCCATGGTAATACTATGTACAATATTTTGCAATGCAATGATTACATTCATTTGTACTGTAGCGTATTATGTTATTAGTACACGTATATTGTTTTATATATTATATTGTCTATTACTGTAATAGAGATTCCAATTATATTTTGCAATAAATAAATACTTTTTTTTTTGGTATTGATGTGACCTTCAAATGTGATATGCCATATTTCAGAAAACAAATATTTTCAGTTTTTAAAATTTCTATCACCCTTTACATTAAATAGTTATCAAAATATCAAAAACATTTATTAAGAACAGATTTTTGCCAAAAATAAAGATATACAGAATAAACAAATTTTTCCTCTTATTAACTTAATCTATGAACCTATTGTCTAGTTTATAAACCCAAAATGGTTAGTTATTGCTACTAATAAAAGTACAAGTGAGGGCTCATTGAAAATTTTTAATAAATTGTTCTTAAAGAGGAAGAAATTTCCAATAAAAAAGCCCCGGCTCCCGGAATTATATCTCTATTATCAATAATTTTAATTTAATGTTAAAAAGAGAACTCCGCGCAAGACCGGTAAACAGTTACTATCTCCTAAAACCGACCGTAACAAGTAAGTTTTTTTATACTATTAAGTATTAATTTAAAAGTTTGAACGAATTATGATTTTATCTAGACACTTCAAGGAACTCTAAAAAATTAAACTCCTTTTTTAAATCTTAATTTGTTAATAACTTTTGAAATAGTTTATGTGCAGCTTATTAGCTAACAGTAACAAAAATTAACACAGATTTGAGTTTTTAAACTAGACTGTGTTCTCTTATATGGCTATTTCGGTGAGTTATATTTAAGAAATTTTGGGAATTTAATTTTTTGATATTTGAATAAGCATAGCAATCTGGAAAGTTTTCCCCACAAGGGATGTTTTGTTTCGTTTTTGTTTTCGTTATTTGTATTTTTTAAATTTAAGACCGCGTTCGGTTAAAATATAACTCGGGTGTCGTTGATAGTTGTTAAGAGAAAAGGTATTGGCATTCAAATTATTCAGATTTACAAATTAATTTCCCTCAACGGTACGGCTTTATGCAATCGTACCTGACGAAGGTGAGAAAACCCAATTGAAACGTTGTTTTTCGCAGCGTCATGTGTAGAGATATTATTGTTCTCTGTGTTTGTGATTATTTGGCATAGGGTCATTAAATTGGATCAAATCTTGTACCACTAAGGTGCCAGTGTTAACGTTGATACTTTGAAAGTATTATAGGCTATAGCTTGAATAATTTTATAACTTTTTATTTGGTTAAAGTGAACTATCATTAAACATTTGTAGTTTGGGGACAGCGACGTCGGCGTCGGCTGACCAGCACGTTAGGCAAATCTCTAGTGTATTTATCATAATGTAAAGCTTCCCAACTGGCCCTACATGAAGTGTTAGAATTGTTGAATTATTTGCTATACCAATTAAACTTTTATGTTTCCTTGGTGGTTTCTCATTCTCATTATTGTTTCCACTATTACTATTCTTATAAATTTGGTTATCACAAGTATCTGTAGTATTAACTTGCTTTGCATTCATCTTTGGTACGGAGTGTTAGGATGCGGGGTTGTTTATTGGGACTAATCCCGAAGGACTAACCGAGGTCCCGTCATTATATACCCGGTTACCCTCTGGAAATTGGGCACCAGCCTTAAAGAATATTGGGAGTCCTAAGGACTCTAAAGGGGAAAAAAAGTCGCTGCGCTTGAATTTGGTTGTGAGAGTACCGACGGGAAGGTATAATGGAAAAGTTTGTTAAAATAAATTTCATTTATACATACACCTTAAAATTACATACGGTTTTTTAACCCTTGTTAAACGTGGGCACCGAGTGGATAAAGTACCAATGCTAAATTTTCAATTTTTTTTGTTAAATGCTCACTGATGCATTTCAAGGAACCTGCAGTTAACTTTTTTCTTTAAAATTTTAATGTGTGTTTCACTTCACTGATTTCTATTAAATTTGTTTATTGACTTCACAGTTTAGTTCAACTGAGCAAGAGTTTATCCCTAACAAATAAATATTACGTTATAAAAATGGATAATTCCACTCAGGAGCCTATCCACTAACTTTTTTTTTGATTATTTCTTTAATATTTAAAAGTATTACTTCGGGTAACAATCAGCTGTTTTCTCCTCGGTTAAAAAAACTCCAGCACCTTAGTTTTAAAAGAAAGTGATTGTCTACGTTAAATGTTCTAAAGAAATTTGTTAACGGTACAGTCATCAAAAAAATTGGACTAGGTTATAAATTAAAAGGAAATCAGTTTCAAGTCAAAACTTTTTCTAATAAAAATTAGCAGCAATTAAAATCTTGTATCAAAAAATTATCAAGAATTAAGAGAAATCTTATTCGACCACGACGTTCCACACACCTTGAAAATGTTAGTTCGCGAAATAATTAAAATTATGCTAATTACAAATATCACAAATACATGCACATTCAGCTCCCTGCATCAGTACAGTAAAATTTAAACATTATTCATTAATTATAAAAATGCACGGGTTTCTTATGCACTTACTCCAGACAAGCCTCTACTCTTAATAGAGCTCGTAACTTTCAGTAAATATATTAAATTTAAATTTTCACAGTTTCATCTGATAAATAAATTTAGGAACCATCCAATTAAGGAAAGAACCAGCAAAATCACAATTTGGTTTGTCAAAAATCGAAAGTTCGACACAGTTAAGGTAGAAGTGAAAAACTCTAAAGTTGTTATCAACAAATAAGACAATTTACTATTAGCTGAAAGCATGTTTAAAAATTCAAAAAAAAAACAATCACTTGATTGGTTTAAAAGTCAAAGTTAAAAATATTTAGCAAATATTATTTATGAAAAGCAAAATTATTTGTAAGCAGATTAATAAATAAAACGGTCGCGAACTTGGAAACTCTTTATCAATAACACTAGGTTCGCCGATAAAAAATTTGTGTGATTAGAATCGTTCAATTTAATTTCAAATTTCAAATTCAAATTCAAATTCAAATTTAATTAAAAAAACACAAAATATTACAACCAGAAAAATTTCAAAAGTTTTAAATGTTAAAGAAAGTCAATTAAATGTTCAAAGTTAAATTTTAAACCTTTTAAAAAAATAATTTCACTAATTAAAAATAAAAATGATAAGTTCAAAATGAACACTGCTGAAAGTCTAAAGAAAACTAGGAAATTTTCAAACTATTCAAAGGGAATTAAGCACAGATAGGGTCAAACAACAGAGACTATTAAATAACTTTTAAATGCGTAAGACAGACTATTTGCATATACCTGGATAGCTTCTACGCGAAAATTTAAAGTACTACCTAAAAGTGTTTTTTTTCTGTTCTTGAGATTGCTCCTTTTAGGCTATGGGTATTCTTGAAGAAGCTTTCTTGAAGCCGGCAGGCAGTCCCTCAGTAGTATACTAATTTTTAAAACAAAATTTCAGAAAAATTTCACTTTCGTGTGTTTGTTGTCCAAAAAGGTCGTGCTACGATTCAAAATAAAGTTTGATTGAAACTATACCTTTCTGTTTTGAGTTTGAAAATATATATAAATAAAACGCCAAATCATTGTTGTTGAGCAGTGTCCCTCAATGTCACAAAATTATAAACTAAAGTCACAAACTATACTCTAAAGTCTATTCAAATTCAAGACAGACTGCATGTAAACAAAAGTTATTGTGCGTGGAATAAGCCTTTAAATAAAGGTAGGCGATTATGATATAAGTGTTTAGTAAACTATGTATTGCACGGAGAATAACTTTTGTTTAAATGCACTTTATCTTGAATTTGAATAGACTTTTCTGAAATAAGAATACACGTGCAAAAGGTAACTAGAGAAATGTTATTAATTTGTTGTTTGACTCGGTGCATTTCCAGGACTATACCATGAATTCAGCAGGGTTTTACCCATTAGCATCTGCTGTATAGCATCTGCCCGAGCAAAATTTTCCAGGGTATACTCCTTTTCCAATTTTTTTTTATGTTCTGGACTGTGCTCTTGGCTAGACCGAATGATTTACTACTCTCTGAAGGGACCAATCTTGTTTAAATGTGACCTATTTATGCTATTATTTTGCACCTGATAAAGCGAAGGTAAGATAAAAATGTATATTCCCAATAAGTATTAATTCTACTGCTGTAACCGCGGTATACATAAAGGAGGAAAAAGTATAAGCATTCAAGGTGTATGGATTTATCAGATGCCAACTATACACAGTACATATTGAGTAGTATTTATCGTATTATTTGAACATATAAACACATAGGAACATCGCTCCGGCTAAC
Source organism: Kuschelorhynchus macadamiae (assembly GCA_030620095.1). Taxonomy (NCBI): domain Eukaryota; kingdom Metazoa; phylum Arthropoda; class Insecta; order Coleoptera; family Curculionidae; genus Kuschelorhynchus; species Kuschelorhynchus macadamiae. Next base: position 59,637 of record JAUTXW010004561.1, read on the forward strand.
TAAACGTATACAAAATATCTCTTCAGTCCCAATCTAAAAAACGAATGCTAAATATCTTTAAATAACATTAATAAAACAGTGAAGAAATATAATTTTAAGTTGTCCAAACAACCACAACCAGGCATAGAGCGAAAATTTAGCATAATAATGTATTCCCTAGAAGAGATCACTTTTCCTATACGTTTACATGTAAACGATAAATACCAGCGTTCAGTGGCGGCTCGTGGTGTTTAGGCTAGGGTAGGCGACAACCACAATAATTTCAAGAATAATGACGTTATAAGAAAACGTTAAGCCGCGTACACACTTAGCTGACAACTAAGTTTTATAAATTAAATTTATCCGCCTATCTTTTAAAAGGACGAATTTACTTATTATGACATCCGTAAAGTTATCAGCCTTCTGTAAGGAGCAGAACAACTCTTTTTCTATTGAAATTAGCGCAAGTGACGATAAACGTTCATTTTTTATTGTATTGCGAGAATACGTTTTTATTCGCTTTAAACAAGAGAAATGTCTTTCCACTGAGGTACTTGTAATAGGTATGGTAGCAATTAACGCAAAAAGTTTGTAACTTTCAGGAAATATTTCTTGAAGTTCATTTTTTACGAAATGTTTTAAAATTGCCTCGACGCTCAGCAATGCAAATTGTTCATCGAGATATATTACACTAAGCTCATTAATTAATTTTTGTTTGTCAAAGAAATTTTTATAAAAGTTGGTCACATTCGTCACAAATTCAAGCGGAAAATTTTTGCTATATTCTTCGAATTTTGAGGAATCCGCTAAAGAAAAATATAATAACTGAGACATATCTGCAAACCTAACTTCTATTTGAGTCACAATATTGTCAATTATCTCATAAAATAAAATGCGTAAAGAACTTTGCTCATCGCCTTTAATGGTGTCCGATAACTTAATTCTTTTTGACAATTGCCCTGAGTCCCTATTATTAAAAATCCTTGTTTGGGCTTGTTCAAATATTGTATTAAACATTGTCTCATTTCTCAATAACTTGATACGATCTCTTGCCATAAATATTTGCTTTTTACAATAGGTGATGTCCAATGATTTTTTCTGTAGAATGTTGAAAAGGGGGTCAGTTATGTCAAAAATTCAATTTATAGTTTATACACAGCGGTAAGAAACGAAAATTCTAAATCGTTCATAAATTTAAGATATCCCTTGGCCCCGTTTATTGACTCAGCCGATGATGATTGGTCGTCAATAATTTTAAAAAACTAATTTTAGGCCTTCCCATTCAGAGTGCAAGATTTGAATGATTTTAGAACGGGAAGCCCACCTGGTGTCTGAACTGGAAGAAATCCTCTTTCCTATCGTCGAATCTAAAGTAAATGTCCGTTTTGCAGACTGATGAAAAAATCCGGGAATCGAGGACGCACTTGCGAAAAAAATTCGGCAATTTTTTATATTTTTTGAACCAGTTTGTAAAACCAAATTCAATCTGTGCGCACTACAATGCGTAAACAAAGCAAAAGTAGCATCATCTTTAACTTTTTTTTGCAAACCATTCAATGAACCTGCCATCACACTAGCACCATCGTAGCATTGCCCAACTAATTTTGTTTTATAATCGAAATTGCCTATGACTGTAACAATTAATCCATACATTGCGTCCGCTGTTCTGTCTTCGCTAACGTCATGAAAACCCAAGAAACTTTCTTTGATTTCACCGTATTTATTAACGTACCGAATTGAAATCGCACATTGGGACTTCTCAGAAATATCCGTAGTATCGTCAGCTTGCACTGCAAAAAACAACGACTCTTTTATCTCCCTATGAATTGTATCTGCAAGGTAATCGGAAATACAGGATATCAAATCATTCTGGATAGTTTTTGATAAACCAGAAAAAATATTTCCAATTTTTTTTAAATTTTGTTGTATTTCGTTATCACGTTTAATTAACAGATTAAAAGTTCGAAAATTTCCCGCACTAACGGAATCGCTTTTTTCATTATGGCCTCTGAAAGATAATTCTTGCTTTGCTAGGTGACACGTAACATCGACCAAATAGCTCATTAGAAGTCTGTTTTTTCTCACCTCCTCATTATATAATTTAAGAGACAAAGAAGATTGTAATTGTAGCGCATCCTGTATATTGCTACTGTTTTTTTCTAACCGCTTTAAACTAAGATAACTGCTTAAATGTTCTTTCGATGATTAGTGTTTTTTTATGGCCGCAGATAAATTTTTCAAATCAGAAAATCCCTGACGCACCCAAGTATTGTTTCTGCCTTTTGCCAAAAGTGAACATGGCCAACAAAACAAATTTTGTTTAAAATAGCTACCACATATCCACTGATGACTTTCGTACCATTGAGCTTTAAACGATCGTGAAAAAGTTTGGCCCTGTTTTTTATCAGGCTTTAAATTGAGAAGTGGCGTGGGGCGGCCAAAATAAATAACATCTTTTCGATCGTTTTCGTTTAGACGCGAAAATGGTGTCTCGCACAAAGAGCAAACAATATCATGCACCGGATTATTCGCCATGACTTTTTAAAAATCCATTAAAAAAAACAAAGCAACGTAATGTACCTATATAAAATAGAACAAACCGGAAAAAACGCACTTAACCTACGGTCGACGCGACGGTAAATTCATCGAATATGAACCGTCCAACCCCTAAAACTAGCGAAACTACACTTAAAAGCAAAATATTTAATACCTAAATATGTCTATTAGAAACAAATAAAACAAAAATACTTATCCGTTTATCAGGATTTCTTCGTTTTTCTTCTGGCCAATGCCGATAAACAACCAAAATCACAAATTAAAGCACAGAAAAACTAGACGCGGTCGTAAAATAATAGTCAAAAAAACACACACGTATCACCGTCCAATGTTTTTATTTATTGACCGATATCAGAAAACGAGAGCGGTCAGAATGTAAGTAGGTCGCATCTAAAGCGATAGATATATATATATATATATATATATATATATATATATATATATATATATATATATATATATATATATATATATATATATATATATATATATATATATATATATATATATATATATATATATATATATATATATATATATATATATATATATATATATATATATATATATATATATATATATATATATTTTTTAGAGGTATAGAACTTTGAAATTAAATAAAACACATAAATATCACTAATAGGTCATCGTATTTATTTTTTTGAAATGGTTATTGTATGCCATTAGTGCTTAAATATGATTTGGGGCATATGGCCGCCACGGCTGGCTCGAACGAAACGTAATCTGGAAGTCCAATTGTCGACCACTTTTTCAAGCAGCAGAGGTCTTATATCGCCAATAACGCGTCGTATGTTGGCTTCCAGATGTTCCAACGTCGGTGGTTTATCAGAGTAGACTAGTGATTTGACATACCCCCATAGAAAATAATCCATAGGTGTGAGATCACACGACCGTGGAGGCCAATTAACGGGTCCGTTACGTGAAATTATGCGGGTATCAAATGTTTCCTGCAATAAATTGATGGTCTCGCGCGCTGTATGACATGTTGCACCATCTTGTTGGAACCAAAGCGTCTCCGGATTATTGTTATTTAACTGGGGAAGGAAAAAGTCAGTTATCATTGATCTATAGCGCTCTCCATTGACTGTAACATTCTGGCCGTCCTCATCTTTGAAAAAATATGGGCCAATGATTCCACCAGCCCATAAAGCACACCAAACAGTGAGCTTCTGTGGATGTAACGGAGTCTCAATAAATGCTTCCGGGTTTTCCCCACTCCAAATCCGGCAGTTTTGCTTGTTTACATATCCGTTGAGCCAAAAATGAGCCTCATCGCTAAACAATATTTTTTTATGGAAATCAGGGTCAACTGCAATCTTATTTTCGGCCCATTCACCGAACGTACGACGAAGATGATGGTCACGTGGCTTCAGCTCTTGCACGAGCTGGATCTTGTAAGGTCGTAAACCAAGATCCTTGCGCAAAATCTTCCATAAAGTAGACGGGCACAGCCGCAATTGTTGTGCACGATGGCGAATCGACTCATTCGGGTCGTCCTGAACACTACGATCCACAGCAGCAATAACTTCTTCGGTGCGCATTGTACGACGTCTCTGCGGATGCACATTATCAACTAAAGTATGCGTGGTTCGAAAACGATGCATGGTTATTCGGATAACTTGCTCGGATGGACGATTATGTCGACCGTAAAATGGTCGTAGCGCACGATAGGTTTCGCGAACTGAACCACGATTTTCAAATAAATTTGCACAATTTGCAAGCGTTGTTCCGGCGTAAGTCTATTCATGATGAAATGGCAAACAATACTGAGCACAAACCACCTGTCGTCGCTCAAATTGACATTCACTAAAAGCGGTGTTGCCAAATCAAAAAACAAACCTCTAAAAAAAACACCCATTATATATATATATATATATATATATTTAGAGATTTTTTTTGTTTAGTTCTGAACCTTTTATACATATATATTCTAATTTTGTTTTCTTGGGTATTTTGGTTCGATAGTAGGAATAAAATTAAAACAAATTTAATTTCATTTTTGTTACATTTTTATAGACGTTTCGACCATTTATGGTTGGTCTTCATCAGTATTTTTTTTGTGTGTCTGTAACAATAGAAAACCGAGATAAGATATTTTTCTTAAAAGACTATTATAAACTGTATGGACAAATTATTAATAATATTATTTTAACATTTTAGATGACTTACCATAAGAAGGATCTTTCAGAATTCATCTTTATGCAACATTTAAAAACAGCACGTTTTCCATACAACACTCAGAAACAGCACATTTAAAAACATTGAAAAGAACGTCATACAGATTAAAATTACTATAATATTAATTGCTACGAGTATGTCTATCTTCGAGCGACACTGCTTTAACTGGCAGAATGCATTCATGTGAAACGTCGGTTAAGGAATTCTATGGGTTTTTTTTTATATATATATATATATATTAGTTTAAAAAAGCAAAGCAAAGATAATTAGATTTGTTTTGAACTGTTTTATTATTTAAAAGGTGATATATTGTTTATTTACTTTTGAATTTAGAAGAAAGGGGGCTAATTTAGTTTGTTTTTTTTTTATATTAATTTAATGTATATATGAAGTCAGTTTTAGAGTTATTTGATAACGTTATAATATATTTGGCTCAAATTCTTTATGTCTGTTTTGTCATTTATAGCATTGATCTCCCGTTTTATGTATAACATTTCCAGAAACTCTCTCTTTTTTTGATTAATTTCCGTATTTAGAATAGTAGTATCTTGAAAGTTAAAAGTATGTTTATATTCTGTTTCGTGATTTGTAAGCGCTGTTTTATTTTTTTTATCATACTTGTGTCCTTTGGACTTCAAACGATTTTTAAGATACTGTGGGGTTTGCCCTATATAGACCTTTGGGCAGTCGTTGCATTTTATTTTGTATATAGTGTGTGTTTTTTGAAACTTAGGTGTTTTTGATTTTAAAGAGGAAAAAAATTGTTTTTGTAGGGTATTGTAACTTTTGTGAGATACGGTTAGATCTTGTTTTTTAAGGGATTTTTGTAAATTTTCCGACAGTCCTTGAATATAGGGTATTGAAATATATTTATTTTTATTGTTTAGATTCTTGCTGGGGTTAGAATTATTTTTATTAATGTTATTTAATCGGGACTTAAAAATTGAGTTTATTAATTTCACTGGGTAGCTGTTTTTAATAAAGTATTTTTTGCTTTTTGAATAGCTTCTTGTCGAAATTCTAGATCGCTTAATTTGATTGCCCTATCCGCGAGCCCTATAATGACAGATTTTTTTTGGGAGTGTGGGTGTTGCGAAAGATAGTTTATGTATCTACCAGACCAAGTATTTTTTGTATACCACTTTGTTTTTATGCAAGTTTCTTTGTTATATAAGGTCATGTCTAGAAAATTTATTTTTTTATCTTTTTCAGTTTCGATGGTGAAATTAAGTTTTTGGTGAAAATTGTTAAACGCGTTAAGGATATATTCGCTTTTTCCTTGTGGTATGATTGTTAAAGAATCATCAACGTATCTGTATCTGTATCTGTAATTTAAAAATACATAACGCTCAAGCGCCAAAAATATACGGGCTACCAAAACTGCATAAGGATGGTATACCCTTACGGCCTATCATCTCATGTATTCAATCACCTCTAAATGGTCTCTCAAAATTCCTGAAAACTATTTTAGCAAATGTCATAAACAAAACTGATACTTTCATCAAAGACTCTTGGGATTTTAAAGAAAAAATAAAAAACATCCAAATACCAAATAACCACACTTTAATCTCGCTAGACGTAGTCTCACTATATACTAACATTCCAATTGATCTAACATTCGAAATCATCAGGAAAAAATGGAATGATATAAAAAAACATACTGATATCCCACTTGATGAATTTTTAAAAGGAATAGAATTAGTTCTAAAATCCACTTACTTTATGCATAAAAACAAATTCTATAAACAACTTGACGGCTGTGCAATGGGCTCATCTATTTCAAGTGTCGTTGCACAATTAGTGATGGAAGAATTAGAAAACAACGTTATTAAAAACTTAAATTTTAAACTTCCATTCTTCTACAGATACGTTGATGATTGTTTAACAATCATACCACAAGAAAAAAGCGAATATATCCTTAACGCGTTTAACAATTTTCACCAAAAACTTAATTTCACTATCGAAACTGAAAAAGATAAAAAAATAAATTTTCTAGACATGACCTTATATAACAAAGAAACTTGCATAAAAACAAAGTGGTATACAAAAAATACTTGGTCTGGTAGATACATAAACTATCTTTCGCAACACCCACATTTTATTTCTACTATCGTACCAAAATACCCAAGAAAACAAAATTAGAATATATATATATATATATATATATATATATATATATATATATATATATATATATATATATATATATATATATATATATATATATATATATATATATATATATATATATATATATATATATATATATATATATATATATATATATATATATATATATATATATATATATATATATATATATATACAGAAGAAAACAGAAATATCACTTTCTGTGCGGTTCTTGGTCGTAAAAAGTTATATACGAAAGAACTAAAGATGAGAAAATCATCATTCTTCACCATTGTGTCAAGATACGACCAAAACATGACGCTATGTTTGTTTCAGGACCAGCATTTCTGTTATCTTCTATTTTTGTACAGCTATCTCGTCTTGTGCTCCCTTGAGATTTAGTGCACCATAGTCCCTACAGATGTTTAAAGTCGAACGATATGACACCTTCTTTGTTTCAGCGTTTGGGTATTATGATTTTAAACTGACTTGCCGTAGCAGATACCACGGTAGGTAGCAGAATTGCTCCTTGATCCTGAAATAAACATTAGGAAGAAATAATTTCATCATCTTTAGTAGTAAAGTAAAGTAGCAAAATCGCTTAAATAATATTGGTACCTAATAAAAGTGTGAACTGTTAAATTAACTAATTTAAAATAAAAAGTCTATAAAACGCCTATTTATGTAAAAGAAAATAAAATCAATTCCATATCATTCGTTTGATGTGATCGTTAAGTTTATTACAGATTTTTTATTTCATATTAAATTGGGCTGCTATAAATCATATTTGCAAGCGGCGTAAATGATTAACAATGAATTCTTTAACTACGTTCTCTATCAGTTCAGCGATTTCTCCATGGCAGCAATTGTCCCTTTATTGTACTCTCTTTGCTTTTGGTAAGTTTCTTGTTAAGAAAAGAACATAGTGACCATATTTATCATTATGAAATCAAAACTGATAAATTAGTATAAGTATACTTATAAGCTATTATGCCTAATTTAACAACCTAGTTGGCCTTACTTTTGGATAATCAAGCAGCCAGGAATAATTGTATTTAAAAAAATAATTTTCGGTTACCACGTATTAGGTTTGATAACAACGCTTGGTACACATAATAACGTTTTGTAGTACCAGAGTAAGAATGTTTGTGTCTACAAACAAGGAATATTTACTTAACTTTAACTCATGATGTGTGTTATTTCAAGGTTTAGTTTGTTTTAAGCGGTATTTATAAAATTTATCTGACGCAAATTTTTTTAACAACGGTATGTATTTGATATGAGAAAAGCTAACATTTACGCAACGCATCTCTTCAAACATACATTTTTAGCTTGAAACTTACAATTAAACAAAAAAAAACCTTGCACTTATAAAGTTATAATATAATAGATCTGTTATTTCGTAACTGTAAGCGCAGTAAATCATTTAAGTTCTCGTCCAAGTGATATGTGTCAGGACTTTGCTGCTCAGGACCATTCATTAAATCATCAATAAAATGTAGATACTTTACTAAAGAACCGAACCAGAACACTCGTCTTTCCTTTTTTGTTGTGAAAAGTAGCATATTATGTATCTAATGTCAAGTATAGCTCAAATCTATCTCTTCTAGATCATTTTCTATAAGTAATAAATATATGTCCCTAAGATAATTAATATTACTTGAAAACTATGAATTTTACTTTTTCTTATTTTGCTCTACATTCGCTTTATTTAATATTTTTTGTATTCTACTTTTATTATACGACATTTTAAAAATAGTCTAAGGGCAAATAGAGACTAGAACAGTATTATTGGTTCATCGTTGTATATGGTACTTATAATCATAAACTACATAAAAAAATACTCTTAATGAAGGTAGTAAACCAAAGACATTACAAATACGTATAATTTTAGCCACAAAATTACAAATTAAATAAAAGTAATTTTGTAATACTATATATATATATATATATATATATATATATATATATATATATATATATATAATATATATATATATATATATATATATATATATATATATATATATATATATATATATATATATATATATATATATATATATATATATATATATATATATATATATATATATATATATATATATATATATATATATATATATATATATATATATATATATATATATATATATATATATATATATATATATATATATATATATATATATATTTATTGGGTGCCGTTTTGCTCCACCATATTGGACTCCTACCAATATTTTACATTTTCTACCTATCCAACACCTGATTTTTGGAAATAATATAAAAAAAATTGTCAAAATTCGTACCAGAATTTTACCACTTTATCTCTATATAACTCATAATGCTTGCGTAAAATTTGAAATTAATCTAATATGTAATTATCAGGGTGATTTTCAGATATTTTATTAGGCCGCCATTTCCTTTTGCTACCTTGAATTCGTATCAAAGTGTTACCACTTCATCTCTATATAAAACTTAATTTTTGTGCAACATTTGAAGTGAAATGGATAATTAGTTTTTTAATAATAAAGTTTTGAAAAAATCACTAAGTCGCCATTTTGTTCCACCATTCTGGATTTTTACCAAAATGTTACTAGGTCATAACCTATAATTTTCACCAAATTTTGAAAACAATCAATCAAAGTAGGTTTTTAGCTGCACCGCGAACTGACAGATAGACATGCACACCAACGGAATTGAGAAAATATATTTTCGGCATGTCTAAAGTCTAAAGATATGTAAAATCTGGAAGGGTTACATTTACAAACATTTTATAAATTGTAAAGATCCGATAAAATCTCGGGGGTTGATTTTTCTAAAATTAAAATACGTCCTCGTAAAAGTGAAGTATTGTAATTGTAAAAAATCAACCTCCGAGATGTTCAGATCTTTCAGGGATTAATTAAAAACTACATACCTACAATACACAAATACATTTACTTTACTCATACATTATGGAGCAATGCTGACAAGGTAATGTGCTATGAGATTATTTAAAAATTCGTCGATTATCATCATGAGGGTTGAGAGCATTTTAGTTGAGATCTACTTTTGTTTGTCAAACTGAATGAAGTTTGTGCTTCTTAGATCTAATTTAAATTTGTATTATTGTTTTCTCAGCAAAAATTCTAGACAGCCTACATAATCCTCAAATTGTTATTTTATATTTTATAACAGATTTTTTGACTCCCTTGATCTTTTTGATTACATCCTTATTTTTAAAATATTTTACAATTCTTCTTTGCCTTTTACCTTCATTTTCCAAATTTATTCTCTCCAAATTAGTCGTTATTTTATGTTTCATCACTCCAAGGACCTTTTTGTTAACTTGTGGAATTTTCTATATATTATTACTTGGGTAATCGCTAGTATCAAAATAATTTTATACAATCTTCTTTATTTAATTTAATTTTATATATAAAAATGTCCGCATCTGATATAATATATATCTAATATCCCGAAAAAACTACTTATTTGATTGATTTCAAATTTTGTGCAAGAATTAAGTGTGATATCGAGATAAACTAGTACTTGGTACGAATTCAATACTGCGGAACAAAATAGCGGTGCAATAAAATGTTTGTAACCATGAAAAGTCACCCTTCCAGGATTTTATATATTTTAACCGAAAATAAGGGAACATATAGGGTTGAGCTGGTAACATTTTGAAAAAAAATTCAAAATGGCGGAACAAAAAGGCGCTTAGTAAATCTTAAAAAACTTATTACTAAAAACTAATTATGCGTTATTATGTAGCAATGAAGTGGTAAAATTTTGGTATGAACCCAAGACAGCAAAGCAAAATGGCGGCCTAATAAAATATTTAAAAAACAGTCTATTAGATTAATTTCAAATTGGGTGCAAGTATTAAGTGTGATATGGAATAAACTGATGAAGTGTTGGTACGAATTCAAGATGGCGAAACAAAATGGCGGTTGATAAAGTGAAGCTCTTTAAAGAAGAATTATTCTTAGCCTATCTGTGAAGAGTCAAAAATATAAGCCCCCAACGTTGTGGTCCCAATATTCGGTGCTGAAAACTATGTGCAAAATCAAGTCAAAAAATCATTAAAGCCTAATTACCAAATATCTCAAGTTTTGCACATAAATCGAGTTTTACAAAAGAATCAACTGGTAAGATTTGGTTCGAACCTAGATGAGAAAACAAAATGACGGTCTAATAAAATATTCTAAGAAACACCCTGAAAAACTACTTATATTAATTCCAAATTTTGTGTAAGAAATCAGTGTAAAAAACTACTTAGACAAATTTATTTGAAAATTTGGACACAAATCAAAAGTGGCATAGGTAGAAACTTTTTAAACATTGGTACGAGTCCAATATGGTGGAACAAAATGGCGCCAAATAAAAATGTCTGATGAAATGACATTATATTTGTGTTTCTAAAAGACTATATACGGAACTAAATAGGGTCACACTTAACCTTAGGGGGGTATTATAGCAGATTTGAAAGAATGGGTATTATAGCTCGAGTCAGATAGTCAGGTTATCTTATCTAAAACTGAATGCTTATACAGATGAATCATGAATAGTTTACCTGCTAACCCAAATAGCACTTTTAGTCGTGAATACGTCATTGTTACCACAAGTATTTTCGATGAAGTAACTGGAACTTGGTGTCGCCACGTTCTGTTTAAGCTGAGACTACGTAGCCATTACCAAAATGGGGAACAATTTTAGAGTAACTATTTCGTGAATAGCATGTAACTGTGACTGTGACTATTATGTAGATAGTACAGAATTGTGTGGTTTCATTTAAGTATTCGAATAGTAATAATTCACCCTATTTGTTACTTCCTTATTTCTGTCTTTATTTGATCCATTTTAAAAATGTATGGTTCTTTTTAATAGAAATAAAACAGTTATGGCGACCACAAACACTCAAATCGGAAAATGATGTAGAGCGTATATAGGATACGTTATTAGTGGTTGAGGTAGGATACATGCGATTCACTTAGTTTTCTAGCTATGCTAAGGACCTAAAAAATGCAGGCAATTTCTCTTATATTTCTCAATACATTTTGGTCAAATATATCGGCCAATTTAAGTCTCAAAAATTTAGTTTTAGATTTTGGTTTAAATAGTAATTATCATTAAATGTCTTATTATATAGAGTGATTCTTTTTTTTTAACGTGATGTTTAATTTGTATCCATTTTTAATCTTTATACTCACAAAAACAAACATCATAGCTAAATATTTATAGGGGAGATGAAAATAAACAATGGCGGTGTATTGGACTTTTGCTTTGAAGTTAGCTGCATTTCTTTACCGAGAAAATCACTTAACATCAAATATCTTCCACTGCCCCCATACGCAAGTTATCTACCATAACCATTTGTTTCATTTTATTTTTTGTTTCCTTAAAATACCGCTTAATGTTTTTTTTCGGGTATGACATACCCAAATTATAATATTTTTAATTTTCTAGAAAATGTAGACCGAATATAATGGAGCTTAATGGCTGTATACCAAATTACAGTTACTTTATAAGGACGGTGGCGACAATAGGGTAATCAATTTTTGATTGATTCGGCCATATCGCGGTTTTGTTTACTTTTTGCATTGGTTTTACGTGGGTTTCTTATGAGGTTTGTTATTTTAGTGTATTATTTTATTAGTTTTTGTGTTTATTAAAATTAATATTGACTCAAACAATAAGTTCTAAGCCATTGGTCATATGGAGAAATACGTTTAAGCCTGGTTCACCGGCTTTTTGCTTAAAGTGTTTGTGATGAATTTGTACATGACTATGACCTTAAATATCTTAAGTTTAAGTTTACTCCAAGACAATTTATTAAACATTGCACATTATTATGTTTTGGTTTAGTTCGGTTGGTAATAGTTTCCTTGTAGCAAATAATTACTGTAAAAGTTACAAAGAAGCTAGTAAAAGCCAGTTTAAAGTAACCTTAGATGATAACTTTTTCTACTCTGCAACGACTCGTTTTACTTTATAGTAATACCTTATAGGAGTACATTTGGGTGTAATGGAGTAGTTGCTGGAAGGTTCAGGAAGATTCTGATACTTAAAAGTTTAAATTTAGTAAACAGATTAGAAGCAATAAAAATTTCTATTTTGACACTGAAAAGAAATGACGACCTCGGAGTCAATTTCGTAAGTAGGTGTTTGGCAGTAGTCATTATATAATTACTTTACATAGGAAATTATTATAAAGTATTATTCGCAGTAACAAATACATACATAATACTTAAAAATGTGTATCCCAAAGTGTCTATTGGTTTATACTAATAGTCCTATTAGTAATAAATACGTAAAAAGCCTTAAAGAGTTATAGCTACTTTAGTGCCAGCTGGGTATATAAACGTACATACATGCACACATAAATACACAAAATCGTACATTTATATAGACAAAGTACGTCTATAAAAAAGCATAACTATCATTGACACTTATTTCGCACTGACAAAAACAGAATTTTGTTAAGAGTTCTTTTAAATTTTTTTAACATCAACATAAAATAAACTTCACCTAGTTCTATGAAAAATATTTAAATATAAAAAAATAATTTGTACCAAACAACTGACTTTAATGAAAAGAATAAATTACCCACATATTTATAAAAAGTTAAGTCACGATACAGAAACATTTACTAAATAGAGAAGAGCAACGTGTACGTACAACATTATACTAAATCTGAACAAATCAATGTAAATGAACTCCAACCTATTAAAGATTTTTTCAGAGAACGACGTTATGTAGATAAATAACTAGGACATATAGGATACTGCGGACACGTATAACCGTTTTGTCCCCCCTTTAACTTGCTGTTTACGAACTATAACCTAGTTTATTCTCTGAAAAGGTGTATATTGTTCCGTATAGTAGTAATAGTATGTTCTCTGTGCCATCACCACCATTGTCCACATTAGTGTTTCTATTTTTAAGACCCATCGAATTCCTATTAAACCCAACTTAATACTTCATCAAAAACAAACCCGAACCAAATTGAGTCTAACCCATCCATATTACTTGAATGATACGGGTTTTTTAAACCTATACATTTCTATCTAATCCATTCGTCACTTAATTGTTCAATGCCATAAATCATCCAATTAAAAATCATTACACCCCTGAGTGACAGCTTCGGCAGAGAGATATTTATTAGAATTATTTCTAACCTATCAATTTTGACATAATAGTCAACAGTTTTTCCGGACAGGGTAAATTTGAATAAGAATGATATATTATGTTTTTTAGTACAATATTTATTGTTCTTTCTGTTGTTCCCTTGTGCATACTTGGATTTTTAAAACCACTACCGCTCGTGCTATTAAACAAATTACTTAGAAACTCGTTTTTCTGAATTTTTCCGGAACAATTAGATGCATTAGAAATATTAGCACCGAATGAAAATGTCATGTATAGTTGGGATAGACTTGATTTGTATGGGTCATAAAGTTGGCTCGGGCTCGATTTGGATGGGTGATAAAGTTGGGTTAGACAAAATTTTGATGGTAATATTTTTTTTTGAAAGCTGTGAGTATAGTTGTTTGGTATACATATTTTTTTCTGGAATTATTGTACATTAAATATATATTTCCCTCTGTAATTATACATGTTTATTAAATATACTTTTATATTTTTCATAGAACTAGGTGAATTTTCTATTATTTTCATTTTCAAAACATCCACCAGCTCTCTTAGAAAAATTCTGTATTATGCCAGTTTGAAATCAGAGTCAATGGGAGTGTATGCCAATTTATAAACGTGCTTCGTGTGTCTATATGTATGGTTGTGTGTATCTGTGTATGTGTGTATGTATATACGTTTGTGTATATATATATATATATATATGTATAAATGTATAAATGCATTTATATTTTATTTGGCAGGTAAAATATTCTTGCTTCATCAACATAAGTAACAAACACTTTTACATATATAAGTTTAACATGTCTTGGTAAACGATATGTATTCCATTGTGTTACTCTAATAATAATAATTGACCTATCCATACAAACAGGTACACAATGTAGACGAGTCTTTATGAGGTGTTAAATTTCATTGCCAAAAAAGTATATGCATAATACCTATATATATATATATATATATATATATATATATATATATATATATATATATATATATAAAATCGTAAATTTCCTTAACCCGGAACTTCCCTGGTTATAAATATTTCCTTTTATTAGGAATAGAGAAGTGTCATCCAGTTTAATTCAGTACATAATCATTTTGTAACACATATATACTATACTTTCAAACCTTTTTACTGGGCCCCATTTTGTTCCATCATATTGGCTTCCTACCAATGCTTTATCAGTTTCTACCTACGTCACACTTGATTTTTAGGCATATTTTAAAATAAATTCAATAAGTAGTTTTTACATTGACACATACCTACCGCCATTTTGTTACGTCATGTTGAATACCAGCTTATCCCTATATCATATTTAATTTTTTTGAACTATTTGTCAATTGAATAAGATTTTTTTACGTTGATTTTTTAAAAATTATTTGGTCGCCATTTTGTTTCGCCATCTTGTATTCGTAACATAAATGTAACCGTTTATCGCTATATCGCACTTAATGCTTGTACAAAACTTGGAATTAATATGAGTAGCATTTTTTTAGGCCGGTTTTTTAATTATTTTATTAGCCTGGCATTGTGTTTTGCTATTTCATCATACCAAAATATTACCTGTTTAACACTTGATTTTGTGTAAAATTGGCAGCAGTTGGATAATTAGTTTTTTTAGTAAAACTTTTTTTAATGTTTTACTAGGCTATCATTTTGTTCCGACATATTGGATTTTTATCAAAATATTACCAGGTCGTCCCCATATGACCCATTCTTCACTAAAATTTCAAGTCACTCTGATGAGTAGTTTTTCTAGACTTGGTAAAAATATTTTTTAAATATTTATCTTGGGACCCGAAAATATGTAAAACCTGAGAGGCTAATTTTTTCACGATAACAAATATTTTATATGGCGGCCATTTTGTTCCGCGATCTTGAGATAGCGCCACAGTTTTATCAGTTTATCTCTATACTACAGTCCATTAAGCTGTTTTTCATACCTATGTAATACTTAATTTTTGTACACAATATGAGGAAATTGGATAACTAATTTTTTTAGTGATAATTTTTTTAACATTTCACTAGGCCGCCATCTTATTTCGGCATATTGAATTTTCACCAAAATATTACCGGGTCATCCCCATATGATCCTTAATTTTTTACTAAAATTTGAAGTTAATCTAATGAGTAGTTTTTAAGCTATATCTCGAACTGACAGACAGACATACAAACCAACAGACAAATCGACGGAATTAATAAAACATATTTTTCGACATCTAGGGATGCTAAGACCGGAAAATATGTAAAACCTGAGAGGGTGATTTTTTCACGATTACAAATATTTTATTTGGCAGCCATTTTGCTGCGCCATCTTGAGTTAATACCATTGTTTTACTAGCTCATCTCTATACCGCAATTACTTATGGCACGCAATTTGAAATCAGTCTACTAGGTTGTTTTTTGAATTTTTAAATATTTTATTAAGCCTTCATTTTATTCGACCATGTTGGATTCGTACCAAAATATAGCCATTTGATTCCTACATAATACTTGATTTTTGTGCAGAATTTGAGATAAATTGGATAAGCAGGTTTTTAGTAATAATTTTTTTAACATTTCACTAGGCTGAATTTTGTTTTGCCATACTGGATTTTTATCAAAATGGTACCAGGTCATCCCTATATGATCCTTAATTTTTGACCAAAATTTGAAGTCAATCAGGTAAGTAGTTATGCCGCTAACAGATAGACCGACCCGGACCGATGACGGAATTGAGAAAACATGTTTTTTGGCATCTATGGACCCTGAAACGTGAAGATCTGAAAAAATTTGAAGATATAGAGCGAATAAAGAGGAATGTTCTTTTTATTAAAAAAAATTAAGTGTTTTTTTCTTGTGCCTATATCTGATATATACTCATTACTCTAACACTAGATTTCAATACAAATCGGGATTTAAATAATCTATTATTCTATTAATATAGTTTTTTTTGTTTTGTTTATATTATAACTATAATACTGAATTTAGTGCATTTTCTTCCTTTAGAACAGAACGTTGTTGGTAATTTTTTCAAATGTTGCCTCCTTGAAGGATTTTCTAACGGAGGGACATTTCCAACATGATTTTACTACTATTTTCATTGCTTAAAAATATAATTTTATCTGCAGAATATCTCGTGACTAGATATAATCAGGCTTTTATATCTTCATTTTCATAATTTGTTCCTATACACTGATCGAACTCCTATTTTAGGTCATTACCTCTTTGATTATCCTATAATAAAGACGTGTTTTCTGTAACTAGGTGGAGTACTATTTATTTTGAGATAGTCACACTATACCTACCGTTACTTGTCGAGATCCACCGATATACATCTTGGTGTTCCGATATTTACCGCTATTTCCTTTCAGTTCATTATTTAATTCACTATCTCTCTGACTGAATTATATATTGTCAAGTCTCTATTTGAAATTTGAATACACAGTTAAACCGTGCAAAGTCAGTAGCTGAAAAGTATGTGACTTTTATAGAAAAGTCACATATTATAACGAGTTGTGAGAAAATGCTGTAACCAAAGTGAAATCCAAAGGTTATTTGAGAGCACAAAAATAAGGGAAATTTTAAGTGCTAAAAATAATTCGGCAAAAAGATCTATAATCACTTAAACCTATATAAAATTTGAATGGATCTGATTGAGCTGGAGTTTGACGTAACACGAAAATTGGTTTAAATCAGCCCCTTTCTCAGCGAAGTAAAAATAAGCAAAACAGTTTTTTCTTTAATAGTGGCGCTGAACTTTTAACATGCCTCTATGTATAACAGTCATTGTAAAAATTACTCTTGATCATAATTGAGGTAAGAAACAAATGCGTAATACATGCATGTATATTAAAAAGTAACAAAAACGATTTTTTTGAATATCTAAGAGTACAATATCTCGGCTACAAAATAACACATACATATACAAGGTTATAATCTGGAAGGCCGAAAACCCCAACTTAATATCTTAGTTCTTTTTCAAAATATAAAAACTTAAATTTTGTCAAAAATTTTGCATATGTAAGTTCGTCTGTCCAGTGGCTTATTTGATATTCTACCAATATTTTTTAAATAGGTACCTAAGTTTGGTAATCTAACACCTTACATAATCATAATAACTAACATAACAGGATTGAAAAGAGAAAAGAGTAAAGAGAAAGACTAATGTTAAGATTGTTAGTAATAAAAAAGATTTGGGTAGATGTTTTCGTGTTTTTTCCATTAAGCAAATACATTTTCTGTTCTTCCAATTGCCTCTTTCTCAAGAAACGATTTAAATTTAGTGACATCAGTATTACTGTTTTCGTTTAAAAAATCGTCATCTCCAAATAATGGACTGTCTGAATTTTTACATTCATGGCTTTCACTCCCACTGCTATTTGGGTCCTTGTTTCCTTGAATTAAGTCTGCCTTCGTTACTATAATCGCATCCCTTACTTGCACTTCAAGTAATTCTTTTTCTATCTCATTATAAACCTGCTCCCTTTCATGTGGTTCAAAGAGTAACAACTTTTTAAACATTGGGTCAAGGGCCATTGCTTTTACATAAACAGAATTTTTCAAATCGAGTTTATCAAAAAAACGAATGTGTTTTGCTTAATTAAACCAAAATCAGACGAAAACTCTGCAGTAATAACTAACTAACTAAATTAGCATGTGTAGAGATGGGACATGTAACTCGTTTTAATGATGCGCTTCACTGACTCTGGCTTACTTTACTGAGTCAGCTCACTGAGTCGGCTCAATTGAGCTGAGAAACGAAGGAGCGAAATACACGCTTTGTCTTTGGACAAGGCTTCTAACTCATGAATTGACTCCCGGACCAAGGTTCTGCCACCCTGGCGGCTCGTAGTTGTAAAGGACAGTGAATGGAATATCGTGCTCCGCTAGTACGGCGAAGAATCACCGCGACGAATTGGTCAAGTTTAGTGTTTTAATTTTTAACGTTATACAGTCTGACTATACAGAATTTCTGTTGAAGATTGATCAAATAAATTAGGCTCTTATTTATTTCCTTTAAGATTGGTATTAAAACTTATAGATATTTGTATAATTAATATTAAAAATGACTTCATGATTTTGCCGAAAAAAAATGCATCATATGTTCTTTCCCTAATGTTAGAATAAATAATATGTAAGTTTATTGCATTTTTCAGCCTACATTATTTTCTTAAATAGTAAATTGCCTTATTTTGTATGCGTATTTACCAATAAGCAGTTCCAACCATATCTAATATCTATATTTGTATTTATTTTCCATCTAAACAGCCGAAATAAAAAGATAAAACCTAAAGAGTTAAGACCGCTAAGTCTCGACGCATCGAGAATGTAACAAACAGTACATATTGCAATGCAATTTGACTCTCTCGGCGCGGCGGTCGGTGACTCTGCGGCTCTTCATCGTCGCAAGTCGTTCCTTCTCCGTTACGGTGTAAGTGAGAGGTGAGCCAGAATCGAAAAAGATCTGTACCGCGGAGCTGCTTCAGTGACTCAATTAAATGAGCTGATTTTTTGAACCAGCTCACTCCTGAGTTACACATCTCTAGCATGTAGCATGCGAAAGAAGCTTTAAAAGTAAACAACAACCAGTAACTGCTCAAAGATTGAGTCACATACACTACAAAATACAATTAGGTATGTATTATAAATAATACATATTTCTTTTGAAGCACGAAAGATAAATATGAATCAATAAATAGTAAAGCTACTTTACAATCGTCCAACAAGTTGCCAAGTAATATAAAACGATACATATTCATTCATTCATTATTAATGAATGAATATGTATATGTAAAAACAAAAATGATTCCTTCTTCTAGCTATACGCCACTGGCCACTGACGAGTAGCGTAGAGCGTCAAACAGAAAAAAACTTCGATTTTGTATTTTGTATACGCATTACGCACACCGCATGCTCCCACCTAGCGAACACGGCGACACACCTAACCTAACCCCTAAGAATTCTACATATTTTTATACAGCAGCAAACTGATAATAGGAGAAATTATATGACCTGATACTACATTCACATTTTTAGGTTCGGTCTGGGTTTCAGTTTTATTTGGGTCCCGGATATCTCATTATCGTGCTTCACGTCACTGTTTGTCATTATTGTTGAGGTAGATTGTGCTTTTTTGAAAAACTCTAATAGCTTGGGTAATTCAGATGCTGCTCGCAGCTCGCTACATATCTAATCTCCTTTTGATTAGGCGATTCTCGTGACCCAACTTTTATAGTTTCATTGCGAAAATTATTGACTATTTACCACTAATTATTGAAAAATTACAATGACTAACAGCGAGGCGAACACACAAGATATCTTCTAGAATTTTATTTTACTGGAGTTGATGGCGCGACCAGAATGAAGTTATTGTAAGTTTGTGGAGCTAGTGAATAGGCACATACGCTGCATAGACGCGACGATAATATTTTATTACCAAATTTTTTAAATTTATTTAATAAAATAAAGTATATTAATTTCCACAAAACACTTCATCTTTATTCAAATTCTTCGAGGGCATACCGGGGTTTGCCCGGTGAGCCACTACGCGCCTGGACACAAGTTTCCTTGATTTTCAATCAAACATGTCGTGGTTATGGCCGCTAACAGACCTAATAAATATATATTAGTGTAAATTTGAATGTTTTTATGGAGGTAGACACAAGAGGTAGTACAATACTTTCTAAAATTTTGTAAAACATCTTTAAGAAAATTAGCTGTTTTTCCTAATATATGCTGAAAGCCGATGTTCATTTGATTCCATTCAATTACATTTCTTAGATGGGTATAGGGTACAGGAAACATGGATTTTTCAGTATATTGGCAGGGATTTTTTACATTTTGGCTGGTTTTCAGCATACGGGCTCAAATTTTCTAAATTTTGTATGCTTATATGGTAGCATGGTAATATTAAATATGAATTTCTTTATTATACTGTTCGGATAAGTTGTAAAGCATATATTATGTTGTACAGGGGCAGTAGAGTATGAAGATCTCGGTATAAGACCGATTTAGGAGATTTGGGCAATAAGTACGGAACATTTTGTTAACTTATGCCGACTTCGGAGATCCCGTACGGATTTTTATACAATATATACCAGACAGTTACAGAATGTTCAGGGTTTTTTTCAGGGCTCATACATATGGTAGTACTTAATACGGATTTTATTTCTATTAGGCGGATAAGTAATAAAAAATACATATTGTGTTATACAGGAGCAGTAGTATAAACAGGACTCTCAACGCAAAATTTTCGAAAAATATAAGATGCGTTTTCTCGATATTTTAGTATTTTTAGGTTACCTAAAACATATTTAAAAGAAATATCTATAGGAAAGTGTATATGTAAAAAAGTGGGCCGACCATAAAATGAAAACGACCAAACCGATTCGTTTCAAATGTGCATTAAAAATAGACTAGGTCTGTTTCTCAGGGAATTAGATTTTGGGTGCCATCGGCTTAGATTTTTGATTTTTAACATAAAAAAATACTAATTTTTTATTATATTTCATGTAAGTAAGGTTGTAATTTATTAAAAAAAAATTGACAGATGCTAAAAACTTGTTTTTCCTCGTTAAATTTGAACTGCTTAAAATGTTTAGTACAGTTTCCACACTTCCATGTAACTTTTAGTGGCGTTATTTATTTGAAAAGAATATTTTAGACTCAACACCGTCTTTTCCCCCGTTAATCCCCGTCTTTTCCCCCGTAATTTTTAAAATGTTTAAAATGTTTAAATATCTTTTTGACAGTTCCATATAACTTTTAGTTAAACTATACTATTAAAAGCTACATGGAACTGTTAAACACACTTAAAATTTTTATGTAATTTAGAAGTTACGAGAAAAACAGTTTTTTTGACGGAATATTTTCTTTCAAATAGATTATACCACTAAAAGTTATATTGAACTGTCAAAAAGATATTTAAAATTTTTAAACGGTTTAAAAATTACGGGGGAAGTTTTTGTTTGAGTCTAAAATATTCTTTTCAAATAAATAACGCCACTAAAAGTTACATGGAAGTGTGGAAACTGTACTAAAAATTTTAAGCAGTTCAAATTTAACGGGGAAAAACAATTTTTTAGCAGCTGTCAATTTTTTTTTAATAAATTACAACCTTATTTACATGAAATATAATAAAAAAATAGTATTTTTTTATGTTAAAAATCAAAAATCTAAGCCGATGGCACCCAAAGTCTAATTCCCTGAGAAACTGACCTAGTCTATTTTTGGTGCACATTTGAAACGAATCGGTTTGGTCGTTTTCATTTTATGGTCGGCCCATTTTTTTACATACACACATCGCTATACATATTTCTTTTAAATATGTCTTACGTAACCCAAAAATACTAAAATATCGAGAAAACGCATCTTATATTTTTCGAAAATTTTGCGTTAAGAGTCCTGTTTATACTACTGTTCCTCCAACCATATGTATGAGCCTTAAAAAAACCCTAAACATTCTGTAACTGTCTGGTATATATTGTATAAAAATCCGTACGGGATATCCAAAGTCGGCACAAGTTAACAAAATGTTCCGTACTTATTGCCCAAATCTCCTAAATCGGTGTCTTATACCGAGATCTCCATACTCTATTGCCCCTGTACAACATAATATATGCTTTACAACTTAACCGAACAGTATAATAATGAAATTCATATTTACTATTACCATGCTACCATATAAGCATACAAAATTTAGAAAATTTGAAACCCCCAAAATGTAAAAAATCTCTGCCAATATACTGAAAAATCCATGTTTCTTGTACCCTGTACCCATCTAAGAAATGTAATTGAATAGCATCAAACGAACATCGGCTTTCAGCATATATCAGGAAAAACAGCTAATTTTCTTAAAGATGTTTTACAAAATTTTAGAAAGTATTGTACTACCTCTTGTGTCTACCTCCATAAAAACATTCAAATTTACACTAATATATATTTATTAGGTCTGTTAGCGGCCATAACCACGACTTGTTTGATTGAAAATCAAGGAAACTTGTGTCCAGGCGCGTAGTGGCCCACCGGGCAAACTCCGGTATGCCCTCGACGAGCTGGTCAATTATGACTATTCTTGAAAAAATATTAAAAACTAGAATTCGAATAAAGAAAGTGTTTTGTGCAAATTGATATACTTTATTTTATTAAATAAATTTAAAAAATTAGGTAATAAAATATTATCGTCGCGTCTATGCAGCGTATGTGCCTATTCACTAGTCAACTAAAATTCCAGGAAATGTCTTATGTGCTCGGTTCACTGTTGTTCATTGTAATTTTTCAATATTTAGTGGTAAATAGTCAATAATTTTCGCAATGAAACTATAAAAATTGGGCCACGAGAATTGGCTAATCAAAAAGAGATTAGATATGCAGCGAGCTGCGAGCTGCATCTGAATTACCCAAGCTATTAGAGTTTTTTAAAGAAGCACAATCTACGTCAACAGTAGTGACAAACAGTGACGTGAAGCACGATAATGAGATATCCGGGACCCAAATAAAACTGAAACCCAGACCGAACCTAAAAGTGTGAATGTAGTATCAGGTCATATAATTTGCCCTATTATCAATTTACTGCTGTATAAAAATATTTAGAATTCTTAGGGGTTAGGTTAGGTGTGTCGCCGTGTTCGCTAGGTGTGGGCATGCGGTGTAGGCGCATATAACACGAAATACGACTGTGCGTAATGCGTATACAAAATACAAAATCGAAGTTTTTTTCTGTTTGACGCTCCACGCAACTCCACGTCAGTGGCCAGTGGCGTATCGCTATATAAATATATATAATATATATAATATATATATATATATATATATATATATATATATATATATATATATATATATATATATATATATATATATATATATGGTTTTTGCCATCAGGACTTTCCCAAATTCTCTTTAACACACCATCTTTTATCACCAAAGAGTTCCATAAACCCCAAAATCCCTTAAATTTCTGTGATTTGGCTGCAATTTCTTAGTAAGAAGGTCTTGGTAATTTTTTTAATTTCACCGTGGCTATGAGGCCAATATTTAGATCTTCTTGCTGATCTTTGGATAAAACTCTTGGGTCCCACTCTTAAGAGTTTTGAAGTGCTGTTTTTTGGCATTGAAATTCAGCAGGATCTTCCCTGTCCTGCAATGTTTGCTACTTTCTGGGCATGGTCTTCTTGATAAAGCATCAGCATTTTTATAGTTTAACCCAATGCGATGTTCAAACTTAAATTCTTATTCCTGTAGGCCGTGCCACCACCTTGCTATTTGTCTTTCGGGATTGTTAAATTGTAGCAACCCTTTGAATGAGGCATGGTGCGTTCTTAAAACGAATTTTTGCAAGTATTTATAAAGGTGCTCAGATTTTTTATTAATAGCCAGTACTTCTTTCCTTGTAACACAGTAGTTGCGTTCAGGTTTAGAAAGAACTTCGCTGAAATAGGCTACCACCAGTAGCGGCATTGATTGCATCGGTGTCTGCGTCTTCGAAACATCTGGGATAGCTCAGGATATGACAACACTGGGGGATTACATACATAGCTGCGATTGCTTTCAATAAGTCGATGTAACGGTCTAGCGATATTAGCAAATCCTTTTATGAATCGTCTGTAGGATGTACATAGTCCCAGAAAAC
The DNA here is from genome assembly GCA_030620095.1 of Kuschelorhynchus macadamiae. Taxonomy (NCBI): domain Eukaryota; kingdom Metazoa; phylum Arthropoda; class Insecta; order Coleoptera; family Curculionidae; genus Kuschelorhynchus; species Kuschelorhynchus macadamiae. The sequence goes on from JAUTXW010004561.1 coordinate 84,254, forward strand.
TCCTTAGTTGCTGTCTGTCCTTCGGTATTGAACCATTTTGAATGGCTTTAGTCTTTTCTGGATCGGGTTTTACTCGATGTTCGGTAATTACATGTCCTAGATATTTCACTTCTTTTTGAAACAACTGGCACTTCTTGGGACTGACTCTTAAGCCAGCCATTCTCAGTTTCTGGAAAACAGCTTCTATATTCTTCAAATGACTTTCAAATATTTTTGCAAGAACAATAATGTCATCTAAACATACTGCGAATTTTTCCCATGTCATTCCATGTAATGTCAGTTCCATTAGACATTCGAAAGTCGCTGGAGCGTTGCAAAATCCAAAAGGCAACTTTAAATTGCCGCAATCCAGTCCCAAAAGACAACGCTGGCTTTTCTTTATCCATTGTAAGTCTAACTTGCCAATAATCACTTTTCAGGTCTAGGGTTGGGAACCATTTTAATCCTGTTATAGTATCCAAGGAATCATCAATTTTTAATAAGGGAAAGCTGCCTTTCTTTGTGACGTCATTAAGCGAAAGTCGACGCAGAATCTGGTAGAACCTTTTTTTTTAACCAGGAATACTGGTGACGACCAGGGACTCTGAGATAGTTCTATAATGTCTTGTTTTTCCATATCCTCAAGTATCTGATTAACTTCATGCCGCTTTGCCCAAGGTATTTGTCTTGGAGGCTAGTTTATCGTTGCTGCATCACTAGTATTAATTTGATGTTGAACTATATTGGTTTTTTTTAAGTCGAGAGAGCAAACGCCTTGATTTCTTCTCAGAAGTTCTAACTTTGTCACCTGAACTTTATTCAGAAAATGTTGCGACAATTTCACTAGGTCTTGGAGTACCTTAGGTAAAGCAATTGAAGGTCTGAAGGTTTTTTGGCTCGCTGAGGATACTCTTTAATGTTCATAATTTTGACAAATATCGTGGTTGTTTTACTTTGAGTTAATGTTCTTTGCATGTAGTGGGCAATTTCGTGCCGGTTAAAACAAAATTACTTCTTCACCCAAAGCATCGTTGTTTTCGCTGCACATTCCCAATTCATAGGTTGCTTTCACTATACAGTCCCAATTCTCAGGTATTGTAACGTCTTCTAACAAAACAACTTCTCGTATAGTGGAAGCATCTCTTCGAGGCATGTTCATTACTATTTCTTCATTTATCGTGTACAGGACTCTTTGTGATAAGTCGAGTACAAAGTTATGTTGGTTCATAACGTCAGGACCAAGTATGACTTCATCTATTTTGTCTGCCACAAATACAACAGGTGAGAAAGTAGTACACCCCAGGTTTGTTTCAGCTTTGTGGGAACCTTTCACAGGTATAGTTTCATCATTGGCTGTTTCTAAGACATAATTCTTGTAGGGTTTTCTATTGTACAAATAGCCATAACGTCCGGTTTTACGATAGTTTGTGTCGAACCAGTATCTACCAAGCTAGAGCCATTATTCTGTAGCCGGAACACTAATTTTTATCAATGTTGATGGGGCTTAGTAGCACCTAGCCAGGTTTCGCCCCTTAAAACTGGCTAATGGGAGTTTTCCTGATGATCGTCAGGAAGCCCATTGTTGGTACAGCGGCTTTATCCCTTTTTCCCACATTTGCAGCGATGGATACCTTGCAACTCCTTCAGAGTTTTTGAGATGTCTTGAATTGTGTGATGTTGTTCTAATATGACTATAATGTAGCCTGCATAATTTTCCTTGACTTCTGGATGATTGCTTAGCAGTTTCACTGAAAGGCATAAGCGAGAGCTTTAGATATCTTCTTTAATTTAGCCGTTCTTAATGCCTGATTTGTATTAATTTCACGAAGGCCTTCAATAAAACTGCTAATTTCTTCTGGATAAGATGGGTACGTCAAGATGATTAGCCACACAATATCTGCCTTATACCCTTGGAGATTTCCGTTATATGTTTTGCTTCGACTTTAAAGTTACGCTTTAGAAACTTCCTGTAAGTGTGCTTAACCATAAGGCATTTCTAAATGGCTTACTAATGTTCCAGAGTCAATTTGTGTATCCTCGGATATGTTTCTTAGCATCGCCATTGCCTCACGACGCAAGAAACAATTGTTTCCAGTTGCGGCAGCTTCAAATTGTCTCAAGTAAGTAACCCACTGCACTTTACCATTAAATGTCACATGCGATGAAGAGACAACGTCGGATTTTAACTCACTTTGTTTTTCAAACTTCTGCACCTGGAACCGTAGACTTTGGACTTCCTGCTGCATTTGAGCTTGAACATCTAGGAGTTTCTTTTCTATTTGACTTATTTCTTCCCGTATGTCTTTGTTGGTTAATGTCAATCCAAGCAACGTTTTTTTAGTTATTTCTTCATGTCTTGCCTTTCCTGTTTAATGTCTTTTTTGTGCCTTCTCATATCTTTCTTAAGTACTTTCTTCATTCTCCCGGGTTTTTCTTCATGTCTTTTGTAAGTTCTTGTTCAGGTCGTCTTGACTTCTCTTCACATCTTGTATTTCGTCTTTTACGTTGTATTGGTTTCCTTTCAAGTCTTTTTTAAGTTCATTCTTCATGTCTTCTTGGGTTTTTTTCCTGTCTACTTGGATTTTGTTGCTAATCTGGGTCGAATGACATCTTTAGGAAGTTTAAATTTATGATTAGGTTTAGCATTGACGTGCGATTTTTGGATTAATGCGTTAGTGGAAATACTTTCTTTGTTGAAATATTTAATTTTAAGTTTATTAATACAATCTTTAGTGTGTCCATTTTAGTTTAGTTTAGAGATGTCCTTAGGGATATGTTTTGAACCACTTGCAATATTTTTTTCTGATTGGGGTGATGGATACTCCATGTGGGGCAGCCATATGCGAGAATACGCAAATTTAAGGATTAAAAAGCGTAGTTTTGATTCTATTATTTAGTTTGCTTTTCATTCCTAGCAATGGATAGAGAACTCCAAAATTTATTTTAGCTTTTATAACAGCATAAGTGGTGTTTTTTGGACTAATTAAGTCTCCTGTCGAATATAATACCTAGATACTTGGCTTCATTTGACCAATTTATTTCTGAATTGGCAATTTTAACTTTGGTTATATTTAATGGTTTAAAAGTTTGGGTTAAAAACAGCTTGAGTTTTAATTGGGTTGATTTCCAATCAGTCATCCATTTTTAAATGCCATTAATACGTCGTTGAAGTTTCCTTTGGAGGAGTTTCAGCCTCTTCTCCGTGGCAGTTTCGTCAGCAAATAAATATAGGTTGGTGAATCTATTATTTTGGTACATCTGCTGTAAATATATTGAATAAAAGGGGAGAAAGGGGGAATACTTGAGAGACCCCTGCTCTTATTTTTCTGGCGGTTATGACCGTCGATTGACACTACAAATTACCTGTCACAGAAAAGACTTGACCCTTTTTATTAGGTGGCAAGATATACCCTGGTTTACGAATTTAAAAATTAATCAGTTTTCCCAGGTTTTGTCAACGGCACATTTTACGTCTAGAAAAATGGCCCATGTGTGCTGTTTTCTGTTGAAGCCTTTTAGTGTGTCACTACCCAGTCTTGCAGTTTGATTAACTGTATTTGTTGAGGCTCTGAATTCGAACTGCTTGTCTGGTAACAAGTTTTTCTCCAGCTCCTCATGTTTGAGCTGGTTTGATTTTTCAGCTGTTTTTTTTATTAGGATTATATCCGCTCTCTTCTACAGAATTGGGAAATGACCAAACTCTAGGATTTTATTAATTATTGTATGAGCTGTGCTTTTTTAATATTTGTAAATTTAATATTATCATAGATGTGAGGTATATTCAGGGTAGAATGGGATCCCAATAAGGGTAATCTGTTATAAATTTGTACCGAACGATTAATTCTATTTTCTCTTTGGAGGTCTATTGTTTGGCTTTCACTAAATTGTTCGTACAATCAGCAAAAGTTTCAACTTTTAAATTTGGATCAGATATTATTTGATTGTTATTTATTATGTGGGGCACAGGGAGTTTTTGTCCTTTAGAGAGATCTCTAAGACGTCTTGAATTTGTATTTATTCGAGCTTGTCATCACACTGTTTATTGTGAAGTATTTTGTGTTTCGTTCTCATTTCTGCTGATGCCTTGTTCGCTTGTTTTTTAATTTCGGGAATACCTGTCCTAAAAGCAAGATTTTTGAGACGATTTTTAATTTTAATTTCCTCACATTTCAGCACATTTAAGGCATCTAGGGGTTGTGGCAAACTTTGATTGAGAAGGCCCGAATAATTGACATTGATGGCACTGCGTTGTTTTACTTTTATTTTTCTGAGACCCTACTTTAATTGACATGTCGTCCAGTATCGGCATTTTGGAGATAGCCTTATCTGTTTTGGGCAGAATGACAAAAACTAACGGCACTGGATTTTCATTTTTATGTTACTATCGTATGACCCCTCTAGGGTTAAAGTATAAGGCTTTTATATCGCCTAAATTTTTTTCTTTAGAACAATCCTCAAGGACACCTCTCAGCTCTATGTCTCTTCCTCGCAATTAAATGAGTGGAACGGAATTTTTTGTTTCTCAAAAAAGACTGTAATTTGCCTATAGTCTATAGGTGTTTGGGAATTGAATTTAATTTCTTCGGATTGATTTTTAGGATGACCATTGTTTATTTCGTTTTTATCTTAGGAAGGCGATGATAGTAGTAGTATTTAGACTTATCTCTTAATATGACACGTTTGGGGGTTTAACTACATTCTGGTTTGAGAGGTTAACTGAGGTATTATTATTTGGTTGGGTGGTTGAAATATTATTAAAATTGGACTTTGGAGGCTGTTGGCTGATTTGGTTTTTTGAAAGTCTGATTTGAGTTCGGGCTAGTCTCTTTGGAATTTCCTTCGTTTTTTACGATGAAATATGGTTTTATATTCTCCTTCTGAGCTCTCGCTCATTTTGTAGGAATCATCATCAGATGAGATAGGTTCGTTGAGGGAATTAGCTTGAAGGTTATTAGAGAGTTCACTTACCTGTTTTTCTAGTTGATCAATCCTTTTTTGATATTCTTTTTCTTTTTGTTTAAAATATTCTCTAGATTTTTGGATATTATGATTAAACTGTAGGTTATATTGTTGCATATTGTTTTTCATACTGGCTGGTTTTGGATTGAGTGATTTTTAAAACTTCGCTTTCTGAATATGTTTTACATTTTCTGGGGTCGCTGGGCTTTGTTTTCACAGGGGTTCGTCCTCCATGGTTCAGCACTACACAGTTGAAATCGCCATTAAACTAACACAGTGGATAAATGACCTTGTTAACGACTCAAGGGCAAAGTCCGCTCCGGACCGCACACGTGAGCAGACACCTTTTTTGTAACTTTTTAGATTTCTCACAAATAATTACAACTTCTGCCTTTGATAGCTGTCAGATTATTTAAAATGTTGCCTCTCCGTGCGCTTAAATAGCTTTTAGAAAAGGATGGAATAAACTAGAAAATTCTAGAATAATCTAAAACCTACTAGGGGAAAAAAGAATTAGGCGTAACAAACCATTCGAGAGGATTTTTGACACTATCATAGCCGTTACATGGATAAAAACTAAGGTAAGTCTACTTCATTAAAATAACAAATAATAAATAAATTCATCTAACGCTTTACAACTTAACTAAGACTAAATTCGCAACAGTATATTTAAATATAGAAATAAACTGATAAAATGTTTGTATAAAGCCACTATGGCCGAAAAAAATGTTACCAAAAATGTACCAGAAAACTACTTATACAGTTGACTAGAAAGTGCACAAAAATCAAGTGTGAAACAGAAATAGGCTGATAAAATTTTAGTGTGAATTTTATATGGTAAAATAAAACCTCTTTTTATGCAGGAAAATAATAAAATACATAATTTATTTTGTATATACTATCTAAATAAAATTATGAAAAACAAATAATAATAACAATAATAAATTAAAAACTAATAAAAATATAAATAAATTACAGTTTATAGGATTTGCAATACGTATATACATATTTAGACTACGTTATATGTACTGAGTGAAATTCTGTACGAGGGAAATTGTGGCTAAAGTCGAATTTACCGATTTTTTTGCAGTTTAAAAATAAACACAAGTAAGATTTATTTTTGTCATATGTAAGCAAAGTTCGACGAAACAGTTGCAAATGTCATGTAAATAAACACGATTTTAAAAATAGTGAATATATTTTAGGCTCAATTTTATTACCTTTGTACACTTACATAATGTACTATCATGTAAGTGGACAATTTATTTTTTTACTTCTCGAATCGAAAAACTTACCCTTCGACATTTTTGCAGATATCTGCGTTTTCGGGTCTTCTTTTTATAGAAGAAGATAATAAAGGACATAATTTAATATTTATAGACGGCGTAAATAATATTAATAATAGTAAAAAATAAAAAATAATAATAATAAATAAAATAAAATTTAGGAAAACTTTAAATAAATTGCAGTTTATAGAATTTGTATTATTATTAAATAAATATATGCATGCATAGGCTGTTAGCTTTAAGTAGTGAGATCTGTACGAAGGAAGTAGTGGATATAGCTGAAATTAGTGATTTTTCGTTTAATATAACCTGCTTACGAGTGACCTGAATTTCATATACGGTTGTGAGTATAATGTAAGTATATTTTTTTTATTACAAACATGATTTGTTTTTTCTTGGTGATTTAAATTTCATGTTTTTGTCATGTTCTTTCATTTCATTTTATGTGAACTATTATGTTATTTTTCTAATGGAATGTAAATAGTATTGTCTTAGTGTCTTCATATGCTGCTGAATGTATCGAGGCCCGAGAATATATTTTGCCATTAACATACGGAACCGAGCAAGAAGAATGTTCAACTTCTTAAAAGATTTGGGATTCTTATTTACTTTATTTTGTTCCTTTATAATTGATGTATATATTTTAAAGGCAAATATAGATTTTTAGCCTATTAAGGATCATTTTATGAATTCACGTTTGTAATATTAAAATAAATAAAGGGTATGTCTATTCATTTTGTTCATTCTTTGTATCTCATTTACATTTTAATAATATTAATTGCAGAGGACTTTGCAAAACATTCCTATAACTTTAAAACGGTACCACTTTTCCTTTCAAATTTCTCAGAAATAAAATATTATTTTAAAATTATTTTGCATAAAATAGTATAATGTATGAATTAATTAATGAAATTTGTCAGTTTTAATATATATTTCGATTTGATACATTAATACATTATTCAATTTATCAAAAGCGAATTTGATAAAAATATTTTCTTAAATTACATGCCCACATTTTTAAATTAACAAAATGTCAATATATGTAGCTGGGTTTCGGGTATATACTATATACTAACGTTCTTAATGCATATTCGTATTAATAATTATTTGGCATAAAAGAGAAAATTACAATAAACATTGTTTATTAGTTAAAATAAAAATAAGCAATAGGTTTTAAAATAAAATATGAAGGTTAAAAAAATAATATCAATTTAATTATGAGGAGAAGAACAATGAACAGTCATATAAGAATTGAAGGATTGTAATTAGAAGCAAAAGCTTAAGATAAGAACCAAAAACTATAGAGTGTTAACAAAGTACTGAGAATAGATGAATTTGAACAGTAAACATTCTACCAAATGATACTGGATGAATTATTGTAATGTTATAGATCTGGTGAATTAAATAATTATGAGAAGGATCGTTGTCTGCTTTCTAATGCTGGATTGAGCAGTTGTTATTAAGCTAAAACAACGACTACTTCTACGTATTTAATGGATTATTCATAAAATTTGACCATGGACTAAAAGGTAATAAAGGAAATTATATATTAATGGGACTTATCTTTGCATTATTTACTTTTTGACTTAAGTTTCAGTGTTATTATCTTTTTATATCAGTAAGAGTATTTGCTATGCAGAAAACTGAATATGCTATGTTTTTCTGCGACCACACTATTACTTACTAATTCACTTTAAAAGTTTTTTTTTCTTCGCGATATGAATATGGTGAAATAACAGAAAATATTTTTTGTTACAGATTGTTTTGTTTAACAAAAATATTCCATGGTAATACCAGAAGCGAAACAATCATAAGCCGATAAACGGCGAAAACATGCGAAAGAAAAAAGATTGCAATACAAGTCTATTGCTATCAAGACAAAAGAAAGGACAGTTAAGGAACGGAAAATATTTCAAATGGCTACCAAAGCGTAGAAAATAAACCGAAAAATCCAAAATTTCGCTCCGAAGAAAATAAAAAGTTGATTGAAAAAAAGATCAGTTCAAGAGTTTAAAGCAGCGGAAAGATAACTTAAGTAAAACAGGGTTGAAAGTAAATGTATAGAATCAGCGGCATTTTTTTAATCAAAACGTGGTCGTCAAGGTTATAGAGCAGTTTGAGGGAGAATTATCGAGTTCCGCGATACACGCCCACAACTAATGCGAGCATCCAGAGCCCATATTTCTTGTATCGGTTAGTCCGGGTTACTATGGGATTTTTGGGTTAAAATTTGACCGTTAACGTCAATTTTTTACGTATTTCACTAATGGACGTTTATTAATTAAATCATAGCCATCAGCGTTATGTTAATAGTAAAATAGAGAAACGGGACCAGATGTGGGACTCGCGGACGTTTGTTAATCAAAACATGGCCGTCAAGTTGATGATAGTAAACTAAGGGTGACAGTAAGTATGTAAAGCTAGACACCTAGGGTCACGCATATGACTAATATACGCACCTTCCACCGATACACGAGTAATTCAAGCACCCAGAGTCTTCACTAACCCTTATACTTCTTTCATATATATCTCTTAAATTTATATGTAAATCAATCCAAATTTTGCAAAATTCTTAACTTTCGCTAGATAAATCTGTTACAGAATATTAATGTATAATAATCTCTAACATTTCTTATACTAAAACCTAACAATTTCATTTGACGGACCTATATGGAATAATTACTTGGGGGTAATTGTTTCAAATGAGGGGTAATTGTTTCATATGAATCCTTCAGATCTAAAACCTATATCAATTTATATTAGTAAAAATACTAACTATCGCTGCATAAATCTATTCCAGAGTATTAATTTATGGTCTTTTCTAGTATTGCTTAGACAAAAAGTAATAATTTCTGCTGGCGGACCTATATGAAACAATTACTTAGAGGAAATTGTTTTATATGAATCCTTCAGTTCTAAGACCTAAATCAAGCCATATTTCTTAAAAATACTAAATTTTCCTGGATAAAATTGTTGCCAATTATTATTGTTATCTTTCTCATCATCTATTTCTGTTTTCAAAAACAACAATTTCTTTTGATGAACCTATAGAGATAATTACCAAACATTCCGTGGGCAGACTAATCTACGTGGTTAGTTAAGTAATTTCCTAAAGTATTTATTTCAATCAATTTAAATTTAAATATTTTTATTGAATTGAGCAAATGCCAAAAAATACTGTTTTCTATTCTAATCTCAAAAAATAGTCTAACCACTTTTAAAAAGTCACTACATTTGCTACGCTTACTACCGTACTAAATGTGGTAGATCGTAAGCCATGTAGCAAATGTAAACTCATTGATTATTTTGTAGTCACGAGTTGGTTTTCTGTTAAAGGTTCATAATCTCAAATGTCGGGATTAGGCGGTATTTTTTATGAAAACGTGTTTTCAATTTCTGTTTTATAGAATAATGTCTTACTGCTGAGATGATCAATTTAGGTCTTATTGGTCTTTTTTGCACCTATATTTCAGAAATCGCAAAGAAAAATCGCCTTAATATCTTACTCGCTTAAACTAAAGGATTCAAATATCTCCGAATATTATTAAAAACAAAGGTCTGCAAAAATCTTCGAAAGTGATTTAAGAATTCACGAATTATTAGCTGTTTTATTTTTGTTTTATTTTATGTTTGGCCAAGCTCTTAAAATCCAATCTTAAAATCACTTCTTATTTATTTATTTATACAAGTTTTGTGTAGAAAATAAAAATAATAAAATAGGGCACCGTAAACGTAAATGCGGTATTGATATACTAAGATTTGCATATACAGAGTGTCCCATTTTCGTAGGTTTTACGGGGTTTCTCGCTAATGAGTAGAGATAGAAAGATGCGATTTTTCCGACACCATGCTGCTATATAATAAAACCAAAGATGCCATAAACAGATTTGCTCTAGCCGCCACTATTTTTGTGCTACAAGGTTATTTTGAAAATTTATCATTTTCAGACACCACCTATATTTCAGCTACTTTAAAATATTAGAAAAGGTGAAATAGATATTTGTAGATATTTTCACATAAAATCCAATGGCGTACTCAGATTTTTGCAGGGAGAAGGAAGATGACATCCTATATGTTTTCAGCATACTGAAAGCTTTCAAAAAATATAAAAATGTTTATATTTATTTTTATAAATAACGCCGTAAAATGGATTTTCCTATTTTTTTTAGGCGGCCGTGGTCCTGGGTAGCCATGGTAACGTAAAGGATAAAATCATCACGCCGCCATTACTGTTATTGTTGGCTTTACTGTTGCTATAAAATGATATCGTATTATTTACTGATTATTGTTATTTGTTATTCTTGTTTATTGACATTTTGTCATTATCGTTTGATTTTTTTGTTTGTCAATATGGCTCAGAATCAAAAAATTGCATATTTTGAGAAACATGATATGAATACCTGCTTCATATTGTCTAATGAAAACGCCGATCAGAGCTATTTCTGAACCGGTCAGTTATCCTTTTCCTTCTTGAATTTCGGATTTTATTGTTCCTCTAATATTGTCATAGATATCCCGAAAGAAGACAACCCGAAAAAAGAATATTTCGAAAAATGCAATCCAATCATCGCCACTATGAATTATTTGGCAAACCTCGACAACAGAAAGAACGATTTAGATCTTATTCAAGAACCTCGTGAAATCTCGTGCAGAAGAATAGAAGAAGAGGCGGGCGTACCCAAAGCCGTTCACAGAATTAAAAAAGAAACACTAATTCAAACTTTACAAATACGAACTTTACGCTTGGTGGCGTCCTACAATTAATTTATCAATACGAAAGCAAAAAATACTAATCTTGAAAAAAAACTATTTGGTCAGATGAGACACATTTTACAAGTTCAGGAATTTTAAATAGACACAATTCGCTATTTTGGAGTCAAGAAAATCATCACATTATTTTTCCTAGAGAAATGTTTGGATTTAATATTTCCTGCTTTACTTTCATGAGAAAAAATGATATACCAAATGGAATCTGAACTCCTATAGCTAATTGCAAATCCTTGAAGAAAACACAATGAAAATTTTGGAAGATATTCCCCTGGCCCAATTAAATGGTCTATTCTCTCTGTAAGACGGGGCTCCAGCCCACAATGCTAAAATAATCCTAAATTTTCCCAGAAAATGTAAAGGGAAAATGGACCGGTTCGATGGCCACCACGATGTCCGGATCTTTCAGTTTTAGAATTTTTGTGGGGTTATTGAGAAAATAAAATGTATGCAAGGTGATATGAAAACATACAACAATGGATATTGACCACGGAAAACGCTTTTAAACAATTACAGAGACAATCTTCTATATTAAAAAACGAATACCTAATTTGAACAATAATAATTTCAAAATTATTCAATTTTTTTTACCTTCGATTTATTATCTTTTTATATTCTTGTTATGTTTAATAAATCTTTAATACATTTGTTAATCCAGTGTCAGTCAATTACGAAAGAGGCTTGATTGATGATATTGTTATTTGCATTACCATAGCTACACAGCCGCCTACGATAAAAAGTAGAAAAATACATTTTGCGGCGTTATTTATAAAAACAAATTTAGAATATGTTATATTTTTGGAAAGTGAGTGAGTAGTGAGCGGAACATAATGCTTAAATAACATAGGGTCAATGCCTTACCATTTTTGAGAAAAACGGCCTTAAATTTGTATTTTGTTTTAATAATTTTTAAGCACATGGGTAACACATTTATTAATTTTATTATGTAAAACAATTAATTATATGATTTTCTACAAAATTCCTACACATTTTTTCTTAATAAAATATCTGAACGACCTAAATTTAAAAAATAAAAAACGAATAAATTGTTTTATTTTACCATAGAATGCACACTGCAACACTGCCCACCGTAGAGAAACGAGCAGACTTCAACGAACATAACAATTCGCAAACATATCCGTTGCAGTTGTCTTATTTTTTGGTTCTTTCACCTTAATTTTTTTCCGCATGAGGCAATTTTATACCGTTTTAATACGTAGTCGGGATTTAAAAACTCTCTCTAAAAATATATACGAATATTGAATACGCACACATGTTACTTATTAGAGTATAGACAAAATGCTCATTTGGCGTCCCAAACATACCGAGAAAGATATCCTAACAAGAGGTGTCCTAATGACAGAACATTTGTGGCGGTTTAACAAAGGGTTGCCGATACAGGAAGTGTAAACGTCCGTCAAACTAATCGTGGGCCTGAAATAACACCCGAAACCAAGGAACAAATTTTAGCCCTAGTGGAAACAAACCCTGGTTTGAGCACTCAGGATATCTCGCAACAAGCTGGATTTTCTAATTGGACAATTCATCGTAGGTACCCTTCGTGAAAACCTTCTGTACCCTTATCATGTGCAGCACGTACAGGTTTTGACTTTAGAGGACTTACCCCGAAGAAGAGAATTTTGCCGGTGGTTTCTCCGAAAAAACCAAGAACACAATCGGTTAATCGGACCTTTTAAGCTATCAAGGCGTTTAACAGGAAACGCATATCTTCAATTTTAACTAATGACTTGCCCACTCCTTTAAAAGATATTCCTTTAGCTCAGCGAGTCAGTGCCTGGTTTCTTCTTGATGGAGCTCCTGCCCACATTCATAGGAATGTGTTACAACATCTGGATAATACGTTTGATAATAGGTGGATAGGTCGAAATATCCCAGAACCTAGAAAATGGCCTCCGAGATTACCAGACCTTGATTTTTATTTTTTGGGGCCACATGAAAAAAATAGTGTACAATAGGGTTGAAATTGAAAATAAGGATGACCTTAAACCGTATTTTTGCTGCAGCGAAACAAATTAGACAAAAACCTAACGTTCTTGAACCTGTTCAAGATAATTGGCTTCGCCGTATCTTACGTGTTTAAATAGGGGCGGTAGTCATTACCAGCATTTACTTTAAGTTTTTAAAATAATTTTTTTAGTGTGTGAATTACCTACCTGGTGCTATAAATTAATATGCTTGATAAGTTGGATTGCGCTGTTAAAAACTATACAAATAAATAATCTAAAAAGTTTTAATAAAAGGTTTTTACTATTTTTTTATACACGCCGATATTATGCTAACAAACCACAATTTATTACAAAATACATTCGGAAAAAATAAAATAATTCAATCGTTTTCAAACCTACAGGTTTTTGTATACTTCTTTGTTGACAAAACACAGGTGATGAGATTGTCATCACATTGATGTCCAAGCATATAACAATGTTGCCATGTTTTCTTGGAATTAGTTGAAACATTCTCCAAAATGAAACATTTTAAAATTAAACATCTCAAAAACCCTTTCGAATTTACCGATGGTCTATAAGACTATTAGAATATTTTGTTTAAAATCATTTAAACATTAAAATATTATGCTAAGTTAAAATATTTGTAGTCAAACCCCTAACAACCTATATATATATATATATATATATATATATATATATATATATATCGGGACCGGATCACTGAGTGGCCTAAAAAAGCCGAGTGTGTAACTTTTATGGAATACCTTGTATATTATTATTCGGTTTTTTTTATTCGGAATTCTAAGATTATTGCCCAATCTTATCACTTATCGAATTATTGACGTTTGAACATTGTTATTAAGACGAATAGTGGTCACGTAATATGCTTCTCCAGCTTTAAATTCTACTATGCAGAGGGTATACGGTTTTGATGCGCCAGTTTTAGAATCCCGGGAAAAACACTATGGTTAAATATCAAAATGTTTAGGTAATTCTTTTACCAGCTTATTGCCCGTTGTTGTTGAACCAGTAACTCTTTTTGACGACAATTACCGCTTAAGGGCAGTTTTCAAGATAAATTAAATATTAAACTTCTTAATAATTGACTATAAACTAAGATACATACTTAAAGATACTTGAACAATTTTGCTGAAGTTTGACTTTCCTCAAACCGAAGAAATTCTATCCTATTTTGACATTAATATCTAAACTATCAATTCATCACATTTTGTGGTTGTAAGTTGTAACACGATAAGCAGAACTTATTTAAATTGTGTTTTTAAATACAATAGCAAAACTGATAAATTAAAATAAGAAACTAAAAATAAAAATACTTGTGACTAAAAATGATACTAATAAAAACTATTTAATTTCACTAGTCAACAAATTCGAAAAAAAAATGCCAACTGATGTTATAATGGCTGTACGGGGGAGTTTGAAGCATCCTGATTACGAATTTAGTAACCAAAATTGTCCACCACATAGATTTTAAGTTATAGAATGCATCAATTATTTTTATTTTATTCCAAAATTTTTATATATAAGTTCAAACCAAGAAAAAAATCAAGATATTCTAAGGATAACAGGTTTTATTTGCAAAAATACACATGAAAATATATTTATAGTAAGTATTTTGTAAATAACTTTTTTGGAAATGCTGACTTTCGTTTATATTTCTTATTGATTTTTCTCATAAACACCAATTAGTCTTGGTAACTTTGCTCCATTGTTAGTATAACTTGGTGGAACGTTTCTCCTTGCTCATCACTAACTGCACTCAAATTTTCGGGAAAAAAATTTAAATGAGAGTGCAAGAAGTTCATTTTAAGAGACATGCGACAGCCCATTTTGCAGTAGTTTTCAAGAAGTTCTTTTTGTTTTTAAGTTTTTTGTAGTTTTCTACTTTTTTGTTTTCTAAAAACTACGAAACAACTACTCTTTTAAGAGACCTCTACCCAGCTGATTCAACATAACATAATTTTTGATTAATCTTTTCATTCCTTAATATTTTTCTAATTTGTGGTCCCACAAATATTTCTTCTATAAGCTTAGCATATCTTAGAGTAAAAAAAAATTGTTTAAGGTATTATATCTCCTACTTTATCTAATGCTGTTACGAAATTTTTCATCAATCCCTGTTTAATGTGAACTGGAGGTAACAGATTTTTTTTTCGTATAAAATAATATATAATATAATAAATTGATTCTTCTACTTGGTAATAACTCTGTGTTGCTCTACTGTCCCAAAGATAAAGAAAACAGCAATACTTGGTATATCCACCCTGAAGCCCTAGTAACAGTCCTATGACTTTTAGGTCTTTCAGTTTTTATTCTAATAGTTCAGCATGCTCTTTGGTCAAGTGGAGGTCCCAAACTAGATCATTTAATTCAGCTTGTTCGATTAAATGGGGGGCTTTCTCTTCACTTTTGGGAAAATAAGAACCGTCATGTCACTGTGATACATTATCAAGTTCTGCCTTATCATCATATATTTTTAATTTTTCCTCACAATTTGCAATTGCAATTTTTATTTCCAACAAACATTACTTTTTAAAATAATGTAATTAAATTCCTTATTAATTTTTGCTGAAAAATCTTACGTGTTAGGAAATTTCCTCATCATTTTCGCATTTACCGACCAAAAATTAAAAAAAAAATTCTTTTCGCCACAGTCGCAATATGGCTGTAAACCAGTGTTTCTTTTATTTTAACACACGTAAAGCAACTTTTACTTTGATATAATACGAAAAAGATCTAATATACATATATACAT
Organism: Kuschelorhynchus macadamiae; assembly: GCA_030620095.1. Lineage (NCBI taxonomy): Eukaryota > Metazoa > Arthropoda > Insecta > Coleoptera > Curculionidae > Kuschelorhynchus > Kuschelorhynchus macadamiae. The sequence continues at coordinate 99,985 of JAUTXW010004561.1, forward strand.
ACTTATATCCTACTTCGATACTCCAGTATACCATTTCTTAAATTTTGCTTTTATTTGTTGTTTATTCATTCAGATAATCTGTTAAAAAATAAAAAAGGTCTTTATTATAAAAACTAAAATTTTTTTTGTTTTACCGACTTCTTAGACATTTAGTTAAGCCGCTATTTTGACATATAAATCAGTTCATGTCACATTTAACTTTTGTGCAAAATTTCAACTTAATTGGACTAGTTTTCCCATAATGATTCCTTACCAAATTTTTACTAATTTAGCTTTATATCACACTTAATTTTTGTACAAAGTTTGAGGTAAATTGGATTAGTAGTTTTTTAGTAATAATTTTTTTAACTATCAAGTCTCGCTGTTTTGTTTCGCTATAATATTGGATTTTTACCAAAATATTACCATATCACCCTAATATAAGCCTTAATTTTTCACCAAAATTTGATGCGAACAGACAAACAAGCAGACAGTCCGAGAGATAGACGGAATTGAGAAAACATGTTTTTCATCATCCAGGGACCTTGAAACGTGAAGATTTGAAAAAACCCCGGAGGATGTTTTTTTACCATTACTAGACTTTCCCCTTACAAGGAAAATAAAAACAAAAGACATTCTAGAACCTAGTAAACATAAAACAAGAAAAACAAATCATAAACCATGTGTATATATGTAATAATAATAATAAAAAGTGGGTAATTAATATATAAAATTAATAGGTTTTATATCATGTCGAGATTCTTCTGGCAGCATAAAGTTGACGAACTGAACTAAATAATTGTTCATTAGCTACAGATAGAAGGTGTTATAAAATAAAAATGCTTTCACATACCGTTTTAAATGCATATAAGGTCTAGATTCCCAATAATGGAATACTATATAATACTATAATATATATATATATATATATATATATATATATATATATATATATATATATATATATATATTATTATATGCAGTAAAACGAAAATATAATTTTTGAACGAGAAGAAATTGTTTTTGATTGTGTCACAGGATATCACTCCTGCGACCGATCTTTGTGCCTTTTACCCTCATCATTAGGCCGGCTTGAATCCAGAGAGATTTCAATTAAGAAATCATCGATGTGACGCTATCAAAAACGGAAACGTCTATCTACGTGGAAGGGCTCCACAAGCCAAGCATAACACTTGGCGCCACCTATTGGGATTCGGAGAGTTCCGGCTGCAAGCAATAGGGATTTTGGAGAAGGCGAATGCATGTAATATGCGTGATAAAACTGAAAAACAAATAAAAATGTGCTTTCACACACCGGAGCCCTAATAGGTGGCGCTTAGTATTACACTCAGCATGTAGCACTGTCGCAGATTAATAACCAATCAGATACCGCACTCCTGGAATGTATTTTTTGTATTATCCATAAATAAGTAAGAGGATGATTTAAGTGTAAGCTACATAACCTCTGACTTTTATGCAGATTGTAGAGGTGAGTTGCGATTTCACGAACTCTGACTTTGTCACTGTTACTCATCTGTCACAGTCAAGGTCTGCTCCAGTCGCAGCCAATAAGAAGTGACATTATGTCACAGGTTGGCACTGAATTGGACGTACCGCCTCGATTGTCGCAGCATAGAAAAGAGTTACAAAATCGCACTCACGGATAAACAGGCAGACGACCACGCCAAACAGAAATTGGAACTGGCGCTGCAAAGTGAAGACTACTATTTATATTTATTCCTTATTCGTGACATGTTTTCTCACAGATGAGAATAATTGTTGTTCAAGTAAAGAAAAGTTATTATATTGCCTAATAAATAGTAATACAACACTTCATGTACTAATATGTATGATATTTTTATTAAACTCGTCTTAGGTCTAAATAAACACAATAAATTTAAAACATAAAGTCTATATTCCTTTAACAGTAACAAATAAATAAATGATGAATATGGTAGTAACATAAAACAAAATAAAAAGTACTTTCTCAATTTATAACTGGGATAAAAGCAAAGTCTTAGTAATACAGTATGTACCCACTATTGCATAAAACATTTCTTGATTGCTTAAAGTACTTACTAATTATCTATTGTAACGAAAAAAAAAACAACCAACAGGTGTTTAGCTTGATAATATACAGAAACAAAAATATGATAACTTCTCATATTTAAATATTAACCCAAACAAACGAAAAAAACATAGCTCTGGCTTAAAAAAACAAAATAATATATTCGGGGTATACATGAGACTTAACCTTTAAAAAAATACATACACATATTTAAAGTTTGCGGTTAACGTTTAAACAATATATACATTTCATAAACCAGTGTCAAACCATAAATGTACAATTCAATTCAAATTCAAAACTTTTTATTTGCCTTATAAGACATACAAACAATTGAAATACAGAATATTAGAAATAAATTGAAATACAAAATATTGGAATGTAAAAATTTAACAAAATATTAGAATATAAAAATTTAAATATCATGTTTATAGGCAAACAGGGTCTGCATAGCGATTTTAATAACCGTTGCACAGACTCAGACGCTTTCCGAGTCAGTGTAATGCAGCCCTTAGAAAATTGAAAAATATCGACGATATTAATAATTTATAAATAATAATAAGCATTAAAACTAATCTTATTATTAATACAATTAATACAAAAACAATATCAATATGTTATAGTTATACAGCGGACATCAGGGAGCTCAGAATGCAGGAAGCATGCGCGGGCGGACACTTGAGAAGATGTGACTAGTATTATAGTTATTATTAGTTAAATTCTATTATTTGTTAAAAACTGGGCGTGTGCAGCAAACAAAAATATAATTAAAAAGTATGTCAATAACTAATTAAATAAATAAGCAATAATAGTATCCATATAATGCAAAATTCATCGGTTCAAATTAAAATTAGGTTTGCGAATGCAACAACATATTTTTTAGATGTGTCTTGAAGCTGCGTAACGGAAGTTGTTTATTATTATTTGATAAATTATTCCACATCTCAACTGCGACGAAGCTGAATGATTTTTGAAATGCTGCTGACCTATGCTGTGCGATCCTAAAAGAATCTAAATATCGAGTACCGTAGTTATGCTCCTGCGTTGTGAATATAGACCTTAAATATGGAGGTTGATTAGTTGTTAATATGCGAAAAATAAATAAGAACATATGATACTCGCACCTTCTCGTCATTGACAGGATAGAATATCTATTGAGATACGATGTAATATGGTTCCTAAATGGTATATTATGTGCGAAACGTAGGCATGCATTTTAGAGTTTTTGTATGGAATGTTTATTGTGTGCGCTTAATGAGTTTTGATAGACGACATCGCCATAGTCAAGTAATGCTAACACTAGAGAATCACATAACGAATATTTTGTACCACTAGGTAGATGGCGTTTAAGTTTATACAATTTCCCCAGACGCATATATGCAATACTAAGTTTCTCCTTAATATGAGCCTCAAAATTTAGTTTGTTATCGATAAAAATACCCAAATTCTTAGCTACAGTTACAATTGGTACGGAACATCATCTATTTTAACTTGGAAATTAGTTGACACATTTTCCAAAAGATTTGTATTAGATCCAAAAAATATGACGCAAGATTTGGAGGCATTTAAATTTAAGTTATGATTTTTAGTAAACTTATTTAATTCGCTAAGATCTTCATTGAGGTTTGTTTGTGAAGTAAGTAAAGTATCTATAGTAAAAGACTTGTAGAGTTGAGAATCGTCTGCGAATTGTTGAAGTTCGGAGTGTTTAATTATTCTTTCCATGTCCGCAACATACAAAGAGAACAGCAAAGGCCCTAAGATGGATCCTTGTTGTACGCCTCTTTGGAGAGGAATATAACTGGACTGTTTCTGAACCTGTCCACTTTTCATGGCCACACAATGAAATCTATTAGTTAGATAGGACTTTAAAAACCCCATTGAATTGTTAGAAAAACCAAAGTAATGAAGCTTAGCCAGTAGCATCCTATAGTCTAGAGTATCAAATGCTTTACTGAAATCAAGCAAGCAAAGGCAAGTAAACTCTTTTTTATCTTCCTTATGTCTGATTTCATTAACAAGGTTACAAAGACAAGTGGTAGGGCTAAATGTCTTTCTAAAACCCGATTGACATTCCGGAATTATATCATATAAACTACAAAATGAAATTATTTGATTATAAATATGTTTTTCCAGCACTTTAGAAATTATAGACAAGATGCTGACAGGCCTTAAATCTTTTAGTTTTTTATGGTTAGGTTTCTTAGGCAGAAGTTTTATAATGGCTTTTTTCCAAAGTTTTGGAAAGACTCCATTTAATATGCAAGTATTAACAATATTCAATAACGGATTTTCACAAAAAGGCAGACCTAATTTCAAATCTTTAAGTGAGAGACCATCTTCACCAATAGAATTAGTTTTTATGGAATTTATATATTTATGTAAATCAGACTTATCTAAGAGGGTAAAATTAAGTTCAGAAGTCACATTTCGATGAGTGTTTTGCTGATAAAAGGAAACCTGTTCATCGCATGTAGTATTCGATATATTGTTACACTCGGAGAAGTATAAATTAAGTTTACCTACATCAGATAGACTGAGAGGTATTTCAGAATCATTGTTATGGGTAAGATTTAACTTTTTGGCCGTAGACCAAAAAAATTTTCCTGATTTGCTTGACAGACTTTTAAAAAATGCATTTCCCGAATTATGGCGTGTTTAATATAATTTCGGAGCTACCTGTAATACTGTAGGCGGCCTTGCGTTTTATTTTTTAGATATTTTTTATATGCTAAGTATCTTAGTTTAATTAGTTTTTTAATGCTATTTGTAATCCATGGAGTAAAAGGTTTATTGCATATTTTCTTTGTTTTTATAGGTGCATGCTTGTCTATTAAGTATTTAATTTTGGAATTAAAAATGTCTACTTTTTTGTCTATGTCATTGGTACAATAAACACTATCCCACGATAATTGTGATGCATCTCTTAAAAGTTCATCAGAATTAATTTTATTATATTCTCTATACGATATATATTCAAAATTGTCCTTATTTATGTTTATACTAAAGATTGTATTTACCAAACAGTGATCAGATACTGCTTGCGATATTGGTACAGAATCACTTTTTAAAACAGGGATATTTTTATTAGAAACAATCAAATCAAGGATGAATTGAAATTGAAATTATTGAAATAAGTGGGTTATATAATACGCTGTTCTAAATTAAATTTGCCAAGAATAACTTGACATTTTTTCAATTCTCTTGAAAAATCTATATTATAGTCACCTGTAAATATAACATTGTCATAAAACGGAACTGTTATAGATGGGATGTTTTCCAAAAAATCCAGAAATACATCTTTATTAGACGATGGAGGACGATAGATGGTGACAACCAAAACATTTTTGTTTTTAATATTAGTTTTCAGGGTGATAAATTCGCATGTGTCTGATTCCACTTCAAGTTGTATTAATTGATGCTGTATATTTGATCTTATGTATACTCCTACGCCTCCACCATGACCATTAATTCTGTCTTTACGTAAAAAATTATAACCTTTAATTTTATATGCTGATGAATCTTGAGTGGGAGTTAGCCAGGTTTCCGACAGCCCAACAACATCGAAGTTATAGTCGCAAACATAATTTTGAAACTCATCAAATCCGGTATTCAGGGACCTTACATTTAAGTGTGCTACTGAATAAAAATTGGTATCAGTTTGCCGCAAGCCCAAAGCATTATTAGTGTCAGCCATAGCCCCCATATCCACCGCACGCATACCAAAACATCCCCGCGCCCACAAACTGTCCGCTCAATCCTTCATGAGATTTTTCCCTACAAAAATACTTAATTAAAAAATGTACACAGGTATTCAAACAGAAAATATCTATACAGTCTAGAAAATAGTACATATAATTATAAATTCAGTGACGTCATTCCACGTCGGCCATTAAAAAAAAACATAATTTTTACTTATTATTTCCAAGTTAAATTGATTATTAAATACACTACCCAAAATAAAATATGCTGATTAATTCTCAACAATGAATACCCTCGTGGATACCACTAATAAATACACGGAACCAGCTCAAAGACGAAAACAAAAAAGGGAAAATAAAAAAAATTGAAAAACAATCACCCCAAAACAAAACCCGCATTTACTAGTAGTAGAATAGAGAAAACCGACAACATACATTTTGTAGCCTAATTAATTATATATGTTATGAATTAGTAAAATATTAATATAAATTTGAAAATAACGGTCTTTGGAATATACTACATCATCCTATATAATAGACATTTAGCCTCGCTCTCAAGTAGAAAATCACTGATCAGTATTTTAAAATGAATTACAATATTATAAAATATGCCGTAGCAAAAAGGGCTAATGAATTAGAATCGTCATATTGTAATACTTCTTTGCACTTAGCATCTAGACAACCATACAAAAAAAAATTAAAACAAATATTTGCTTTTTTCTAAATATTTGAGAAACTTAATTCTCAAAATAGTTTTGCCAAGAGGATATAATATAGACAAACAATAAACAACATTTGGATATTTCTTACTACATTATAAAACAAAATAAACGATATATACTGAATATTTCTAAGAAAAATTTAAATTAATTATTTCTCGTATAATGCATTAATTCTTATACAATGTATGTATAAAAATAGAACAAAAAGAAAATGGATAGTAAAGTCCTACAGTAATAATTTCCATTTGAAATTTTTTAACCAATGTTAGGTCCAAAACATGAAAATATAAACATCCCTGTTTATTCCAGCCAGAGTACTTACAGTTGTCAAAATTGTGTCCTTCACCTATTAATCGTCATCTCCAGATTCAGAGATATCTGCAGGATGCACAATTAAGTCATTCAACTTATTTTCGGAATCTACCACCACTTTAGCATCCTCACTAAGCACAATCACTTGTCCGTTTTTTGTCCAACAAGCATTTTTAAAGATTTGTAAATTTTCGGAGCTCAGCAGTTCGGTAAACAACAACGCGGATCCTTTTAGTAGATTTTTACAATAAAATACCTCGTCGCGTTTCCATCGTTGACTGAAGGCAACAACAATAGGCCTGGGTTTTTTCGTTGTAGGTATTTTGCGGCCTAAGCGATAACAAAAATTTAAATCAGGTTTATTTAGGACTGTTCCAATTTTTGTTGACATCAGGTGAATAATATCCTCGTATATATCACGGTTGCTTTCCTCGATCCCGTGTACTAAAATAGCACTCTGATTGGTTGATGAGTACTGCTTACCTACAGCCATCTTTAGACTATCAATTTGCTGTTGTAAACTTTGAATGGTCTCCATTACAGATTTTTCAAACCTCAAAAATTTTTCTTCCAAATTAGTTACCTGTCTAGGTTGGACATTCGGACCCCTGGAATTGGATCTTGCCTTGGATTGATCTCCCAATTCTCTCTTAAAACTGGCCAACTTGGATGTAAACTTGGACGCCATCTCCTCTATACGATCCTTTAGTACTTCAAATTCAGCACTAGCTTTCGTAGGAGAACTACCGGTCTTGGTTCCCTTTTTAGTCATAGTGAAATGGAACACACTAACACTTCACATATAATTTTTAACTTTCAAAATAGGGGAAATTACATGAAAAACTTAAGACCGACTTGTACTTTGACTTATAGGTCGACGCGTGCGTTTATTTCTCCTAAGCTGAGCTGCAGTGAACTAATACTTAGTGTTTTAGCCAATTATAGCAATCGCGACCGTGATTTACCCTGTAGGGTTTATGTATACCAACACGGCCAGGCCAGCTCGAGGAACGGGCAAGAAAAACTGCTTCAAAAAGTCACTGCTATTTGTCGCAATGACACAACCAGAGCAATCACATCTTGTCACTGTTCCACTAAAATCGCAGTTTGGCCCACCTTTAACAGATCGTTTATTTTATCTAAAAGATCTTGTCTGTTGCAAGCCATGACACGGTTTCTTGCTCTAAGATTAGATAAATAATAGTTTTAATGCTAAGATGACAAACATGCTTTATGCTACCAATGAGAGCAACACTGAACGCCAATAAATAAAATTATATGTAATCCTCGGTTCAATAAAAAATTATAGTTTAAAATATCTAGAGAACACGCTTTTGTCACTACCGCACTAAGAAGTACAAAATAATGTAATTATCTTTAAATATACTTTGTTCAATGACTATGCAAAAAAGTGTGATTCTAGTTTTTTTTCAAATATAAATTATTTTTACTTTTTACACACTTCACTGGACTCATCAAAACAAAACACATCAGCCCAAACTTTAGGTTCGATGGTACCGATATTACGTATTGGACTCGTCAAAACAAACCAAATGGTCATCAGTACCAAATTATGTATTGGACTCGTCCAAACAAACCAAATGAGCCCAAACACGAGGTGTTTACTAGCTGATACCAGGTATGTAATTTGGTACCATCGAACGGGTCAGTTGTTAGCTGCCACCAACTTTTGATATTGCTATTTGAAGTACCCATACTTGCAAATTTTCAAGTCGACTCAACAATTAGAGGTAGGTAAAAAGCGATTGGTATCATCGAGCTGATCAGATAAGCTCGATGGTACCAAATTGTATTATTATCCGAATTAGATATAGTTACAAAACTTCAAATCCATACAGTTAGAAGTAGGTTAAAAACGATACCATTTGTTACCATGGATCAGTTATGTTTAATGTTATTACAACTGTTTTAAATCCAAAGATCTCGAAAACGGTTGCTCGTATCCACTTTTAACAGGTATACCTATTTGACGTAGAAATAGCAAGGGAATGATTTGTTTTGCTCAAAAATGTAATACAAGACTGTACCAAAAAGTTGTGATTGTTCGAAGAAGTAGAAAGACATGTAGGTGGCGCTCCCTACAAGTGAGAGCAATACTAATATTAGATTCGAATTTGTCATACCAAAAATCCCCCGTATATCAATTTTCACTCAATTATTTACATTATCATAGATTTTATTTAAAAAATAGGAAAATTAAATAAAAACTTTAACCCCCTGTATCTCGAGAACTAAGGTCTTGCGGACACTTATTTATATAGACTTTTATGTTTATTTTTGGTCCTGAATATGTACCTGAAGTATTGACATTTCCTCATGAATCACCTTGTATATATATATATATATATATATATATATATATATATATATATATATATATATATATATATATATATATATATATATATATATATATATATATATATATATATATATATATATATATATATATATATATATATATATATATATATATATATATATATATATATATATATATATATATATATATATTTATATATATATATATTATATATATATATATATATATATATATATATATATATATATATATATATATATATATATATATATATATATATATATATATATATATATATATATATATATATATATATATAATATACTTTTCCAGCTAAGTCATACACTACAGCTGAGTTAGATTCTCCTTTAATTGACCATGTTGTTAAGGGAGATGTTACGGAAGACAGGGCAGGAAAGGCAATAAACACCAGGCGAAAAAATAAAAGGCAACCTAGACGCAGGAAAAATCAAAGAAGAAAAATGCGTAAGTAATATTTTGACCTAATAAGTACATATTACAAATAAATTGAAACAAGGCCTAATGTTTAATACCGTTTTCCCAAACAAAACTGTATAGATAAAAATATACAGGTATAAATAATATTTTAGTCAAAAGCAACTTTTTAATACCCATAATAATATCCTATTAAATCTTACTATATAAAAATATCTTATTTTTTTGATAAAAAACGGAAAAATATGGATTTTAGTTAAAACTTATTTATTGAATTATTATTGAAACAACTAAAAAAATAAATTAAGGTCAACATACAACAAATCACATTACAGAGAGCAATTTGTTTTCATCGCTTAAAAATATTAACAGCACGACATTACTTCCACTCATCCACAAACTTTTTTAAAAAAGTTTATTAAAAGATAACATTCGTATTACTTTCTAAAATGCCTTGGTTGGTAATTTATGATTTATATTTACTTTGAAAATTTTTTTATGGTCAGTGGCCAAAGCGACATTAACATAATATTATCTCATATTTTTTCCTCTCTATTCAAAAAATAAATGTTTAAGGTAGAAAGTTTTTGTTGATTTTTTTTCTTGCAATACGTACATACACTTGCCCTGGTCTCCGTGTGTGGATTTTTCTTTTCATAATACTCCGAATCAAATTCCTTTGCTAATGAATTAGATAGTTTTTGCTTAAAAATAAATTTCCTTTTATTAGGAACAGTGAAGTGAATCCCAATTTAGTTTCAACCATTTACATATACTGTCTTCTCAAACATTTTTATTGGGAGCCATTTTGTTCCACCAAAATGGATTCGTAAATTTTTCAAATATTTTACGAGGTTTTATCTAGGCCTCTTTTGATTTTTGGGGAAATGTAAAATACATTGGAGAAGTTGTTTTTGCCAATTTTTTTTAAGAGCGCCATTTTGTTCCGTCATGCTGAATTCATACCAGTTTATTCCTCTATTACATTTAATTTTTGTGCAAATTGACACAAGTTAATTGAAGATTGTTTTACGTTGTTTTTTAAACATTTTATTTGGCCGCCATTTTGCTCGCTATATTCAATTCGTATTACAGTTTTCTTAGTTTATCTCTATATCACACTTATTGTTTGAAATTATACTCATTATTAGGCCGCCATCTTAAATTCGTATCAAAATGTTACCAGTTAATTTTCATATAACCCTTGACTTTTGTGTAAAATTTGAGGTAAATTAGATAACTAGTTATTTAGTAATACTTTTTTAACATTTCACCAGGCCGCGATTTTGTTCCGTCATATTGGATTTTTTCCAAAATGTTACCAGATCATTCCTATATGACAGGCAGATCAACAGACAGACCGACAAAATTGAAAAATCATGTTTTTTGGCATCTGGGGACGCTAAAACGTGAAGATATAATGAACCTGTGAGAGTGATTTGTTTACGAATAGAAACATTTTATTTTGTTCTGCCCTTTTGAATTCATACTACAATTTTACCAGTTTATCTCTATGTCACAGTCAGTTCTTGCACAAAATTTTAAATTAATGTAATAAGTAGTTTTTCAGATGACAATACTTCTCTTTTACCAGGGAAGTAAAAAGGAAAAGTAGTTCAGGAAAAACCATCACTACTTTATAAAAATTGTTTCTGTTATAAAAGTTTGAAAACAAGCTTATTCGGCTTTATAAGAATTTTAAAAAAATGAGATAGCATCATCTAACTTCTTATACTTTTGAGGTAGGGTAGGATGTTTCAAAAACCCAGGTTTAATATTATATAGACGTAGTTCCAAAACAGACTAATTTTCAAGATACAAGGTTTAAATTTTTATCTGGTTTTTTCCCAGACTATTAGATTGATAGATTGGAATAAAACTCAATATAATGAGATCGTGTATTAAAATTCGTTTTTTGTGATACACTCTCGTCATGACATCCGAGCAGTGGCGTGCAAACAAGTAAAATTATGCAGATTTTTGACAATTATTGGGTCATAATTGTGGGCATTTCTGACAATTTAATACATAACACTTATTGCCTAATTAATGTTACTCAAAAAAAATACTCTTAGTTCATGTGGATAAGGCTATGTCCGAGATATTTCAATTTTAAATAATTTTGATGATTATTAAAATTTATTCAAAATTCAAGCATTGCATTATATTCTTACTAAAAGTATTAACGAGTGCATTGTACTATTAACAAGTACCAAAGCTTATCTGTCCTGGTTACTAATGTCAAGTGATTACTATTTTTCCCTTTGTAATTTTTATTTTTATTTTTTCTTTGTTTTATAACAAAATAAATATTTTAGATTAAAACAACTGGTAACTACATGGTTGAATTTATCGACTTAAACTAAGAGTATATTTAATTTGTATTGGGTACAATTAATCACAGACTAATCAAATTGTCAATTATGCCAACTGATAAAGATTTATGACTGATCAATTATAAAAAATGCGTAATTTTAGTAGTTTATACGCCACTTGTTGTTAATAGTTAAAGAAATGTATCACAAAAATGTATTTCTAGTTACATTCTATTAAAACCCCTTTATCAGCGACCTTCTTAAGATTGCTTACTTGCAAGCTCAGCATTGCAAACATTATAAATATATCCAAATGCAACTAAACGTTGTTGTTGTAGTTCAGATTCGTCTCTGTACTTGTCGAAATAAAATTTTTTAAAAAGTTCTTTTTTTAATATCAGAACAAAACTGGCGTAGTCGGTAGTATTTGCAAGCGGGTTTTTTTTTGTACATTTGAAGTAAAAACGCCGAATTTTCCGACGATTTTCGTGCAAAAATCCGTGTCCGTCTCAACGAGTTCGTGGCAAATTCGAACATTTCGTCAAAAATTAGAAGTTTCTGGATTCGCAGCCAAGACCGTGGGCAAAAACAAGCATCGTCCTGTCCTCATAGCAGTAGTCAATCCAGGGAGAAGACAAGCATCGCTTTTCCTATTGGGCCTAGTTGTAAGGAATGAAAATCGAAATCGTACTAATATTGTAAGTGAATTTTCCAATTTTCCTGTATTTTTTTTTCTTATCCCGTTGTATATATAAAATATTGCATATTCTCTGTCGTACTGTACGTATTAAATATAAGTTCGAAACGTTTATTTTACATTTAATATAAATACGCTATATTAAAATAAGTCTAGTTTTGAGTTCTCGTTTTTAAGTTTTTACATATAACAAATAAAAATGGCAACACCCAATTATGCGTTAATTAGGTACCAAGCCGACAATATTCCGCAATTCGACGGAAACCCAAAATTAATTAATAGATTTATCACAGCATGTGATAATTTTATAAATAACCATAGAAATCAAAATAATGCTAATGCACCAATCAATATATGTCTGTTCGATACTATCTTAAATAAACTAGTCGGTAGAGAAGCAGACATTGTAGCTTCTAGAATTGAATTGACGACGTGGGATTCAATAAAACAAGCAATAAGTGCTAATTTTGCTGATAAAAGATCTATTGATTGTGTTGTACAGGACATTATAACTTTAAAACCGGAAAAGAATGAAAGTACGGAACATTTTGGGCTAAGACTACAAGATATTCGTAGCCTATTATTTGCTAAAATAAATATGTCAGATGATAATAGACCTTTAAAATTACTTAGAATTAAGGAATATGATAATTTAGTTTTAAAAACATTTATTAATGGCCTAAATTACCATACGCAATTAATTGTTCGATTAAAAAATCCTAATTCTCTTAAGGAAGCAATGAGTTTTGCTCAAGAAGAAGAAAATTTTATTTATTATAAAAATCTCTCAAACTTTAATACAAAAACTACTATTGGTGTACAACAAAATGCATTGCAAATGCAAAAACCAAAAATATATCAAACACCTGTACATTTTTCTGCTAATGTGCAAAGACCTCTCTATACACCAAACTTCCCCAGTCAAAATAATTTTACAAATCGATCAAATGTAAATAATCACCAATTTTTGGATTTTGGACAATTCAGACAAACTGTCCCCAATTTTAATCAACCCAGACCTAATTTTGCAAATAACACACGTCAACAATTTAGACCGAATGAAAATAACTCTCGACCTACTTTTTACAATAACCATAATATTAATAAACGTCCCCGTTCCGACTCAGCAGTAACTCGATTACAAAGACCTGAGCCTATGGACACTTCCTCGGGTAGTACTATATTAAGAAATCCGACGCAACAAATGCCTTATCGTAATAATAATTATGCGATAAAAGAATTGTTTAACCAGACAGACGGTCGAACCCGTGAGTATAAACAGTGAATATTCAGCATATAATGATAACAGTAATTATACCTCATATAATAACAATTCCGAATATAGTAAATACACTGCTCAACAAATGAAAATAATCCAGTTAATCAATTTGATGATTACCAATATTATTGTTCAAATAACGAACATAATTATCCCAATAGTGACTTTTATAATCCTGATATGACAAGCTTTGAAAACTCAAGCGAAACATATATTTCTGCAAATATGCCAAATGACGTAGAAATACCAAATGAAAATTTTCAAGACATTTTAAACACAAACCAAATAACGTAATACTTTTAAATAATTATAATAACACTGAATTACCAGTTATATTTCTCCCAGAAATTAATGGTAAATTCTTAATAGACACAGGTAGTGGTCGTAGTTTTATACTTTTACACATAACGAAGTGATTAATATTCCAATTTTCCAATCTTTTAACTAACTTGGAAATCATAAATTTTATCTTTTTGATTTTTCCCCAAAATTCAATGGACTTTTAGGTATTGATTTTCTCACACACATTGCAGCCAGCATAAACTTAAAAAACTTATGTTTAGAATCAGACAATGCTCTTTTACCTTTATATTACTATCAAAATAATATAGTGCAAAACGAAAGTTTCAAACCCTGTGAAATTACTATTCCTCCAAGAACATTACTAAAAGTAAAAATACCTGTTAAACATCAAAATGGTATTGGCATTCTAAAATATACAAATTTTGGTAAAGCCGAAATGCCAGAAGCTCTAGTTACAATTGTGGACTCTCATGCTTATACAATTATTACAAATTCTAGTCAAAATCCAATAAAAATAGATACTTTTGAACCTTTCGAAATAGAAATTTTAGAAGAAACCGAAAATAATTTTATAGGAAAAATGGAAACAGACTCAGAGCTCAATGATTATTTAGATAAACTTCATAAACAAAATCTAAAAAATCTCAGGTTACAACACTGTAATTCTGAAGAATATAAAGCCATCCGAAATTTATTTTTTGAATACAGAGATATTTTCTACTGTGAAAATATGCCTCTAACTTTTACAAACCAAATAAAACACAAGATAAATGTATCAGATGAGACTCCTTTATTTACCAAAACATATAGATACCCACATATTCATAAAGCGGAAGTAAATAAGCAAATTACAAAAATGCTAAACCACGATATTATACAAGAATCGAATTCCCCTTGGAGTAGCCCCATCTGGGTGGTCCCAAAAAAACTTGACGCGTCCGGAAAACGCAAATGGCGATAAAACTATCGATGATAAATTCCCGCTTCCGAATATTACCGATATTCTAGACAATTGGGAAAAGCCCAATATTTCACAACTCTTGACCTAGCCAATGGTTTCCATCAAATTGAAATGGAACCCAATGACATACCTAAAACCGCCTTTTCAACAGACATCGGACACTACGAATTCAAAACTATGCCCTTTGGTCTCAAAAATGCTCCTTCTACCTTCCAGAGAGTAATGAATAACGTCCTAAGAGGTTTTCAGAACGAAATTTGTTTAGTTTACCTAGACGACATAATTATCTTCTCGACCTCATTACAAGAAGATATTGAATGATTAAAAGCAGTATTTGATAGACTAAGACAATCAAATTTTAAAATTCAACTAGATAAGATTGAATTTCTACATAAAGAAGTCGCCTATCTAGGACACAAAATAACCAATGAAGGTGTAAAACCAAACCCCGACAAAGTCGAAGCAGTAAAACATTTTCCTATCTCAAAGAGCCAAAAAGAAATAAAATCATTTTTAGGCCTAGCCGGTTATTACCGCCGTTTTATCAAAGACTTTGCAAAAATCACTAAACCCCTAACTAGTTGTCTTAAAAAAGGCGCTAAAGTAGAACACACCCCAGCCTTCATAAACTCTTACAACCACTTGAAAAATCTTCTTATCAATGCCCCCGTTCTCAAATATCCTGATTTTAACAAACCATTTGTTCTTACTACCGATGCCTCTAATGTAGCCTTAGGTGCAGTCCTATCTCAAGGAAATCCCCCCACTGACCAACCAATTGCGTATGCATCACGCACTCTTAATGAAACCGAACAAAAATATTCGACAATCGAGAAAGAACTCCTCGGTATTGTTTGGGCATGCAAATATTTCAGACCCTATCTTTATGGTCAAAAATTTAAAATATACACCGACCACAGACCATTAGTTTGGCTGTTCAATTTGAAAGAACCCAATAGCAAACTAGTCCGTTGGAGACTTAAACTTGAAGAATACGATTACGAGATTATATACAAAAAAGGTAAACAAAATACCAACGCAGACGCCTTGTCTCGTATACAACTTAATGCTATCGAAACAGATTCTATAATTAATTGTCCCGGGATATAGAACAAGAAATTGCCCAATTCATAGAAAACTTTGATCCAAAATCTCTTCCTACTGATACTATTTCTGAAATACTCCAAGAAATCGAAAAACCCGAAAACCCAAAAGTTAATATAATTTCTAACGTGCTAATAAAAAACCCCAAAATTCCTAAAGAACCAGTACAAAATATACAAGAAAGAAATCAGTTACCCTCTACTTCTAATACGGTGCACAGCACAAATGCAAAGCAAAACTATGCCGAAATGACTTTATTAGACGAAATTATAAATAATAAACATAATCAAATTATAGTCAAAAAATCTCCTTACGATCCCTATATAAAAATCGACCAAGAAAATTTTGATGGAAACAAAATAATACATGCTACCCTACCTACAAATATGGACAACATTGTAAACTTTCTTAGAGAATATCTCACCGACACGACAACACATATATATTTCTTTTCTAAAGAATTAAGACCATATTTCCAACAGGCAATGTCTAATCATTTCCAAAAATGCAAATTAATCGAATGTACAAAATTAGTTAACAATGTTAAAGAAGACGACAGAAACCTACTCATAAAATTTAAACATGAAGGTAAAACAAATCATCGAGGTATAAACGAAACCCTTAAATTTTTAAAATCCAATTATTATTGGAAATCAATGAAAACTGATGTTACAAACTACCTCAATAATTGCGAAAAATGTCAACGCTGTAAATATAATAGAAAACCACCTAACCAGCCTTTAGTGTTAACCGAAACACCAAGTAAACCCTTCGAAATTATACACATTGATACATTCATTGTAAAAATACCTGTTAAACATCAAAATGGTATTGGCATTCTAAAATATACAAATTTTGGTAAAGCCGAAATGCCAGAAGCTCTAGTTACAATTGTGGACTCTCATGCTTATACAATTATTACAAATTCTAGTCAAAATCCAATAAAAATAGATACTTTTGAACCTTTCGAAATAGAAATTTTAGAAGAAACCGAAAATAATTTTATAGAAAAAATGGAAACAGACTCAGAGCTCAATGATTATTTAGATAAACTTCAAAAACAAAATCTAAAAAATCTCAGGTTACAACATTGTAATTCTGAAGAATATAAAGCCATCCGAAATTTATTTTTTGAATACAGAGATATTTTCTACTGTGAAAATATGCCTCTAACTTTTACAAACCAAATAAAACACAAGATAAATGTATCAGATGAGACTCCTTTATTTACCAAAACATATAGATACCCACATATTCATAAAGCGGAAGTAAATAAGCAAATTACAAAAATGCTAAACCACGATATTATACAAGAATCGAATTCCCCTTGGAGTAGCCCCATCTGGGTGGTCCCTAAAAAACTTGACGCGTCCGGAAAACGCAAATGGCGATAAAACTATCGATGATAAATTCCCGCTTCCGAATATTACCGATATTCTAGACAATTGGGAAAAGCCCAATATTTCACAACTCTTGACCTAGCCAATGGTTTCCATCAAATTGAAATGGAACCCAATGACATACCTAAAACCGCCTTTTCAACAGACATCGGACACTACGAATTCAAAACTATGCCCTTTGGTCTCAAAAATGCTCCTTCTACCTTCCAGAGAGTAATGAATAACGTCCTAAGAGGTTTTCAGAACGAAATTTGTTTAGTTTACCTAGACGACATAATTATCTTCTCGACCTCATTACAAGAAGATATTGAATGATTAAAAGCAGTATTTGATAGACTAAGACAATCAAATTTTAAAATTCAACTAGATAAGATTGAATTTCTACATAAAGAAGTCGCCTATCTAGGACACAAAATAACCAATGAAGGTGTAAAACCAAACCCCGACAAAGTCGAAGCAGTAAAACATTTTCCTATCTCAAAGAGCCAAAAAGAAATAAAATCATTTTTAGGCCTAGCCGGTTATTACCGCCGTTTTATCAAAGACTTTGCAAAAATCACTAAACCCCTAACTAGTTGTCTTAAAAAAGGCGCTAAAGTAGAACACACCCCAGCCTTCATAAACTCTTACAACCACTTAAAAAATCTTCTTATCAATGCCCCCGTTCTCAAATATCCTGATTTTAACAAACCATTTGTTCTTACTACCGATGCCTCTAATGTAGCCTTAGGTGCAGTCCTATCTCAAGGAAATCCCCCCACTGACCAACCAATTGCGTATGCATCACGCACTCTTAATGAAACCGAACAAAAATATTCGACAATCGAGAAAGAACTCCTCGGTATTGTTTGGGCATGCAAATATTTCAGACCCTATCTTTATGGTCAAAAATTTAAAATATACACCGACCACAGATCATTAGTTTGGCTGTTCAATTTGAAAGAACCCAATAGCAAACTAGTCCGTTGGAGACTTAAACTTGAAGAATACGATTACGAGATTATATACAAAAAAGGTAAACAAAATACCAACGCAGACGCCTTGTCTCGTATACAACTTAATGCTATCGAAACAGATTCTATAATTAATTGTCCCGGGATATAGAACAAGAAATTGCCCAATTCATAGAAAACTTTGATCCAAAATCTCTTCCTACTGATACTATTTCTGAAATACTCCAAGAAATCGAAAAACCCGAAAACCCAAAAGTTAATATAATTTCTAACGTGCTAATAAAAAACCCCAAAATTCCTAAAGAACCAGTACAAAATATACAAGAAAGAAATCAGTTACCCTCTACTTCTAATACGGTGCACAGCACAAATGCAAAGCAAAACTATGCCGAAATGACTTTATTAGACGAAATTATAAATAATAAACATAATCAAATTATAGTCAAAAAATCTCCTTACGATCCCTATATAAAAATCGACCAAGAAAATTTTGATGGAAACAAAATAATACATGCTACCCTACCTACAAATATGGACAACATTGTAAACTTTCTTAGAGAATATCTCACCGACACGACAACACATATATATTTCTTTTCTAAAGAATTAAGACCATATTTCCAACAGGCAATGTCTAATCATTTCCAAAAATGCAAATTAATCGAATGTACAAAATTAGTTAACAATGTTAAAGAAGACGACAGAAACCTACTCATAAAATTTAAACATGAAGGTAAAACAAATCATCGAGGTATAAACGAAACCCTTAAATTTTTAAAATCCAATTATTATTGGAAATCAATGAAAACTGATGTTACAAACTACCTCAATAATTGCGAAAAATGTCAACGCTGTAAATATAATAGAAAACCACCTAACCAGCCTTTAGTGTTAACCGAAACACCAAGTAAACCCTTCGAAATTATACACATTGATACATTCATTGTAGGAAAACAAAAATTCCTAACATTCCTTGACAAATTTACAAAATTTGGACAAGCATTACCATTATTACATTTCATTTTTTGGTATTCCTAAAATTATTGTATCCGATAACGGTTCCGAATTTCAAAAACAAAGTAGTCAAAGGTTTATTAAAAGCTCATAACATCAATATTCATTTCACAAGCCCTAACCATCATGAGTCCAATTCTCCAGTAGAAAGACTACATTCTACCCTTATCGAACATTTAAGGATACTTCAAAATACAGACCCGAATACAGATGTTATAAATCTAATGAATTACGCCATAATAACCTATAACATCACTATACATTCAAGTACAAATTTTAACCCATTTGAACTAACTCAAGGTCACACAGATTCTCGAGATCCCATGAACCTTGTAGCCTCACATGTTTTCACTGATTATATACATAATCATAAAAACAAAACACAAGTCCTCTATGAAAAAATAACCAAAGAGTCAAAACAACTAAAACAAAAAATAATTGACAAAGTCAATGACCCAAAAACAAATCAAAAATTAATTATTGGTTCGCAAGTATACAAAAAAGCAAGTTCACGAGCTAGTAAAATAAAAAACAAATTCACTGGACCGTTCACATTGACAGAAATACTTGAAAATAACAAAATACGTATCGAAAACCCAAAAACTAAACATAAAGAAATTGTTCACGTAAACGAGACTAAAATGGTACACGTTTTTACAGATGGCGCTGGACCATCATCGGCATCTTAGCCACAAAAGTAAAGTTCAACGACCTAAACAAACATCCAGGGATACTACCCTTCAAATTAGGCACAGCAAAATTAGTCGCTAGCCACTGGTCCTTTGTACAAAATATTGACCTACAACCTCTAATTTTAGAATTTAACACTCCAAAAACACAGAGAAACAAACTGTCTTCACATCTTAAAAATGACAGCGTTTATTTTAATGAATATCAAAACTCTCTAATACCTTTACATGCTATAGAAAAACGCATAGAAAATCTAATAAGTCACATAATTCCTTCTCATACAAGTATTAGGAATAAAAGAGGTCTATTAGGCTCTTTTATTAAAAGCATAACAGGTAAATTATCGATCAGAAAATAAAGATCTTACAAGAAAATCAAAATAAATTAAGAACCGATTCTATTAATCAAATAACATTGCTAGACAAAGTAATCAACAAATTTAGAGATATGATGTCTAATGTGACGCATAATCAATTAATTTTAAAAAGTGTATTTTACAAATAGAAGAAACTATAAAAAAGGTAGACTTAGAAAATACACAATTTCATGAGTACTACCAAATATTTACATTCACTAACCAAATTACGCTGCTATACCAATCAATCTATAATATTTTAGATAAGATCGAAGTAGCAATAACATTCTCTAAAATTAATGTACTTCACAACTCTATAGTTGATCCTTACGAGCTCTCAAAAGAAATTACGAGTCTAAGTCAAATAATACATACAAATAAATTACCTATACAGGGTGACCTTCAAAATATATTAATTCTTGAGACATTAATTAAAATTAAAAGTTTTATAAAAAACTTTCAAATAACATTTATCTTAGAATTACCTTTAGTTGATGCAGAGACATATCAATATTATAATCTCTTCCCCTTACCAAGTCCAACTAATAATTCATTCTTTACTAACATACCCTATAAACCTTACCTGGCACTTAGCGATATTAAGTACGCCTACCAAGAAGAAAAATGTCTTGAAGTAGTATCGAATGAATTCCTTTGCAAAAATGCCCACAGTAGGACTATTGAAGATCATCCGCCATGTGCTGTCGAATTGTTAAAATTCACCAAGAATGCCACTACTTGTCACACGTTCAAAATCAAGCTGCATGAAGTACAAGTTACGAAAATTATTGATGGAAATTGGCTTGTCACCATACCAAGCCATATAATCAGTAAATCAATTTGTCAAAATCTTGAAGATAGCTTTCCACTTTTTGGTTCCTATCTACTAGAAGTTCCACCTGAGTGTAAAGCCCAAATACAATCAATGGTTTTTGAAAACTATAAGCCGTCACACTTGTCGTACGAAGAAGTGAATCTTCCGACCATGCAATTAGACGTCATCAATAAATATCAACCGATATTCAATCCACCCACGATTGATTTGAACTTTGTCAATCTAAAAGCCACAGATGAAATCCAGTCAAGCCAGAAACAGAAAGAAAGCCTTGAAGAAATGTCTTCCACTATATATGTGAAGAGAATAAGTTTTTGGACTGTTTTACTTTATATTTTTATTATTATTGTATTAATCTATATTTTATTCAAATATTGTATTTCAGGCAAACTTAAGAAGTTTCCAATAACTAAAAATCAAACAAATAATTCAAAAATCGAACTAGAAGAATTCTAGGGTGAAATCACAACCATAAGGGAGGTGCTTTTAACTAACGCGGGAGGAGTTACATTCTATTAGCACCTCTTTATCAGCGACCTTCTTAAGATTGCTTACTTGCAGGCTTAGCATTGCAAACATTATAAATATATCCATGTGCAACTAAACGTTGTTGTTGTAATTCAGATTTGTCTCTGTACTTGTCGAAATAAATTTTTTTTAATATCAGAACAAAACTTTCTAAATGTTTATGTACACAGAGTTTTATTCCAATCTAATAATCTAGTTTGCAAATACAAAAAAAATACCAAAACAATTTTCTTTAACATACTTATATCTTGAAAAAAAAACATAATAAATGAAAATAACGTTTTATAATACTATTACGTTACTTATGGTTTCCAGGAAAACTATCTAATTATCAAAATGACTTTAATGTTAAATATCATGGAATGAAAAAATAGATTGTTGTCATGTCAAAAAAACATGGCCTTAGCTTCCGGTTAGCCTGGAAGTTATCTTTGACATATCAGTACACCCAAATTAATTATAATGGTATTTGATAAACTAAACAATACTAGTTTACTAGCATATATTTAGAAATCAAAAAATTTATTCAAATTTCTGAAGAAATTACCCGGCAAATATTAGGCATTAAAATAATATAGTACTTTGGTTGTAAAGTAATGAACCATCTTAAAAAATACATATAAAAATACCAGGGTAAAAGTAATGGCCGCTTAAAAAAGTGATTTTGTATAGATTTAATGTATTGCCGTGACTACAGACGCGCTAAACTATACCTAGTCAAAAACACAGAATGCGAGCAGAGCTGAGGTACTAAATATAAAAATCTACTTAAAGCGAAATAATCAGCACTTTTGATACTATAAATATTTAACTTAGGTGTTTTCAATTAGCATTATATGGGACCAATTTATTCAGTATATTTTTTACTTCCTTCATAAAAAGGAAGTATTGTAGTCGTGAAAAAATCACCCTCCGAGATTTTTTCAGATCTTTACGTTTTAGGATCCCTAGAAAAATATGTTTCTCGATTTTGTCGGTCTGTCTGTTTGTCGGTCTGTTTTTTCGCGGCATAGCTGAAATACCACTTACCCGATTGACTTCAAATTTTGGTCAAAAATTAAGGGTCATATGGGGATGATCTGGTAACATTTTGGTAAAAATCCAATATGGCAAAACAAAATGGCGGCTTATTAACTCAAATTTTGTACAAGAATTGAGTATTATGTAAGAATCAACTGGTACGAATCGAAGGATTCAGCCTGAAAAAACTTCTTAAAGAACTGATTTCAAATTGTGTGCCATAACTAACTTTGTAGTAATCTGAAAAAATGAGTCTCTCAGATTTTACGTATCTTCGCTTTTTGGCGTCCCTAGATGCCAAAAATACTCATTAGATTGACTTCAAATTTTGTTTGTTTGTTAAAAATAATTTAGTTTTATTAATGGATTTTATCCACAAAAATTAAGGCTTATATGGGGATGACCTGGTAATATTTTGGTTAAAATCCAATATTCCGGAACAAGATGGCGGCCTAGTGAAACGTTAAAGAAATTATTACTAAAAAACTAATTATCAAATTTATCTTAAATTTTGTACAAAAATGAAGTGTTATGTAGAAATCAACTGGTAAAACTTTGAAACGAATCCAAGATGGCGGTACAAAATGGCGGTTTAATAAAATATTTAAACATTCAGCCAGAAAAAAACTACTAATTGTGTGCCATAACTAATTGTAGCATAGAGATGAACTAGTAAAACTGTGGTATTAATTAAAGATTGCAGAACGATATGGCGGCCAAATGAAATTTTTGTTGTGTGAAAAAATCACCCTCTCAGGTTTTACATATCTTCGCGTTTTAGCGCCTCTAGATGCAAAAAATATGTTTTATAAATTCCGTCAGTCCACCTGTCGGTTTATCTGTCTGTCGGTCAGTTCGCGACATAGTTTAAAAACTACTCATCAGATTGACTTCAAATTTTGGACAAAATTAAGGCTCATATGAGGATGACCTGGTAACATTTCGGTAAAAATCCAATATTTGCCGGAACGAGATGGCGGCTTAGTGAACGTTAAAAAATTATTACTAAAAAAACTAATTATCCAGTTTATCTCCAATTTTCCAAAAAAAAATTAAGTGTTAGATAAGAATGAACTGGTAACATTTTGGTATGAATATAAGATAGCAAAACAAAATTGTGGCCTAACAAAATATTTAAAAAATCAGTCTGAAAAACCACTTATTAGATTAATTGCAAGTTTTGTGCAAGCATTAAGGGTGATATAGAGATAAGCTGGTAAAGTTGTGTTACAAATTCAAGTTTCATATTCAATTGACTGTAAATTTTGGAGAAAAATTAAATATGATATAAAGATAAACTGGTGCGAATTCAACATGATTCAACAAAATCGCGGTGTGTGTCAATAAAAATTACTTATTGAATTAATTTTAAATTCAAAATCAAGTGTGGCATAGGTAGAAACTGGTAAAATATTGGTATGGATTCATTATATTGGAACAAAATGACGTCCAATAAAAATGATTGAAAAGACATTATATGTGTTCCGAAATAACTATGTTCTGAACTAAATTGGTTCACACTTCACTATTCCTAATAAAAGGAAATATTCATAATGAGGGAAGTTCCGGATAAAGGAAATTTACTGATTTTTTAGATAAGTACGTTTGATACTTAAAATTTCAAATTTTGGTTAAGTATTACTTATTACTTAAAAAATGTACTGCAAAAACTTAAAAGATTCAAAAATTATTTTAAGTACCTAATTCATTATATATACTTTATCAAAAATAATGCTGAATATAACTTAAAACTCCTAAAAATCTATTTATATTAATATAAATAATCTCAGTTTTCGTTGGGTTTTTATATACAGGGTGCCTGGTTATAGTTTAAGCGGGATCTACAAGCTTAACCTTTGGAGATATCAAAACATATTGTATTCAAAAATTGTTTTATGATTTTCTATGAACAATTTTATATTCAAACTTGTAACTTGTATTTTTAAAAACTTTATTTTTATTTAAAACACGAAATTACAATGAATGTTGACCGATCTAGAGCTACTTAATGACTAAAGATGGTTACTCATTCTCCTGTATTTATATAAAAATAGTGCTGAAATAGCAAGAATGAATGAGTAATTGGAAATACAATGCTTAATTCTAAATGATTCATCGGAAGTAGCCATATAATTCCTCCCTCCTTAAGTTTGAGAAAATCGGGGTTGATTTTCGAGAGATTCTAATTTTATGTCCACTTTTACATTTTCTTTAGATTTTTTATTTCTACAATAATAATACAAGAAACCTATGATGATTGTGAATATTACAATAATAATTATTATTAGAGTAATTGAAACTCCAGAGCTTACAAAGTCCATTTGTTTTAGGGGATGAATTATTAATCTTTTAGCATTCTCCAAATCTTCATTGATTTTATCGAGATTTATTTCTTTTAATTCCAAGGGTTCAGTAACTTGGATTAATTTTTCATCAATATTTATTGATGGGAGTTTTAGTCTTAAACTAATTGTTTCTAGTTTTTGAGAATCGTAAATATTATTTTGGATTTTTACTTTGCAATCTGAAGGCAATATTAAGGATACTTTGTCAATGGTTTTAACGCTATGTTGATTTGGACATTGAAAGTATATGCTTTCTTTAGAAGCAGGTATAATTATAAGGGAATTGTCTTCAAGTTGTGTTATAGAAGTTTTATTATATTTAATTGGTATTAGTGGACAATGGTTTGTCAAATTAATTGTTTGAGGTATACAGGGTTCGTTTTTATTCAGTGTCTCTCTAGAACATAAAGATATATTTTCTACCTTATAACAATTTTCTTTTGAGTTGTAAAAGTCATCTGTAGATCTCAATAAATACAGATTATTTAAAATCGTTATTTGATTATTTATTGGTATTGGATATATTCGATAAAGTATATAAGGTTTCTCTAAAATTAAAGGTATTGCAATATAAAATATAATTAGATCGTTCTTAATTGTCACATCTGCGTGTGCTACTTCGTAATATTTAATTATATTATCGAAATGAATACGACTCTCGGGCCTTATCTTTGTGATTATTCTGCGAAGTTCTTTATACTTAATAATACTATGATGCATAATGTTTATTTCCGCGAAATTTATTGCAGTTTGCAAATTACTTTTTATGTCATGAATGACACGTAGATTAGTCTCAATATTGTCTAGCGTAACAATATAGTAAGACGAAGTGGTTGTAGTATGAGTCATATTAGTGAGGTCTTCCATCCGGGTTAATAACTTTTGCTGATTAGTTTTAATATTAGTCAGCTGTGCGTCAAGATCTTTTGTTAATTGTTTTACAATAGTCTGGGTTGCGGATAAATCTTTGTGTAAGATTTCTTGATTTTCTTGTAATATTTTAATATAATTGTCGTATCTTTCTCCATCATCGGCATCTAATGTACCATAGAGATATTTTTGTGCCTTTCCTAGGAAATTGAAAAGTCCGCGTTTAGTTCGCTTTTGTGGGGTAGTATAATGTTTAACAAATAATTCGATTGATTCTATTTGATCGAAAAGGTTACGTGTTCTTACAGATAAAAGTTGGTATATAGGTGCGTATAGATTACTTAGGGTATTATTAATTTGTGTAAGTGTTAATTTCGAGTTTTCTACACAATCTTTTATATTAGTTAGATTTACATGATAATAGACATGATGATAACCTGTTATTATGTAACCTGTTGATTGGTAAACTGGTAACAAAGGGTTATTTAATTCTTCTATTTTATATTGTGCGTTGACAAGTAGTGGAAGTAGTATCAGGATCGTCTTCATTTTGTCAGTAAGTTCCTGAAAATTACGAACGTCTTTTAATATCTTTTGGGTGTCTTTGATTTTTAAAAGTAGTTAGTTTGTATTTTGGTTCTAACTTTAATGGTAATTTTCGAGGTGTATGTAATAGTTGTTTTGTAGCTTCAGCTATTTCCGGGTCAATCTCGCGTTTTTCATTTAATTTGGCTAGGACATTAGCCTTTTTCGCACTTAATTTTAGATTTATTTTTTCATTAAGTTCACTAAATATTTGGGCGAGTTCGTGAATGTAATCAGTTTGTATTTGATTTATATTTTTCTCAAAATTCAGTTGATAATTTAAATTTCCTTTTAATATTTGAAATGGTGTATATTCATGTGTTGAATGTATACTGTTATTATAATTAAGGATTGCGATATCCATTAATTCTTGTATTGTTTTATTTCGATGTTCGTTTCTAAGGACAATAAGACTTTCTTTCAAAGTTGAATGCCATCTTTCGATTGGTGAGTTCGAATTTGGATTATAGGGTGTAGTAAAATGTAATTCGATCTGATAAGTCTTGCAAAGATCTTGTACAAAATTACTTTTAAAGCTTTGTGCATTATCAGTTGTAATTTTACAGGGTGTACCATGATGTGAAAAGAATTTAATTAGATTTTGACAAATCTCTATTGATGTTTCATTTACAGGGTATGCTGTAGCAAATTTAGAGAAGTTATCTATTATTGTCAAATATTTTTGACCTGAAATGGAATATATATCCATATAAATATGTTCCATGGGTTTACAGCCTGTTGGTGTTGGTTTAAAAATTACTTTATAGGGATGTCTATCATATTTGGTTTTTTGACATATTTCACATGTATTAACAAAATTAATTACATCTTTTTCAAGGCTTTGCCAATAATATCTTTGCTTTATATTTTTTATATTTTCAGTCATTCCTCTATGGGATGTTTTAGTGATATGATATCTTTCAATTATTTCTTTTTGTTCATTTACGTCTACGACGTCCTCTAATAGTGTATTAGAAATAACAAGGTTGTAGGCGTTATTTTGAAAGGTTTCTTGGAAAATTCGAATTATTATTGGTTCTAATTCTTTATTAGGAAAGTGTAAACAATAAGTATCTGGGGGTAAATAATCTCTTAAGAGTCTTTGGATTATTTCGGTTATTGGGTTTTGATTTATAAAAATTATTAATCTCTTTTTGGTTTCAAATAATTTTTTAGTGATAACATAAGGTTGTTCCTTTTCAGTCCATTTAAATATTATTTGATTTTTAAAAGTGTTTAGGGCTTTACTAACATACGGGGCTCCTAATATGGGATCTTCTCTTGACGTATGTATAGTTTCTGTGTCTGAGTTGTTTTGATTAATTTTTTCTTCGTCATTGATTTTACTTGTTGATGGCAATGGCGATGGTGTTTTAATTGGTTTATTTGGGGGTTTAATTTGAATATCGGAAATTATATTAATTTTTGGTTTCTTCTTTTCTTTATTTATCTTTTTTGGTTTTTCGAATAGGTTTTCTTGGGTGTCAAAGAAGTGTTTTATTTTTTCATGCCAAATATATTGGTCGTCAGAATTTTCTTCTTTTTCACATACTGCTGACATATGCGTCAATGGTGATTTTATTATTTCGGTTGGGTACAATTCTTGAGGTGGTCTTGAAAGTGCATCGGCGTTGGAATTTAAGGTTCCTTTTTTATATTGAATATCATATTCATATTCTTGCAGTTTTAGTCGCCATCTTACTAATTTTGAATTCGGTTCTTTTATTGAGAACAGCCATTGTAATGGTTTATGGTCTGTTACAATTGTGAATTTTCTGCCAAATAAATAAGGTCTGAAATATTTTGTTGCCCAAACAATAGCAAGAAGTTCTTTTTCTATTGTTGAGTAGTTGCATTCTGATTGATTCAGAGTTCTGCTAGCAAATGCTATAGGTAGGTCGTTTCCTATTTTTCCTTGTGAAAGTATTGCTCCAATAGCGTAATTCGAAGCGTCAGTGGTTAAAATAAAAGGTTTACTAAAATCTGGGTGTTGTAATATAGGGTCATTAGTTAAGATATTTTTACATAGATTAAATGCGGTAATGAATGCTTTATCATGATTTATTTTAACGTTTTTCTTTAAACAATGAGTCAAAGGTTTCGTTATTTTTGCAAAATTCTTTATAAATTTTCGGTAGTAACCGACTAAACCGAGAAATGATTTTATTTCTTTTGGTGTTTTAGGGATTTTAAAATTTTTTATTGCTTCGATTTTTTTGGGATTTGGTTTGATACCGTCAGGGGTAATAACATGACCTAAAAATTCAATTGTCTTATGCAAAAATTCGGATTTATCTAATTGGATTTTCATGTTAAAAGAACTTAATCTGTTAAATACTTGTTTTAAAGAGTCTAAATGTTCTTGAAGACTGGTTGAAAAGATAATTATATCGTCCATATATACAAGACATATTTTTCCTTGTAATCCGCGTAAAACGTTATCCATTGCACGCTGAAAAGTGGAAGGTGCATTTTTTAGTCCGAAGGGCATTCTGGTATATTCATAATGTCCATGTTCTACATTGAATGCTGTTTTTGGTATACTTTTTGGGTCCATTTCTATTTGATGAAAACCGCTGGCTAAGTCAAGTGTTGTAAAATATTGACTTCTACCAAGTTTATCAAGTATATCTGCGATATTTGGAATAGGATATCTATCTTCTATAGTCTTTTCGTTGATTTTTCTGTAATCTATCACTAGACGCCATTTTCTTTGTCCTGATGCGTCAACTTTCTTCGGGACGATCCACACAGGGGAACTCCAGGGAGAATTTGAAGGTTGAATGATACCATCTTGTAGCATTTGATCTATTTGTCTGTCTACTTCTTGTTTATGTATGAATGGGTATCTGTAACTTTTCGCATGTACGGGTATTTCATCCGTAGTCTTAATAGTATGTTTGACTTGATTGAAAAATGTTAATTTATCTCCAGGTTTATGTAAAATATTTTGAAAGTTTTTAATAAGTTTAAAAAGTTCTTTACGTTCTTCAGAGTTTAAGTGTTCGTGCCTAATTAGTGATTTTAAATCGATATCTTCGATTATGTTTTTTTCATTAATTTGATTCTGATTTGGTTCGAAATTTATTATTTCAAAATTGTTAAGCTCGATTGGTCTTAAGGGTAAATTACCATTAATGGTTTCTATTAGAGTAAAATATTTTTCTGTATGATTAAAAATATCAATAGCATACGTATTTTCTTTTACTTCTATTAGGGTAGGTTGAATTTCTATATTTTCGTCTAAATAATAGGGCATTAACCAAGTAGTGTCATTTGGTCGCGAAGTTTTCAAAATTACTTTTTGAATTGTTTTAGGTGGTATTTCAATTGTATATTCATCAAAATTTTGCCTATATTGAAAGGGTATTTCTAAATATTGGTTTTTCAATTTTTTATTTTTTAAATCAATATTTAAATTTAATTTACATAAGTCTTTAATTCCGATTATTCCATCAAAATATTCATGGAATGAATATAAAATAAATTCTATTGGTTCGGTTATACCAAAGCTTAAAAATAAAGGAATAGTAGCTTTACTTTTCGCTTTCTTTGAACCTGCACAAGTTTGAAGTGTGCTTACGTAAGGTTTAATACATTCGGGGAAATATGTTTCTGCTAAAGAGGGTCTAAGTAGGGATGCATGAGAACCTGTATCAATTAGTAGTCGAATATTATAATTCGGTATTTCTACATAGGGTAATTGATTTACTTGAAAACTGTTTAAAGTTAAGCAAGGTTTTCGTCCGAGGCTGATATATGAAAATTTTCTATTTGCTCGACTAAATTTTCATTATCTAATTCACATGTTTCATCAAAATTTTGATAATCTTGATCATAATTGTCAAATTCGGAGTTTTCTTCATTATATAACTCGTCATTATTGGGTTCATTATTTTCTAAATGCGTTAATTCTTGGAATGTAAATTTCGGGTGATGTTGAAAGTTTGTTGTTGTTGTGGTTGCTGTCTGGCAAAAGTTTGTTGTTGTTGTCTTAATGGTGGCATTGTTTTTTGTACACTCACACCTGACATTGGTTGTGGGTATTGTTGTTTAGGATATTGATTGCCTTTTTGATTAAATGTTTGATTTTGTACTCGATTAAAAAATTGATTTGGTGGTTTTGGTTTAAAAGATGAGTTTGGAAAATTATTCGATCTATTTACCAAAAATTTATTAATATTATTTATTGGTGGCGTTTTCTGATTGCTAAGTAAATTATTTGATCTACTATTTTGCAAATAATTATTTTTAAAATTATTTTGACTAGTTAAAATTTCATAATTGGTTACAATATCGATTGCATGGTCTAAATTTTGAAGATTTTGAACGATTAGTAAAGTTCTTAATTCGCTTGAAATGTTTGCAAGAAGATTTTGAGTTGCTGTTAATTCATTTTGTGCTATAATTATATTTCTAGCTTCAATATTACTTATTTCTGTACAAGTTTTCGTATTTATTTTGGTGACTAAGGCTTTGAGTTTTTGTATATAATCTAAGGTTGATTCGCCTTTTCTTGAAAAGAATATTAATTGTTGTTGTAAATTAGCTCTTGTTATTGGATCACTAAATTTTTGTTTTAATGAGATTTTTATTTCTGGCCAAGTATTAATTCAGTTAAAAGAAAATCTTCGGCTGATCCTATAATTTTTGATTTAATTGCCAAAATACAAATTCTTGTTGGGAAGTGTCAGTATTAAAATATCTTGTATAAAAAGTATCTATTTGATTAATAAAAGATTCAAGACGTGATGGTGTACCATCGAAAGTTTTTAAGAGTGAAACAGTACTTCTCAAAGCGTCTGCCATCTTATTAATGTTAGTATCTATGCTTATACTAGGGTTAAAAATATTTTCTAAATTAATGTCTTAAAGTTCTGTTAATTTGCAGATTGATTTTCAAAACTACTTTGTAATAATCTACTTGTAGAAGGATTTTCTAAACTATTTCTTCGAATTGTTTTAGGATAAGTAATGTCTTTACTACAATTCTTAAATTTACTCATTAAATATATACTTAACTACTGTTAACTGCGTTAACATTTGTTTTCTTTACAACTAAAATAGTTAGTGAAAGTTATTTAAATAATTGTTCATTACAATTGCTTTAATTCAATTATTCACTTTTCTTTCTTCACACAAAAAATTTGTCTTTGTTCAAAAAAAAATTCTTTCTTCAGAAATTTCAAAACTTAATTAACAGGGATCTCAACTATAAGGGAAGTAAGTAAATATCTTACAATGTGTCCCAAGTCTTGGTCCTGTATCAAACGATGCTTTGCTGAAGAGATGAACTGTTCAGGTTGGTACCGCTTGTCTTGGACGCTAGCACAGGCCAAATCGTCCTTAGTACCAATAATCGATGTACCAGGAGTCACAAGTGCCTAGTTCAGTTGTAGATGTTCCTGATCCTTTTCTTAACTGTTGAAACAGAAAGATGCAGCACTGATAATCCTTATTGAAACGTTGTTACACTCCGATTTCAGGATAACCTTTTTTTCGCACTCCGAAAAGGAATCCTACCGACTGCGCCAATTTTATATTCAAACTTGTAACTTGTATTTTTAAAAACTTTATTTTTATTTAAAACACGAAATTACAATGAATGTTGACCGATCTAGAGCTACTTAATGACTAAAGATGGTTACTCATTCTCCTGTATTTATATAAAAATAGTACTGAAATAGCAAGAATGAATGAGTAATTGGAAATACAATGCTTAATTCTAAATGATTCATCGGAAGTGGCCATATAATTGAACCATCATGCTATAAAAATAAACAAATATCAAACGGAGAGTAAAAAAATTAACATCGGCTTTGTTATTTTAAATGGAACCTGTATAATATTATTTCAACAAAGAAGCATTTTTTTGCTGATAAAAATACAAGGCTCGATGCCTTTATCTTTAAAGACCACCGAGAAAATTGATAAGAATCATGCAATAAAAGGCAGTGTATTCCTTTCTATTGACTCTCTTGTAACACGTTACGGCTTATGTCGCGGTTTTTGTGAAATTTCCTGGTTGTCTGTAAATATAAAGGTACCAAACCCGGTATGTTTATAACAAGCAAAAAGATGCCCATTTATTGGAATGATAATATAATACGGGGTGTTGCATTTAAAATAAAAAAGTTGATGTCCGTTTTTTTACTTTCCAGTTGTCATTTGTTCATTTTGTAGGCAAATCCTGGCGGTTCAGAAAAACCATAAAATTTTTGTATTCAATATTTTTTTATATTTCTAAAACTCAAGTTTGTAGATTCCGTTTTAAACATAACCAAACAGCGCCAGAATGTTGAAAAAAAAATCCATCCAAGGTTTCCGAGACAAATTTGACATGCTTTAATACATTGCCTTAAAATTTAGTGTATAAAGCGCAAATAATTAAAAAAGAAATCTCGCTGCACTGTGAGGTACTTACAGTTCTATCTATTTTTCTTCAGGTTATTTCTGTTATTATAAATCTTAATGAATGTTGAAAATATCAAATATCTTTATTCTTGGCACAAAACATTCTTGCGTCAATGAGTGAAGCGTGTAACGAGGGAGGGAGAATAAGGGAAAAAAGTTATGCATTATATAAATATCTTTTTTTCATATGGTTTTCGGGGTTCTTAATAGCACGAAGTTCAATTTTAGCAATCATTTTAATTTTTGGCAACGTGGGTCGCTGATTGTCTATAAATATGCTTAAACGGCGCTTTTTATATATAGTTTTACATATACCCAGTAAGTATTTGTTGGTGTATTAGGGACGTCCAAATAATCCAACTAAATGAACCTATAGATCGCAATTTTTGTGAGTAACTTTTTTCGCACTCCCGGCTAAGGATGAGAAAAATAAGTGGTTTTTTCAATACTGTTCAAAAAGGGTAAGAGCTAGAAGAAAAATTTTTAAATAAAGATTGTACAGCAATAAATTTTACGTACAAGATGTTTAAGTATTCCTTGTTACTATTAAAACTAATAGAGCTAGGGAGGATAGAAGTTAAGGGATGATACGATAAACTTTATAAAACCACAGCAAGCTAGTATTATTTTAAAATATTACATATTATCTATTATTTAATACCTATACGAATATTAAAACCAATCGCTTTTCAAACTTCCGCAACAAAATATTTTATTTTTCAATTGTTCTACAATCGTGTATAAACCCCAATTAAAATTTTGAGTTTTTATTTCGGAGACTAATCCTTTACAATATACTTGTAATAAAAATGACCAATTTTTGAATCTTAAATAACTTACTAGAAACTGGTACATTGGTCTTTATCCGCATTTTCCTCGTAATGAATTCCACCTTACGCAGTTAACATAGTTTGAAATATGACCATAGTTATTTGGAAATCACTTTATACATATTTTATTCCTCAAATGTAGTTTATTTTTGTTAAAGAGAAAGTTGCATTACGAGCAATTTTTGCTTTAAAAAAAGCTTTTTTTATAAAGTACTATTAAAAGTTTATATTTCACAACTTTTAGTTGCGTATAGGTACGTCACTGAATGGCCTTCTTTCTTTTCCTCCAGATATTTCTAAGCAGAAAATGTACTTTTTATCTATTTGGAAAAATTGTAGCCTTTTTGAAGAAAAATGGCTTTTGAAATGAAACATTGCAATTAAGACGACAAAGGATATTCTTGACGCACCTAGAATATTAAATTCAACAACTTTGGAAAATTTCATATGTTGTAGTACTCGACTTCCTGATCAAGAGCTTTAACAACCACAACTCAGTTCCGCTACTGGCTTTTGATGTCAAAATTAAAATTTTGCGTTTTCCGCATGCTTAGTGCAATTTTTGTTGTCTTAAATACTTAATACGTGAGTTTCATAAAATATCTTTAAATATGAATTAATGTACCTATTTACAAAAATTGACTTATACAGGATAGCTGTATTCCAGGATACTATCATTTCTGATTTATATTTGCATCTAAAACTCTAAAATTACATGTTTAGTAAAACTTCGATTACGTTGTAGCAAAGAGTTAGATTATGCTGATTTTACCGCATATTTATTAAAATAAAATGGTAATAAAAGCATTGTTTTAAATTTCTTTATAATTAGCTGACATTACAATGGCCATCAAAAATTTTCTGAATCTGAATCCAATCAGCTTATAACAATGATATCTAAGTAACAGATTTTATCAATTCTCAGTAAATACAGAAACAATAATATAAGTGAAAATAAAATGATATAGGATTATATAGTTTTTATTTTGTATTTAAAATATTTTTAGTATGTATAAGATATGTTATAAATGTGTATTTATTATAGGGATATCAGTGGTGGGCTACAAGTAGAATAATAAGAACAAAGTTTTGCATAACAACCCGTTCTTAATTATAATATTTACGTATTATATTCTTTAAAGGCCATTTGATTTTAATAAATATGTCACGAAATCACTAAAAGCTGACTATTTTAGTTTAACAGAACTTTTAATAAAAATTGAAGTTTTACACCCTTCATGAGTTTATTTGTATTTGTACATACATTTCTTTCTAGTTAAAGATATTGTGAGTTGCAGAGTTAAATGAATGGGTATTAAAGAATTAAAAACAAAAAAGTTTAAAAATCCGGCATAAAATTTGGACGACGAAAAATTCCAAACGAAACCTTGTATATCGAAAACTAGTCGCAGGATTGAGTTGTGGCAGTAGAAGTTTTTCATCAGGAAACCGAGAACTACAACATATCAATTTTTTTTTTAAATTGACTGAAAGCAATTTTCCCTAAAAATTGAATTCCATGAATTTCGGTTCAAAAATATTTCTTTTTATACCGAAATTTTTGAAGCGAAATTCATGGATTTTTTTGTTTTTAATTCATTAATACGCATTCATTTAACTCTGCAACTCACAATATCTTTGACTAGAAGGAAATGTATGTATAAATAAAAATAAACTTATGAAGGGTGTAAAACTTCAATTTTTATTAAAAGCTCTATCAAACTAAAATATATTTTGTGATATATATATGTATTAAAATCAAATGGCATTTAAATAATTGCATCGAAAATGTTTATAATTAGTTCATGTTATGTGGCCATTAATTTTAATTCAAGTTTTAAATCATATTGCATAATCTGAAAATCCAGATCTATAATAATTCCGTAAGAATTTTAATTTTTTTAAATTGATAAAAAGTACTTTTTATCTTTAAAAACGTCTAGTCGAATTCAATAATTTTCACTACCACAGAAATTCAAATAATAACGTAAATAGTAAAAGTTGTCGAATATAAAATGCCAAGCGAAATATGCCATTATACGATCAATTTGGTTCTAGATAATAATTCCTTACAGTATGATACATTCTAGCAATCATATAATAATATACAAGAAGTTTCATAAATAACTCTCTATTTGTTTTGATAACTATGAGACATTATCGAAAATACCAATTACCAGTGTCAGACTTTTCTTTAATACACCATTTACATTACATACATATTATAATTAAGAATGGATTGTTATGCTAAACTTTGTTCTTATTATTTTACTCATAGCCTACTACTGATATCCCTATAAAAAAATACACATTTATAACATATCTTATACATACTAAAAATAACTTAAATACAAAATAAAAACTATATAATCTCATTTTATTTTCAGTTATATTATAATTTCTCTAATTACTAATAACTGATAAAATTAGTTAGATAATTAAAATATGTCACTTTTATCGGCAACTTAAATATCATTGTTAGAAGCTGATTGGATTCAGATTCAGAAAATTTGTGATGACTATTACAATGTCAGCTGATTACAAAGAAATTTAAACAATGCTTTTATTACCATTTAATTTTAATAAATATGCCGTAAAATCTGCAAAATCTAACTCTTTAGTTCAATCGCTGTTTTACTAAATATGCAATTTTAAAGTTTTAGATCTGGTCAAATATAAAACAAAAATCATCCTGGAATACAGCTGTCCTGTATAAGTGTATATTTGCAAATACGTACATTAATTTATATTTAAATATATTTTAAGCAACTCACTTGTTAAGTATTTAAGACAACAAAAATTGCACTAAGTATGCAGGAAACGAAAAATATTAATTTTGACATCAAAAGCCAGTAGCAGGACTGAGTTGTGGTCGTAAAAGCTTTTGATTAGAAAGTCAAGTACTACAACATACGAAATTTTCCAAAAAAGTTGTTGAATTTAATATTCTAGGTATGTCAAGAATACCCTTTGTAGTCTTAAGGGGGAACTGCACGCTTTATTATGGATCATTTGCAAGCCTTCCGCGGCTGCAATATTATATTAAAACTATAAAAGATATGTATTAGCTTCAATGTGATTTTAATAAGGAAATATGTATAGTTGGGCGCTAAATGCGGATTTTTATGAAAAAATAAAATCTAGAATTATAAAATAGAAGTCGATTTGTCCATTTTCGACCATTTTTTGACCACTTTTTGACGCCAATGCATTGATCCTTTGTCTAGGTAACTGCAAAATTTGAAATGATAAATCGTACTCATGTCTTTGTATTTCTGCAGCGCGTGAACCCTTTTAAACCTTTTTTTTAAATTGCCTATACATAACACATTTTTTTGAGGTCGGATGTGCAGGAAGTTTTCTCTAATACGTAGGTACCTTTTCATCTTACTTTGACCTTGACTCTGGTTTTTCACTTTTTGCGTGCAGTTCTCCCTTAATTACTATATTTCATTTCAAAAGCCTTTTTTCTTGAAAAAGCTTCAATTTTTCAAAATAGATAAAAATTACCTTTTTTACTTAGAAATATCTGTAGGAAAAGAAAGTAGGCAATTCAGTGACGTACAGACGTATACAGCTAAAAGTTGTGGAGTATAAACTTTTAAGAGTACTATAAAAAAAAACTCTAAGCACTTTCAACAGAAATTTCCTGTAATGCAACTTTCTCTTTAACAAAAAAGTAAACTACATTTTAATTTATAAAATATGTATAAAGTGATTTCCAAGTAACTATAATCATATTTTAAACTGTGTTAACTGCGTGAGGTTGAATTCGTTACGAGGAAAGTCGCGGGTAAAGGCCAATGTACCAATTTCTAGTTAGTTTAAGATAAAACAACTTGGTCATTTTTATTACAAGTATATTTTAAAGGGTTAGTCTCCGAAGTACAAACTTAAAATTTCAATTGAGGTTTATATACAATTATAAAACAATTAGAAATTAAAGTATTTTGTTGCTGAAATTTGAAAAGCGATTGGTTTCAATATTCATATAGGTATTAAATAAAGGATAATGTGTAATATTTTAAACTAGAACTAGGCAGCTCGATAAATAAACTCCACCTAGAAATTATTATTATAACATGTAAAAAACAAGGTATAGTTTGTTCATTAGATATTTGTCTGAAGCTGTTGATGATAAACATAACATAAACAACATAACTAACAGGCTATTCAGACTTTGGCCCTAATCTTAAATTAAAAAATCATGAAATAATTTAACTACTGATAAACTAAATTCATTTAAAGTGTACTGTGTGGTAAAGCCGGTTCTGAGGGAAGGAAAATTTAAAAGGAGGTATTGTATCAGAAGTGGGTAACTTTGTTACATATTAGCAGGGGCCGATGGGACCACCGAGCAATGGGGCAAATGCCCAGTGGGCCGGTCTGTCTGATTTATATAAAATAAATCATTTTGCTACTTATTGTTAATTCCGAAATCTTTTCTCTAGCATAGATGACGAATGCGGATCGATAATGTGCTCAGTTGCTTAGGTGAAATCGTAGCGTTTTATTATTTTTGTTTACATGCTTGCGACGGACGCCTAGATATACTGTCACAAAGTAAAACTTTTTGTAGTTGTTGAAACTGCAGTTTTATATACATTCGTCGGTGCTGTGGTAGTGATTTAAGGTCTGGCCATAGACTTTTCAAAAACATTAAATCTTCATCATCTTCCTTCTCGTTTCCCAAAAGCTGTAATTTCTTAACTTCTATTTCCAACATTTTTTTGCGGTAATTGTCACCGTCGTTGGTTTTTTTCTTGGTAACAGGTGTCTCTAATGTTCAGCTACTACGTTTGATGCCGCGACCATGAACATTTTCATTGTCACAAACTTGTTGACTTCCAATTAATGTAATGGGATTATCTTCATCTGTATTACTGACGTTCTCCGTAATAAGGTCTTCGATGTCAAATGTTTCATTTTGAGACTCATTCATATCTTGAATGTTATCCGAAACCTCACTAATATCTGCGTTAGTGTCCTGTGATAAGGTGATATTTTGCTGCAAATTAGTATCCCGTGGTCTACTTTTCATGGTATTGCTCAAAAAAGACATTAATGAGAAATATGGCCAAGTTGACTTACGTGAAGTTCCAGCAGCATCCCCAGAAAGAGATTTTGAAATTTTGCCTAATTCTGTACTGTAATAATACCGTAGTCCTTTCCATTTTTTTTTAAGATGTACCTAAAATAGTACATTTTATTAGGGCAATTTTAGGAATGAGATTGTATTTCTTTTAAGTCAATGAATACGTAACGGCAAGAAGCACACGGACGTCGGAAGTGTTAAGTGGCTGGGAGGGGAGGGAATTTCATTTCGAAGAAATTATTAAACTAAAATAATTTTGTCGACATATTTTGTTAAGAATTTTTATTAAAAAATAAGTAGGTATTATGAAATAGTGGGATTTGTTTTAATTACAACAATGAATAACCAAGAAAATGACAAAAATCTCATGAAATTTCGAACTTTCTTTATAATTTTAGCTACTTGTATTTAATAAACTTGTTAAAAAATATGTTTGTTGCTGACCAATTAAAATACCAAATTTTCGGTATTTTAATCCAATAAGAGATCTGAAAACTGCAAATCAATTTAAAAATTCAATATGCAGTTTTTGATTTCCTGTTAAGATAAAATAAGACCGATATAAGAGGCTTACACGTACGCTTTGGGTATAAAATAACAAACAAATTCAAAAAATGCCATTTTTTTAGAAAAGTGTTAAAAAACGTGAGTTTCGCTCAGTTTCGGTCGTTAAACAATGCAAGAACTTGGAACTCCTTCCTTTATAAATGATGCCACCATTTTCATACAAAAATTCCAGAGAGGATGGATTGGCCTACAAAAACAACTTTAGACTAATTTTTATACATTTTCTTTAGTTTATTATTCATTTGCCAAATGCATTTTAATATGCTAAATATTTTATATTTTTATGTAAATAAATGAATATTGTGTTGAAAATTTGTTTGCAAATTAATTTCTTTTGAGGTCATCCACGACGACAATATGAATATTACCTTTTAAATACGTACAACAGGGGGGAGTCGTGTCGCCCCCTTCCAATCACAATATGGGGGGAGGGCAAATTGCCCCCATGACTCATACTTCCGAAGTGTCTGAACAAGCATTTAGGCAGCAGCTGCTTGCGCAAATAACAACACCCCCATTCATTAGAAAAATCATTGTTTCAGATTTCTTGCAACTGGGACTTCATTTCGACCATTAGGCTTCACTTTTCGTATGGGCAAAACGACTGTTTCAATTGTAAAATTGTAAAAGAAAAAAGCATAGATGGGAAGCATATTCGGATTAAATATCCATCAAAATGCTGATCTTTATACTTTAATTATAAGCATTTCTTTTCCATTAATTTAGAAGCAATAGTAGATGCAGATTACAAATTTGTTGTTATTGATGTTGGCACGTACGGCCGAGAAAGCGATGGAGGAGTATTTAGAAATAAATTGTTGTTTAAGCTTTTAGAAACTAATAAAATCAATATACCATCTGCCATCGAACTTCCAGAAACAAACACGAAAATGCTATTTGTTTTCGTTGGCCATGAAGCCTATCCACTAATGAACAATCTGTTAAGACCTTATCCAAGTAATCAAACGGAAGATCAGATCAAACGGATTTTTAATTACAGATTATCTAGGGCTAGAAGAATGGTTGAATGCTCTTTTGGTATCTTGGCTTCAAAATGGCGAATTCTAAATAAACGTTTGAAAACAAGTGCAGAAAATGCAATTATAGTAACTAAAGCAGTGTGTTTACTTCATAATGTAATACAAACGCACGAGAAGGAATCAGCTGCATATAATTTACAAAAACATTATTTTCCACGTCAAACTTTAACAAAATCAAACGATTCCTATACGAGGACTGCCAAAAATATCAGAGACACGTTTGTAACGTACTTTAATTGTCCTTTGGGAGAAGTTCCTTGGCATCTTGTTTTAAATTTTTTTAGTTTTTGCTTATACTTTTATTTCGTATAACATTAACAAAATGGCTTCCTTCTGTGAAAAGTTTCAAGTTAACCATCTTCTAGATTATGAACTTAATTAAGTCCTGTCTATACAGACCGTGCTGTAGATGAGAAAAGAAAAATTTTGACTAGACTTGAAAAAAAAGATACTAAACTACCAGGTAGTCAAATTTGCATGGAATCTTATATTCGCAAATTTGATTATGAAAAACTAGAAATAGCTAAAAGTATTACCTCGATACAAAATTTAATTTCTGATTTCGAAGAAATTTCTACGGATAGCACTTACCTTCGGGTTAAGTCTAGATTGGCTCATTTATGTGGTCGAACACAAAGAATCGTTATTCCTGAGGAAGATGATGGTACCATTAAAAAATGTTCTAATGAGTCTTATGCCATTTGACTTAAATTAGATTTTCAATTTTATCTTCTATAAAATTTATAGAAGACCCTAACACTTCAAATATAAATTCAAATCCGACATCAGCTCCTATAGTAAATGTATATCCTGTTGTTACATGCTCGGCTAGTAAACAACCCATATCAACTTAGGAAATTAGGTTTAACGATGACCCTAAATATGTGTTTTATTTTATTTTTTGGAAAGAATCTCTGACCTTTGTCAGGCTTGTAATATTTCTGTGGATGAACTTTTTAATTCTGCAGTTGAATTTTTTATTGGGGATGCATTTGTATGATACAGTAGCACTAAATCTTTAGTTTCTGATTTTTCTTCTTTAGTATGTAAACTTAAAAAAGATTTTTTGCCACCTTATGCAGATGATGATGTCTGGGAACAAGTAAGACAAAGGAGACAAAAGAGGAATGAATCTGTTACCATATTCGTTGCACATTTGGAAAAGTTATTCTCTCTCTATTCTTATTTTTACCACCTTATGCAGATGATGATGTCTGGGAACAAGTAAGACAAAGGAGACAAAAGAGGAGTGAATCTGTTACCATATTCGTTGCACATTTGGAAAAGTTATTCTCTCGCTTGTGAACTTCTCCAGCTGAGGTTACTAAAGTTAAATATGCCCGCAAGAATGAACTTCCCGAATACATTAGTCAGCTAACTTTGCAGGATATAGTCTCCCTAAATGATTTATCTAAAGCATCTAAAATGGTTTCAAAGAAACCACCTCAAATATCATATTTGGGTGATTCTGATCAAAGGAACTTTTCAGAACCAAGTCATTTTCATTTTCCTAGAAGTCCTGGAAGGTCATTTTCTTATAATAGGCATCAAGAATCAAATAATTGACATAAAGGCTGAAAAATATGATAGTGCTGAACAACCTTCTACCTCTCAAGATAATAAAAAATCTGAAAATCAATCTAAAAATAAAATTGTCTGTTTTAACTGTCAACTACCTAATCATACATATCACCATTGTAAAGGTAAAAGAAAGATATTTTGTTTTCGCTGTGGAGAACCTAATGTAAAAATTAATTCATTTCCTAAGCGTTCGGAAAACTAAATAGGTCGTCAGTGCTGCCTGTGGTCAGAGCTTTGGCGAGTTTTCAACCACAAAAAAGTATTTTCATAAAACAGAATTATACATCAGATGATCAGAATATAACAGTTTTATTAGACTCTGGCGCCAATTCTTCTATTGTTGGTTCTGAAAGCATGGCAATTTTAAAGAAATTAAAAATTAAAATGTATCATCTTAAAAACTACAATATTTGTCTGCCGAAGGTACACAGCAAGACGTTTTTTTATGTTGTAGACTTACCTATTTCCATTAATGACTGTTGTCAAATAATTAAAGTTCTTGTTGTACCCTCTGTACCACATGCATTTTTGGAATGGATTTTGCTAAAAGTTTTAAATTAGTTATGGATTTTAAAATAATAATTGGTATATAAATCATAATAATAATAAAGTTAATACTGTGGAAGAGTTGCAGCAACATTTTTTTTCTTCAAGACTTTGTTCATTAGATGATTTGTCTCCTCAACAGAGAGTTATTTGTCAAAAGATTATTGATTCTTTCAAAGAAATAGATAGTACCGATAGACTAGGTAGGACAAATAAAATCAAATTGACTATAGATACTGATGATCACAAACCTTTCAAAAAGAAACCTTATTTACTTTCTCCCTATATATGACAAATTTTAAACAAAGAATTAGATTCTATGATTAAAGTGGGTGTGGTCGAAGAATCACAAAGTCCTTGGTCTTCCCCTACTTTACTTGTTAAGAAATCAAATGGAGAGTATAGATTTTGCTACGATGGACGTTTTTTTAAATGAAATAACTAAACATGACAGTTTTCCATTAGCCCACGTTGATCGTATCTTAAATAATTTACGGAATGCTAAATTTATATCTTCTATTGACCTTAGAAAAGCTTTTTGGCAGATACCTTTAGATCATGCTTCTAAAGAGAAAACAACCTTTTCTGTCATTGGTCGTGGCCAATTTCAATTTGATGTGGTTCTTGTTGGTCTGTGTAATGCAGCTCAGATCCAACAAAGGCTTGTCGATTCTATTTTTGGTCCTAAGTATGAGTTTTATATCTTTTCCCAATTGGATGATGTCTTATTATGTTCCCCTACTTTTGAGCATCATATAGAATTGCTTAACAGTGCAAAAAATCTTCTCAAGGGTGCTGGTTTAACAGTTAATTTGGAAAAATGTCAGTTCTTTAAAACATCTCTAAAATGCCTTGGATATATTATTGGAAATAATTCTCTTGCTACTGATTCATCCAAAGTTAAATCAATAACTACTATGAATACTCTTCTTAAAGGCAAAAAGAA
The DNA here is from genome assembly GCA_030620095.1 of Kuschelorhynchus macadamiae. Classification (NCBI taxonomy): domain Eukaryota; kingdom Metazoa; phylum Arthropoda; class Insecta; order Coleoptera; family Curculionidae; genus Kuschelorhynchus; species Kuschelorhynchus macadamiae. Next base: position 143,837 of record JAUTXW010004561.1, read on the forward strand.
GAAAGAACCAATTAATTGGAATGACGAAGCAGAAGCTGCGTTCTTGTCTATCAAGCAAATTGGTTAGTGCACCTGTGTTAGCCCAACCTGGTTTCACACAAAAGTTTTTTGTTCAGTCTGATGCCTCAGATGTTGGACTCTGTGGCATGCTGACTCAGTTTATCGATGGTAAAGAGAGTGTAATTGCTTATGCTAGTCGTGTATTATCTAGAGCCGAGATAAACTATTCAGTGACTGAACGTGAATGTTTGATGACTGAACGTGAATGTTTGGCAGTTATATTCTGCATTGAAAAATTTAGACCTTGGATTGAAGGTACTCGTTCTACGGTCATCACTGATCATTTTAGTCTTCTTTGGCTCAACAACTTAAAGACTCCCTCTGGTAAACTTAGTCGTTGGTTGCTTAGTTTAAGACAACACACTTGTGATTTGCAGCATAGAAAAGGTTCAGTGCATTTAGTCCCTTATACCTTAAGTCGTATTCCTTATTCTAACGTTTATGATGAAAATGTTCCTAGTTCTTCGAATTCTCAGAATATATCTTTTGAAGTTTCCATAATATCTGTTGATCCAGATTCTTTTGATCCCTGGTATGTTTCACAATGTGATAATATTATAAAAAATCCCGACAAATAACCTTAGTGGCGTGTTCAGAATGGACATATTCAGACATTTATTCCTAGTAACAGCTCTTTTACTTTTAACAAACAGGAATGGAAAACTGTAGTGCCCAAATCTCAAAGAAATAAGTTATTGAGTCATACACTGTTATACACCTCCAACTAGTGGTAGTTTTGGCTTTAGAAAAACATTGTTTCGAGTACAAGAAAAATTCTTTCATATGCATGTCGATATTTTAAAATTTATTCGTAAATGTTTAGTATGTGGTGCATAAAAACACTCAAATTTACCCAAGATTGGAACCATGGGAAAAGAAAAGGTTGCTAATTCACCTAAACAAATTTTTCTTTAGATTTAATTATCACTACCACGTTCAAAGAAAGGTTATAAATGGCTTATTATAGTATCTGACTGGTTTTTAAAATATACTTTTATCTTTCCCTTGAAACACTCCAAGTCATCTTTAATTGTAGATCGTTTAGAAAAAGATGTCTTTCTTATCTTTGGAGTTCCACAAATCATTATTTGTTATAATGCTACAAACTTTTCTGGTCATAACCTTCGAGAGCTCTGTGAAAAATATAAGGTCAAACAGTGGTTCACCCCATTTTAATCAATTTTGTAAAAAAAAGTAATAAAACCATTACTAATGTAATTAGATATTACATAGATAAACATGAACATTGAGACTTACATGTTCCTGAAATTAGTCAAGCCATTAACATCGCGGTTCATGAAGTAACTGGTTTCCCACCTTCTTATTAAATGTATGGCTGACACATTGTTTGTCTGGTGATAATTACGATTATACTCTCACAGATCAGTCTGTTGAATTTTTTCCTGGAGATAGAACATCTTGTGCTGGAAATTTGCTAGAGTTTCGTAAGTTGAAATTTATCAGAAATTACACTCTGCATATGAAAGGAATTCAAAGTCCTATAATGTTCGTAAAAGAGATGTAACTTTTGATAAAGTGATAAAGTATGGCGACCAAATAAATTTCTGTCTATTGCAACGGACAAATTTGCGGTTAAACTCAGTCCGAAACATATTCTCTCTATAATATCTAAAAAATTGTCTAGTTGGCATATAAAAGATATTTTACCTTTTTCTGCAGAATCTGATAATGATCAAGATTTCTATATATATATATATATATATATATATATATATATATATATATATATATATATATATATATATATATATATAATTAGACTTCTTTCTTGGGTATAGGTTTATTTGCAAAATCAAACAATGGGATTAACTTGACGTTTCGCCTATCATAGTAGGCTTTCTCAAAAATTGCTCATTCCTTTATTATTATTTTTTTTGGAATATATGGCTTTCCTTACCTATCTACAATTAATTTAAAAAACTTTTAGTGGTCTAATTATAAAATGACATTTACAATTTTTCTAAAACTGATTTAAAATTTTATACTATTGACAATAATTATTACAAAATTAATGAAATAAGGTTATATACCTCGAAAAAAAAAAAATATATATATATATATATATATATATATATATATATATATATATATATTAATTGATTTTTAGAAGGGATTCGAAATTTAAGATGTTTTCGTATCTTAGGTCGTAAGGTAAAGAATTTTTGTAGTGAAAAGCGATTCTTGCGATTTCGTGGAAAAGTTCTTGAGAGTTTATTATACTAGGATGTAAGGTGTTTAATTTACAAAATGTCATTGAATTTTCGATATCTTGGAGTGTGTTAAATATTGCGTTATACAGGATATTTAGCTGGTTAAACAACTCCTTTGCAAGTAAAACATAATTTTTAGAATTCTCCTTAACAATTTGGTGAAGTTGCATTATTCGTAATTTAAGAAGTATTTCGTTATGTTGGATATTTTGTACTGTCGAATTAAAATTATCAATTATTTGTTTGTTTACAAAGTATTGATATTTTAATTGACTTTGTAAATTATTTTCGGAAACTGAAATAATTTGGGAAGAATAAGCTTTCTTCTTTTTTGGTCTTTTGATATTTGAAATTCAAGTTCGTAACGGAATGAATAGGGTTATTATGTGCCAAAAGGGCATAGTTTACCTTTATTTCGATAGGTTTCGATTTATATTCGCTCTGATTATTTAGTAATCTCACGCGTTCGATCAAGGTTGAATGGAAACGTTCGATTACTACGTTAGATTCGGGATGCTGACTACTGATAAAATGAACGTTTATTTTATGTGTTTTAAGTAGTTCTTGGACTACAGTATTTTTAAATTCGTTCCGGTTATCTGAAATGATTTGTTCGGGTATGCAATGGTGTGTGAAATATTTAACGAGCTTATTAGACACTTCGATGCCTAAGTCAAGTATATATGCCTGTGCATATTTTGAAAAGGAATCAATTATTGTAAGAAATTTGCAATTTTCAAGAGAAATAGTATCTATATGTAGTATTTGGAATGGTCTAGTGGCTGTAGGAGTAATGTTGTATTCGACTCTTATGGGTCTGCGGTCGTATTTTGTAATTAAACAAAGTTCGCAATTATTTATGAAATTTTGGATAGTTCTATGCTGATTTGGCCAGTAGTAAGTTGATTTTATTCTTTTTTCAGTTTCTTCTATTCCTCTGTGGTTAGTCTTTCCTTCGTGATGGTTTCGTATAATTTGATCTATTTCCTCTTCGGTTGTGATTAATGAATTTCTTCGTACACTTTATTAGTTTTATTTGCGAATTTTTAAAGTATTGTTGAAGAACATTGCTAAATGTTTCGTATATAGGGTCTTCAAAATATACATAATATTTAGTTTTGAATGAGAGTGCGTTGTTTCGTTTTAAATAGTTTTATTACGGACGGTTCTGCGGGATTAAAGTTTACCAGAGAAATTATGATTTGATTTTTTCCGTAATTTACTGGGCAATCCACGATTGGAATACCGATAAGTGGGTTTTCGTGACTACAGTATACTGACTATAGTATACCGTGGCGTCGTCTTCTACGGCGTTCAATTGATTGTCTAAGTCTCCCGCTTCTTCAATTACTGACTCAACACTTTCATTTTCCAATTCCCTATGAAAATTCTCCATATATCCGAAAATATCTTGTATTAGTTTCTATGGTCCTGTTTCGTTTAGGTTGAGTTCTTTACGAGATAGGGCATCTGCGTTTTTGTTCAGACTACCTTTTTTGTATACAATCTCATAGTCAAACTTTTCAAGTTTTAATATCCACCTGACCAACTTGGAATTTGGTTCTTTCAGAGAAAACAGCCATTGTAGTGGTTTGTGGTCTGTAACGGTTTTAAATTTTCGTCCGAATGAGTACGGTCGGAAATATTTTGTCGCCCACACTATTGCTAATAATTGTTTTTCGATCGTTGAATAATTTATTTCCGATTCGCTAAATCTGAACCAATTTTTCCTTGTGACAATACGGCTCCTAACGCAAAATTACTTGCGTCTGTTCTCAGTATAAACAATTCTTCGAAATTAGGATATTTTAATATGGGTTCATTAGATAAGAGTTGTTTACATAATTCAAAACAGCTGATATAATCGGGGTCTTTTACATTGATAATAGCGTCCTTCTTTAACAGTTTTGTTAATAGTTTAGTGAGTTTTGCGAATGAATTTTCTGTAGTAGCCTAATAGACCGAGAAAGCCTTTTAATTCTTAAGGATTTTTGGGAATTCGGTATTTTTGTATAGCGCGTATTTTATCGGGGTTTGGTTTTATTCCTTCCGGTGTTACGATGTGTCCCAAATATGCCACTTCCTTCCTAAGAAATTCTTACTTGTCCTAGCTGTATCTTAAAGTTTGCAGTTCTTAGGCGTTCAAATACCTTTCTAAGCCTTAGTATGTGTTCTTGGACGCTTGTTGAGAATATTATAATATTATCGAGATATACTAAACATCTTTCATTTTGAACACCTCTCAACATGTTGTCCATTACCCTTTGGAAAGTTGCTGCAGTGCATTTCTTAAGCCAAAAGGCATACACAGATGTTCATAGTGGCCCTGCTCAGTACTGAACGCCGTCTTTTGTATGTCTTCTTCGGCCATTTCTATTTGGTGGAATCCCGACGCTGTAAGGATTCCTGACTTACTTCTCACTACTGCCACCTGACGAAGAGCTGCCGTTTGCCCAACTGTTACTATTTTAGGAAAATGTGTTTTCCCCACAATAGTATAATATATATATATATATGTATATATATATATATATATATATATATATATATAGATATATATATAAATAGAGAAAATATATAATTTCTGCAGGTGCAAAACGGCCAGGGAGACTTGAAATAACAGATTGCTCGATATGACAAAATCGAAAACTAAACGTCTATCATACTGGAACAGTACTACATGCTAAGCGTAACACTTAGCGCCACCTATTGGGGCTCCGGTGGTTTCCGGCTGCAAACCCATAGAAATTTGGCAAAGTATGCACTAGCACCATCATGTGAAGAGTAGATAATAAAAATACGCTTTCACACACCTTTATCAAAAGTTCTTCAGATCTCTCTGGGTACAAGCCTGCCTGATGAGGTTAGAGGCCCAGAAATCATGATTTCAGGAGAGTACCCTGTGACATAATCGAAAGCAATTCTTTTTGTAGGCGGTTTTGCACTTGCAGAAATTATATATTTTTGCTATTTACATATATCTTTTCCGGCCAAGAACTTTTGATAAAGGTTTGTGTAAAGCGCATTTTTATTGATTTTCGTATGTGTGTATATATATATATATATATATATATATATATATATATATATATATATATATATATATATATATATATATATATATATATATATATATATATAATCGATGTAATTATATAATATAATTAACAACATCTACGATATTACGTTATTAAAATTAAAAAATGTCATCTTAATTGTCTAGGTTCTAAAGGTGGTGCTACAACAAGATACCTTCACAACAAAGAAGTCATCCCGCTCATGTCTCAGCAGATATTTACGTTGTGTAGAAGCCACTTTAGCTTGTTTGATGGAATCCTAATAAGCATCTGTATAAAATAGCCAAATTACTTGTATTTTCTTGCTAAATACAAATCTAATAAAAAGTCTGTATTTTTTTGTTAGTACCATTTTGTAAATGAAAAAAATTAATCGTATGCGGACCAAACCCCATTATTTTCTTTTGATTTTTACTTATATAAAAATCTTTCCTTCAAAATCCAAAAATTGGGCTTTAGACAAGTCAAAATTATTTAGATATTCCCAAAGGCTGCTTAACCATCAAAAATGTTTTATTCTGTTAGCAATTAAGTCTGTGATTAAAATTTAAATTTCGAAAAATATTTTATAGTAACTTTGAAATCAAACGTTTTAAGCTTAAAGTATGTGACTGTCAGCATTTATGAGAAAAAATCTGTATGAATCAACTTATGTCATATTTTTTTTGAATAACCCCGATTTTCCCAAAAACGTGTAATTTTTCAAAAACTCTTTTTAAGTTATATTTAGCGTGAGGCAATAATTTTCACTTAAATATTTACTCCGTAAATATTATTTCAAAATTATTTAATTTTTTTAACCCAACCGTTTATAGTGGGGTGCATAAAGTAGGAACCAGGGATAGCAATCTCGAAGGAAAACCTGATTAATCCCGATTTTTTTAAACGCCGAAAATTTTTATGTTGCTCGCGTTTTGCTGATGATTGTATTATTGTGCTACTATGCTGCAGCTTTGAACAAATGTAAGATTTTTGTTGAAGTAATTATACAAAAATAAAACACTACCTAGCACTGCTCTTCAAAAGACATTAAGAACAAGAATCAAGCAACGCAGTACCTTTTATTCTGATATTCTCTGCTTTCTCACAAATACGGACCCTGTAAAGCCTGAACAGGATGATTGCTTTAAAACATCTAGTATTTATTTTATTTAAATTTGAATTAGAAAATCCGCATTAATCATTGTATTATTATGCCACTGCGCTCCGGCTTTGAATAAATATAAAATTTTTGTTGTTAATTTTTAAGTTAATTATCCAAAAATAAAACACTATTTGGCACTGACCTTCAAGAGACAAGTATAAGAATCAAGCAACGCAGAACCTTTTATTCTCATATTCTCTGCACTCTCATAAATTCGGACTAAGTAAACTCTGAACAGGATGATTGTTTTAAAACATCTAGGATTTATCTTTTTTAAATTTGAATTAGGAAATCCAGGCTAGATAACAAAAATTGATCGGCTGAGCTGACAAATATAAAACAGAAATCAGAGACGAAGATGATATTCTTGCAGAAAAGCATTACAAAAAAGTCGGAATTTCGACTAATACACGAGCAGACGAAAAATATATTAAAGAACGATTAGCCAACATTATTAGCAGACAAACTGATATATTCGTAAATAGTGGCAGTCTCGGCCATATTCTTCAAAAAACCTTCGAATTTTTAATTACTATTTATTTAACATCTGTGCTCTGTAAAGATTTTAGCTTAGTTTGATATAATTATACAAGAACAAATATAATAAAGTTAAGTGAATAAAAGCTAGTTCCCCTTTACAAGCAGAATTCTAATGTGAAATGGCTTGTCTTTTTACAATAAATAATACGAAGTAAGCCAGATTAAGTTTATCTAAATTTCTCTTTTTCTTTTTTTAGGACTCACCGTTTAATAACACATACCTTATTAAAGTTGTAAAGACAGGTTTAACGTAATATATCAATAAGGGTTTATCATTAACCGTTTTGGAATTATTGCTGGTATTCATCAGTAAATGCCCCATGCATAAGTTAACATTATTTTTGCAATATGAAATATCATATGTCACTTTATTATAATCCGACGTAATGAGATCTATCTAAGAGAGAGAGAGAGAGAGACAGACAGACAGAGGCCTAACAATGCTTTTTTCTTTTGGGTAGCAGAGGTTAAAAAAAATTGGTAAGTGAGGAAATTGTGCCTACAACTCAGTCGATGTCTAAAGATAATATGAAATAAATCCGAAATAAGAAAAAATAAGACGTCGTTGAATGGGTCATAAAGAATACTCTTTATTTATCTAATTTCCTGCACAGTGAAACTTCTTACATAAAAAATTTCCTATCCGCGAAAAATGAAAAACCTGTTTAAAAAAAATACCATGTACAGATTCCAATAAAAAACACGTGTATTTATGTGATTTACTATATAGCATTTCTTTAAAATGCACATATATTCAGAAATCGCGTATATTTCAACTTTATGCTGCTCGCTAATGTAAACAGAGAAAATTTAAAAAAGAAAAATTGAAATTCTTTTTATGGAATATATAGTAATTTATTAAAAACGGTTGCTTCTACCTAAATGTAAGTAATTCTGTATAACTCAGAAAAGAAAAGATACATCCAAAAACTCAGGAAAAAGTTTTTTTTATTAAGTCGCTGCCAATTAATATTTCTTAAAGGATCTTGCACACATCTTTAAAATTTTGATGAACCGTCAAATTTTATGAAATTTTAGTAGGTATAATATAGATCTGGACCGCCTGATGTGGAGCTACATGGTGTGTAACTTTACCCAAATCCCAAATAAAATACACGGGGAAACCAATATGACAAGTTACTTTTTTCCATATATTTAGAGTATAGTACTTCCCAAAATAAGGAAAAAGTTTTATATAAACATAAGTCCGCAAGTACTTTGTTCTCGATATAGAAGACGATATTTGCCTTATATCTAGAAAACAAAGAGTTTTTGGACTCATGAGTTAACTAACACGACCGACAATTTCCCTTTTTAAAAAGCTTTATTTTACAAAAAATATCTTTATTAATTATTGTACAAGATTATAAAATGATAAAAATTGATGGTTCTAACTGACTGCTGGGCACTGCTACGGCGTAATAACATAAAGGCATCGGATCCGCTGGATCAGTAGTTCTTGGGAATGAATCGTGACATAACTCTCCCTCCTTAGACTTAACTACACCTGGTAATGGGGTAGTTCTATTGGTGGGCGGCTAGCTTCTGACTGGGTAGTTTGTTTCATAAAATATTTTCTTTGGAACATCAACTTGTATAGTGAATACCCGCATAATACAATTAAAATAATGTAAATAATAATTTTCTACAAGCTGGGTATTTTTGAACTTTTGTCAAATATAATTCGTAGCTGATTTTCGTCGATCTTGTTCCTTAGCTCATGTAGTTCATCTAGCTTGATCTCTTGCAAGTAAACACTTAAATTCAATAGCGGGAAGTATGGCTGCGTTTTCTCAAAATCTGTGAAGATTATTGGCTGTTCCTCGGTTTCGACTAGGTCCTCGTTGTTGATTATAGAGATTTCATCAAGACTGGCTCGGCAACCGGTCAGTCAGGTGATTAAGTAACTTTCGTGTAACTTCCGACGTTCTACTTGCTGGTAGCATGTGACGTCGATTGTTATACTTCTAGGAACGGTAAGTAACCATTTATTATAATTATCTAGTTGGTTTGTGACTGTTTTTTTGTTATAGTGACGTCAACTTGTTTACATGCGGAGGTGCTTTTGCTGGGTTGTAATAGCTGAACTTCACAGGGGCTCCATTGGTCTATTTCTTTCAATTCTTCTTTTTCGCAAATAAATAGGTTGGGTTGGTTTTCTGTGCAGGGTGTTCCTCGATGTTTGTAGTGTAGATGATTCTTAATTAAATATTTATCTCGCGGTATGAGAACCTTGAACCTACTCTGGTGTACCACTGGTACAGAATATAAATCAAAATATTCAAAATTGTAAGGAGCGACTATTGGTACCTTTAATAAGTACGTTATTTTGTTGTTTAGTGTAAAGCAAATAACGTCAATTAATTTTTCAATGTGGAAAATCTTCTAAATCAGCCGGTAAAAGTAGCCGATTAAAACCTACTACTTGGCCAAGCTTTGTAATTTCTCTTGAGACATCGGTTAATTTTATTATACTTAGGTGAATAATTTTTAATTTTTAAAACGCGATTGAGTTTTCGATATCTTGTAATATTAGGTCTATGGTTTCGTAAAATTGATTATTTGATTTAGAATATCTTTAATGAAGTGCATGTTTTCCTTATACGTATTTTTTTGTACAATTATGCTAATTTGATTTATTCTGTCTTCGACAAGTTTTTCATTTTAGCCTATTTGTTGAATAGTAGAGTTAAATTTATTGATGACGTTTGTGGAAATCGAGTTTGGGCTTCGAATGTTTTCAGCCAATTTACTTTGATTTTCCTCTAAATTTTTTATTAATTTTTCATATTGTTCACCATCTGGTGCATCTAGATTTCCCGTCACAGCTTTAAGAAAGAGAGCCTACTATGTTGATAATACTTCTTTTAAACCTCTGAGGGTGAGGTATTATCTCTTTTAGTTTATTTTCTATCCTATCTTGTGTAAGTTTTAACATGTTTAAGTAATTACTCAAATCGGCATAATATTCTTTATAAGTAATTAGAGAAGTCGTTATAATTTTGGATATATAATGCAATTTGTTAATTTTAAGTATAATAGAATAGTAATGAATAAGTGTGTAGGTGTATTCTTTAAGTTTTGCTTATCCTAATTTTAATGGCAAAATTCCTTGGTGGTCGTCTAGCTGTCTGATCCTGACTTTACCTCCATCTGTGATAACGGTCCCAACAAGACTGAAATATAATATTTATATTTTAGTCAAAGTTGTACGTTTGTCTAAGTGGGCGTTTTAAATTATCCATATGAATTTTAGAATAAGACTGAGTTGATACTGTCTTACGATTTTGAATCACCGCTTCTATTTTTGTAGAGTCTGCAAATTTCTCAGAGAGTTTTTATCTTATGTGTTTCTTAATATAAGTTCGTTGACCAGGGCGATACGATTTTCATTAATATTTTCTTTATAATTGATTAGTTTTTGGTTTACATTTAAACACATTAGTTGTGATTTTTCTTTGTGGGTGTTGAGGTAATCACTTAAAAGTATTTCGTCTAGTTTTATGTTGAACGGGTCATTTGGAGAAAAGTGACCGTTATTTACATCGATGGGTTTTAAATTTCTGGCCGAATTAAATGTGTGGTTGTATGCTAGTACTGCGTAGACCATTTTTTGTGTTATTGGTGTTTTATCAAAATTTTGGTTATTTAGCAAGCGTATGTGTTCTGCCAGAGTGGAGTGGAGTCGCTCGACAAGTCCATTAGAACGAGGATGATTAGGCGTGTGTAAATATATTTTTACTTTGTGTAAATTTAAGAGTTCTGTTACCACAGTATTTTTAAACTCGGTATATGCTTGTGTATATTTGGAGAAACTACCTATTATAGTTAAAAATTTGGTTTCTCTCTAGTGTATATGTATAGTTTCAAATGGTTTAGTAACTGTGGGTGTGTCGTTCATTTGCATATTAATTGGGTGAAGTTCGTATTTACTTGTTTGGAAAATTTCGCTGTGAATAATGAATGTTTGTACTGAATTTTTTAAGGTAGGCCAATAATATTTGTCTTTGATTCGTTTACAATGTTTTGTGTTTTGTGAAAATGCAATTTAATGCGCGTTTCTGGGAATCACAGTGAAAGTCGAATTTCTGTTTTTGTAGGTATACCATATCGAGCAACTATAAAAAGTTGGTCAATTTTTCCCAAAACTTGTGTTGTATCCCTAATAATCGAAAAAAAGCTTTGTTGATTTAGCAAATTTATAATTTCATTCAGAATCGCGAGGTTTAAATAATTTAGTTCATCCTTTTGGCTTCAGTAGTGAAGATAGTCATGCTGTAGTACAGATTTTACCATGAGACCGATTGATGTATGTATTTACATAAGAACTAACACAAAAAGTCAGTTTTATAATTTAGACACCTTGTACTTTAAATTTTTGGCAGCTCACGAGGATTTTAAAAAAATACTTAATATTTTTGCAAATAGACCAGTCAAAACGCAGGATTTTAGTTAATGATATAATTTTTTTTGAGTTTATGTCTATAGTTACAGCTTTCTGCAATGAAATTAATAAAAATTACATAAAACTATCAAATTACATGTAAACATTATAATAATTTTAATTTACATAATTTGCACATAGTGTGACTTTCGAAAATCGCAAAAAATATAATTTTTCTCGAAAAGCCTTTTTCAAAAATCATGATGGTTTATTACTATATTATCTATGAATTGTGATATATTTTGACAATTAAAAATGAAAACAAAAAGAATATTTCTTATTTTTTAAAAATCTGTCAATATATTGCATTTGTCCCAACAAATTATAATTTGTTGTGGGGTAAATGTAAAAGAATGGGATTTTTTTATTTACTTTGGTTTTTACAAAATTAAAATAACATTTTTTTATGTGAGAAATGAGAAAAGCTCATGAAATTTGACCTAAATCAAATTAAGTCTTAACGTGTATATATTTAATCTAAATTGATATTCTTTTAAGTAATTACTAAATATATGTAAAAACTGAATACACAAACTTTAAAAAATGTTTATTGATAAAAATACAGACATAAATATGCATTTTACAAAAATATCTGAGTTTTTTGGAGATTATATAAATAAAGAATACAAAAATATTTTAACACCAACGTAAATACTAAACACAATTACTGCAAAGACAAAGAAAAACCATCAAAATTTAAATCAAAAATCATTCTATTTCCTCGTCTGTTTAGAATGGGGTCAGGTAATACTCTCAAAATATCTCTTTCTTGAACTGTATCTATGTCCTTCAGCAGGCCAGGTGAACATGTTCTTGTATCTTTTCGTGTATTTTACTACCCATTCACCATCTTCAGTTTTTTCTAATATTTTTCCAAAATAATGTTTTACAGTCTTTTTTGTCGAATACTGAACATTTACCCACTTTCCAACCTCAAGTATGTAGTCAAGAGGCTCATTTTTGTCTAATTGATCTTCTTCTATTTGCTGCCAAAATTCTTCCTTATTGACTGATTCTTGATAGATAGGCGATCCACAGCTTTCATCTTCACTACTAGAGAAGTCAGGACTTGATTTTGGCTTAGGTGAAGGCTTCTTTTTCAGATTTTTTTCCTTTTTTTTTTCTTTTCTTTTGGGATTTTTTTATTTTTTAAACGTAATAAGACCTCCTCGGTTGTAATAATTTCTGATCCCGATATAACCTTTCGCCTTAATTGCTTTTCAGATAACTGTTTTTGTTGGATTGTCGATAGTGAAATTTCTTCGAAGGTACAACTTGTACTCGGTATAGCTGATGTTATTATAGTGCGAACATCTCTTGCCGGATTATCTGGTAGTAGATTTGTCTGATGACTCGAAGGTGTAACGGAAATATTGTCCAAACTCTCAATAGGGTCTTTCTGTTGTTGCTGCTCGTCCGGTTTAGGTACATTTTCCTCTGGTGTTTTAGTGATACCTCGGGGTTGTTGTTTATTTTGTGCGTCATTCCAACGTTTCAATGCATTAGGACAAAATTTATCTGCAGGAATGACGTCTCTGTCAAATGGTACAATTCCACTTTTTCGAAAGCGGTTTTGAATAACTACTGCCTCTATGAGTTTCCAAGTGTCCCCTAGAAACTGGGAAAATAGTTTTTTGGTAACTTGTGTCCCACATGCTGCCTCTGCCCAGTTATAAGTTTTGCATCCCATTTAACCTTTAACGATTTAAAAACTGATCTGATGAAAGTCCAAAGGTTGCAGCAAATGGCTACAATGGGGTGGCAATTTAAGAATGGTTATGTTCTGTTCTATTGCTACTGAAACAATATCAACATCTACATGGGTCGAATGTCCATCGTAGATAATAAGTTGCGGTCGCTTATCACCTATGAATGGAAGTAAAGTTTTCTGAAAATATCAGCTTCCATCCAGCCTTTTTTACTAGCCATGTAGACTGTGCCAGGAAACCCAGTACCTTCGGGTACCACCCATTGATCCCAAACATTTATTAATTTGAATATTATCAGTGGAGGTGCTTTTATGCCAAATGCACTACATAACATAAGCACAGTGGTATTTTCTCTACCAGGTGTACTTATCGTACGAATGCAAACTTCTCCCTTAAGACCTACAACTTTTGTTCTTGAAGCATCGATTGACATGGATGTTTTATCCAAATTCCATATTTGGCCAGGTTTGTCGTGAATATCTAGTTGATCCAAAGGTAATTTTAATGTGTCAAAATAATTATAAATTAAAAAGGGATCCGTAGCTTTTTTACGGGCATATTCCACATTTTGAGGGACCTTTATGCTTAAATTATTTCGTCGCTTAAAAGAGATAAACCAGTCATCGCCGGGTACTCCATCCTTAAAAGGGATCTTTACCTTATTAAAGTTAACGTACTTGCTACTAGTTCTAACAATTCTTTTCTAGTTAGAGCAAAGCCCCATTTTTCTAATGCTGCCTAACCTCTAACTAGTTTTGCCTCATCTTCTTTGCGTAAAGCAGTTCCGCGTCCTTTAGTTTTTTCAACTTTACCACGAGTACCGGTAACTTGACAGTAAAGGGTGCTGTAGGGTTCGGAATATACCCGAACTGCTCTGTAAAATGTCATACGTCCTTAAAACACTTCTTTAACTGCTTGCTTTAGGTTAGTTTCCGAGTAATTTGTCTGATCAGGTTTTTTTCGGCGATAATTTCTTACCATTGTGAACAGCTGAAAAAAGGAGCAAATGAAATATACTGTTTATCACCTATATCGCATTTGCTCCATGAAGTTTATTTCAAGGGGTAAATGCGATCGATATACGTTGTTTCTTAGATGTGGACGGTATTTTTAGGAAATTAATCATTCCAATCGAAAGATAAAACAAATATACCGATGTAGCAATACAAGTAAAAATCTTACCTTATTTATTTTGTCTCAACGAAACAATTTTCATATGCACTCGTAAAGCAACCTTAAATACGCCGCCACGAACAGGAAATTTTGCCGCGACAACTTGTCGATCTAGCTAATTTGTTTTATAGTGGAGGGGTTTAGAATACGTTAGCGCGTAGTATATATTTGGTTGCGGGCCTTCAATTGGATAATTTAGGGATTAATAAGCAACTGTCGCATTTGCCCTGTTTTTGCATTTGCCCCACCTCACTTTACAAATTTTCTACGCTAACAGATCTTAGGTATCACTGTACAAAAAGTATAAGCAATTATGGTTCATGTTTGTGGTATATATTTTCCGATGTTTTAATGCGTCACACATGTAAGAAAAAGTTGTGCTTTTTTAGGTTGAAACGATAAGAGAATATACTGCCCTGCTAAGGCAAGTCCTGAATAGAGTTTTCATACGATAATAAATTAATTACATTTTGTTATCTAAACTCGTGTTAAAAACTTTTCGCATTAAAAAATTCACAAAAATTACCCTACCTTTGTACTGCTATAAAGAGTGCATTCAAAAATCAAAAGCACTAAAATGCTTCGTATCTCAAAACTACTGTTTTACACTTAAGACAAGTCTTCTTAGGTGGGTATCATAGGTCTATTTTAATAACAAAAAACGTTGCTTAATAAGATGTTTATTTCCACTTTTTTAGTATGCGACCAACAAATTCACAAATAAATGCTTTATGAGCTGACAGCAAATCTATATAATTTGCATTAAAAATCATTAAAACACCAGAATCAAAATGGAATATGGATAATCCAATGACTTACGAGTTCTCTTAGGGAGGTATCATAGGTCTATTTAAATAAAACAAAGCATTGCTTAATAAGATGTTTATTTCCTATTCTAATTACACTTTTTTAATATGCGACAAACAAATTCACAAATAAATGCTCTATGAGCTAACAGTAAATCTATATAATTTTCATTAAAAGTCATTAAAACACCAGAATCAATATCGAATATGGATAATCCTATGACTTCTTCTTCAACCCAGTAATTTGTATGTAGATATTCTCCAATATAAAAGTTGGCATCTCACAAAAAATCATCTATGGTGTTCAGAAATTTCAAAAATTCCATAAAGTCATAGTAGGTAAGTCTTATACTGCACCATTTTCTTGCTTCAAAATTAGTAGTTTTTTTGCGACATTATATTTTATTCTCATATTCTCGATATTATACTCAAAAACAGGTGTAGGAGTAATCCTCTGCGGACTGGAATTACATTTGTTTGCGAATCTTGTCTCGGATGTAAATACATTATTCTACTTTGAATCCATGCTAAGATTTGCACAGTCACAGCAATCGTGTCAACACTTTTTTCACATTTTTATAAGACATTTTTCAGGGATAAAACAAGTATACACGAAGTTACCGCTTACGAACAACTTGTACTGATTTATTTTTCTTTCAAATTTCGAAATTATGTATCTGTCTAAAAATCAAGCTTTATCAGCGTCATCTCTAGAAAGACGTTCACAGACTTCTCCGAATGTTGAGGTTACTGCTTTAACGAACTGTCTGTGCAAATGCAAGGGCACGGAAAATATTCTTGTGAGAAAAAGCAAAATTAGTATCCCGCGGATAGACCGTTGAAGATACAAATTGCTGGCCCCCGGATATACCGTTCCCGATTCTGGTTTTGAATTTAGTAGTCTTCCCCGGTTGCGCACTGAGAAGGCTGACTCAGATCCTGAATGAATTTTCGGTGGTTTCGAGTGTTATTTATATGAAAAGGAGCCGCACAAATACGCAATTTTGACCCTTCATCGCGGGTTCCCATGTCGGTTAGTGTTCTCACGGTTTCTACCCTGTCTCATATGTTGACGTATTTGATTTTACCCATAAGCACATGCATGCGCTCGAAAGATTTGTTAAAAAAGTAATCTTATTATCTGAAGAAGTCTGTGATACTATCTCTAAAGATAGTCTTGTTAAAGCTAAACATTTAAATAAAAAAATAGTTCCAAAATTTGAAAAAAAAATCACCACAAGTTGTAGAAGACTGATGTGTCTCTAAGGATGAGGAGCTGAGCGTGGTACGGGTGGAACTCGACATCGTGGTGGCTATTTAAATAAACAACCTCGAAATAAAAATAATATTTTAAGATTTAACCAAATATTAGTACAAAAAGATACAATTGGAAGCGAAGGCACATATTCAAAACCTACTTTGGAATATATTTTTAACAGGTTGATTTGTGATCCAAATAGAACATTTTAAGCTATGCTCCATGTCAAAATATGCAAACTTTTTACAAGAACAATATGGTAGGCAAACTACAACTTTTGAAATTTACTCCGTAAGGCAAATCAAAAATTCACTTTTTTAGTTGCACCTTAATGTTCAAAACACAATCATGCATAAAAATAAAGAAATAAACTAAAATAGGCTTTCACGCATCTTTATCATTGGTCTTGGCCGATCATATAAGCAAATATAAGAGGATATTATGTTTTACAAATGGTGAAAAATAATAATTACTTTTAATTATGTCACAAGGTACCCTCCTGAGATAATCATTTCTGGGTCTCTATGATTAGATAGGCTTTTACTTAACAAAATATAAAAGATAGAGGTTCTCGATGTTTTTTTCGGAATCCAACCTTAAACTAGATTTACATAAACTTATACATTGTGATATCGCATCACAACAATATGCCTTTGATCTTAGATTCCTTTGATATTATCAAAGACCAATACAAATAATTTAACCACATTAACTGCAATCCCAGTTTAATTAAAAGGCATGCAACAATATATAGTTACCAGAACCTCTACTTGTTTAGGAATACAACACGAAAGGTAGGCTTATAGGTGAACACCTCTAGGCTTTGTGCGAAGCCAGCAGCTTTGCCCTCGGACGTTATACTACGCGGAAATTTCTTGGTGAGTCCCAACTATGCGGAACACAATAGGTAGTTTAGATCCGTTTAGGTGTTAATTTATGTTACATTGGATGGATCATCTATTCAAATAATTATTTGTCTTTGTTATTACTATGAACATCACACGGCGTGCTAAATATTAACAAAGGCAGATAACTCTCTGTATAGACGATCCATCCAATGTTAAATAAAACATCCCATAAATGGATCTAAATATTGCATTGTATTCCGTATACCTTCTAGGGAAACCATCGAGAGATTTCCGGGTAGCTCGCTTGCTAGTGTTGCCATAACGTAGCAGTCTCGTACCGCCGAATTAAATAACGCATAAAAATAGATCTAAACAATTAGATCTAACTCATATTCTTGGCATCTTCGCGCCTAATCTTGTTGCAGGCATTTAAATATCTGGCGGTTTCATCGTCCCGTCCGATTATATAATAATTAAATAGTCATTATATATGTATTTAAACCGGTGGATGCTTTTTCGTCACCAGATTCGTAAATTGATTAATCCGACCTATATTCTTGTCACCCAAACAAAACTGGAGCTAGCGACACGAACTATTAAAATTGGTGAATTTATTGTGTATCTGATGGACCGTCTATGCGAAGTATAACCGTCTTTGCTATGACGGACAAATTGCTTATCTACTACCAGGGTTATACTGATTTTAAATCAAAAGTTATCCAAATATCAAAATTACAAAAGGAATATTTTAGAGCACCACACTCAGAGAACCACAAACCACATAGACTTATTATTTTCCAGTTACAAAAGTTTAAATTAAATTACTGAAAAAGTAACAGAAATTATAATAGTACCTAAAAACTCAAGCTCTTAATTTTTAAACTTACTTTGTTTTCACATTTTAGGGATCAAGAGTAATTTTGCAGCACCTTTTCCCTAGATATAGGGTTTCTACCAGACAAGCAGATTTAAGAATTGAAGTTTTATAAACCGCCATAAACGAAATATAAAGATATTCCAAAAATAAATATTGACTTTTATTTTTACAGGAAACATTAAAATAAACTTATGCGGCGAGATATGTACACATAGAAATTAAAATGCTTTATATATATATAAAAAAATTATGTTTAAGCCTTTTTAAATTTGATTATAGTTGAACAAGTTAAATGCATAACAGGTACAAAAGTATAAATGAATGTTTAAAAGATTCTAGGCAAATAAATGATCGCTGAAAAGTTCAGAACTTTGTTTAGAAACTCAAAACTGATTACAGTGTCGAGTTGTCTTATCGTGAGTAACAGATGTGGGGGAGTTAAATTCCTTCACAAAGAAGTGGAATATGTTTTAGGATGATGTAAGGTAAGCCAATGTTATATACGTCAAAAATCCTTCATATCAATTAAGTCGTTTTGATTATTGCAATATCGTACAGGGTGATTATTAGATAAGTAAATTTAATATCATATTCCTCATTTAATTTGTGTAGCCTAATTTGTTTAGTTTTCAATGTATTAAATCGAACAAAATATTTAAATTTTTTGAAATTCTTGTAAATGCTTCAAGGTAAATGTAACAAATTTACACATGACATTCACAGCAACCATTTATACTTTATTATAGGAGCATGGGTATATCTCACCCAGTTAAACATTTTTGCTACATGCACTAACACAACTAAATTAAGCAAAATTATTTTGTTTTTTTTTACGATCAACAAGCTTGGAATTGGTTAAAAAAATTACTAATGTACCAAAAATACCTGTAGCTGTCACATTTCGATATTATCCTATCTCTAAACTCTTCCTAATTCTGATTACTAAGTTATGGCTAGTTTTATGTTAGCACGCCCCGTCCGTCGATCCTCAAGCCTCCTTTAATATTTAAATATTCGTGAGCCGCATAGTAAAGTATATTAAAATATGAATTTAATGCAGATTGATGCAATAAAGAGTCATTCACTCCAAATGTGATTTAGTAGTTAATTTGTAATGCCTTCCGGTACTTCATTGATCTTCAGTAAAGCTCGGTCAGTCGGTTATTTCTGTGGTAAAGGACCAACAAACGAACCTATTAAGGTCTTATACAGTGAAGACGGTTAATCAGATGTCAATGCGCAAGATAGAGATGTATTATTAAAGGCGGACGGGTGAGGGAAAGTGAAATAGAACGCCATTGCAGAAAACAAAGAAGTTATCCTATGTATTGCCTGTTTATCTAGTACAGTATACCATAAGCCGAGCCCCATAAATAAACTATATGAAAACTCTAATTAATATTAACAACCATCCTAGGTTACTTACCAAGGGGTATCTATATAGAAAATCTCTCTCTAGTCGTGCTGAGTATAACTATGTGCGCATGTGTGAGAGAGCACCCAGTAACTAGCCTGAAAGATGGTGTGTGATATGTGTGTAGAAGAGGCAGACTAGTTCCGGACTAGTCTGTGTGTGTGGATGTAGGAGTATGTGTGAGAGTGAAAAAGATCCCTATACCCATATACTACTTGATACTACATTGGCTGGTCCCTCCATGGTCCTAGTAGTGGTGGCATTCTTTCCTGCTGCTGCTGCTGCCGTGGAGCCGAATCGTCGATTGCAGGCTTCCAGCCAGTGAATGAAACTCCACTGATCGCACTGCTTCAATTGGCCGCTACGCGTCGTGATTATTTCCTGATACTTTACTATATTGATAAGCGCGGTATTTTATATTATACCCGAGGAAATTCACGAGATCTTCCGCATGTTGCGCCATGTATTTTACTGATTAATTTCCTGAAAGAAACCTGTTTAAATCATAAATAATAACGGAGATAAATCCATTTGTCAAGAAAGCTAGGATATTGTAGAACTTGTTCTTGAAACCACTCTTAAAATTTTATTGTGCAGGTAGAGGAAAATCTTGTAGTAATAGCGTCTGTATGGATTATAAATGGTATGGGTATAATATACTTTGTTTTAAAATTATCCATACTAGCTTCTAACCTAACAGCCAATTGCTGTTAGGTTAGTTTGAGCCCTAAACAAAGCTTTAACCATGAAAATGTTATTCTTACAGGAAAGTGTTTTACTACCCAACAGTAATTAAATCCGGAATGTATGTTTTATTTTACTAAAACGAAACTAGCAGAAATTTAGCCGATATAATCTACACAGTTTTTAAGAAGACTGCGCATTTCTACAGATAGAACAGAATGCATTATGTTACAGTAGTAAAAGTTTGTGTTAGCGTCATTTATATACAACAGTGGCATTCCGTGAGACATAAATTACTTTGCATAAAAAATAAATATCAAAGAAATAAAATACAGAAAAATAAAGTATAAAACTACTTTCTAGTCATAATTTTGAAAATGCCTATAGACAAAAATTAAATTACTTTACAAATTAGTTTACAATAAAAATCTGTCACAGTACTATAACATAATCCTAAACTACAACTATTATAACCTAAGTTGCAGAGAGTAAATTTCGATAAAATTTACGGTGGTTTTTATTAGGAATGTAAGCACACATATCAATTGAGATTTCTTACTTAATAAATGTGGTATCCAAGATTGTAGGATGTTGTGGCTAACTCTAGAAAGTAACGTGGTGGGATCGTCAATGGTAATTTTATGCCATATAATTTCCTGTTGTTTTAATAATGTTGATGCTTACAAAGCAGACTCAAATACATTTAAATTATTAGAGTCGTTTCTATGTATATAGAAAACAAAAAATTGTTTAGATTTATTTTTGTATATGCATTTTGTTAATACATAGGTCGGGATTCAAAATAAGTTTCTGGGTATTATCTCTGGACTATTAACTTACTTCTTTCAGAAAAAAATCGTTGTGCTCCCATCAGCCGTTTTTTTTTACTTCATCAGGAGTGTGTGAGGTCTATATTTGTGTTTCCTTCTTTGATATTCCACTATCTCATTAAATTTAATTTTTTCCTGTAGCTTCTGAATTTGTTTTAGACTTACTTTTCATACATCGCAAAGAGTTTTCTGACATACTTTTGATCTGAATCCAATTACTAGTACTAGTAAGTGGTTGATAAAGGAACTATTTCGCAGAGAACTTCTTCAATATGTCTTCGTTTTAGTAGAAGTTTTAAAAAAGTTAATTTTTGTTCCAAAAGTAGCTTTACGACAATTGTAGCTACAACAAACTTTAGTAGGAACCAAAGAGAAGCTTTGTTTAGTTCCAGAATTTGTTTAGATAGTATTTTCACAGTCTGTTATAAAAATTTGAAGTCAAGTAAGCAAAACTGTTCGACACATCTAACAGTGAAAAGGGCAAAATAATCAAATAAGACTAATAGTTTTTATCGCGTAATTTGTCAGTGCTGGATGCAACTTTGTTCCATTTACATTGTTAGGAGAAATTTCGTCTTATACAGAATCGCGATTTTTTAGAATAAGTTGCTTCCCAGCATCTGTTAATGATATTTTCTTGTTATGTTGCCACTCACTAATATTTACTGTTTTACGTTTTGTCTCAGTCTAGCGTCTACCATTTTGACTGATTTAACTAACTAACACGAATTACTTTTGAAAGTTTTTAAATTGTACTATTAGTAGCACTCGTGTGTTAAAAAATATCATAATCATATATTTCTTTGCAGTACTGATTAAACCTAACAAAAATGATTAATTACATAAATTATGAGAGTAAGAGGCAGCTTTGGTTCAGGGGTCGGATTTCTGGCTACGAATGCTGGTTTTAATTCCCACCTTTATCTTATACTTCGTTTATACCTAGCGCTATATGCTCTATGTCACTTTATAAGTATTAGCAGCTCGAGAGTCGCGGGTAAAGTGCGAGTGCATCGATATATCGCCCGTCGAAAAAACTGTCGGCAGATTACAAAGGTAAATGCAATACCTCCATATTAAGGCAAGTGTTTGGGTTGCAGGATAGGACTCGAAAAATTTTTTGCAAAAAAATTGCGGTTAAAAAATAGGCATTTTAAATTAGTGTTTCGAAACCATTTCGTGTGAATACATTTGCTATTGTAAAATTGCTCTCTTGTTAGGTAGGTAAGAAGTAAATAAATAAATAAATAACTTCCTTCTTATTTACCTATGGGTCATCACAAAGCGAATCAATAACTCCCATTATCCATTATATTAACGCTATTAGGTTTTAAATTAGGAATTAATGTAAGCTCAAACCATTCTTTAAATATCTTAGAGTTCATGTTTTTATGGTAATCAGCATTACATTCATCCAGTTTTTTTCCACATAGTTTTAATGCATGTGCTACCCATCCATCAGTAGATCCACAATGGAGAATAACCATTATAGACTCTTTACTGGGAGGTACATCTTTTAGCTGACATCTGACTAAATCTTCGCTCCAACCTTTTTTTGCCGTGTCGTGTGTATCATACCAACTCTCATATAAGAAGTAAAGTGGTCCATTCTCTCTTCTCAATTATCTTATATTTTCTAAATACCTATAACGCTATTGAACGACTCTACGGCTTTCCATTATGGCCACTTGTTTATTAACAATCCTATATTTAAACCCGAATTTCTTTAGCCAACGTCTCAATGTTGGACAAGGTCTACACATTTCAACAAACTCTTTGTATATTACGTCAATAGTCGGAATTTCATTATTTTTATATTTTTCCAGCATCAAACCTTCTTTTCCGTTGGCTAATACCTTTACTGACAATAACCCGAATTGTCGTATAGGGAATTCCAGTTAATTTCGCTGCTTTTTTAATCATACTGCCTTCGCCGTTATTTCCTCGATGATTTAGGAAATTATTATACACATTCAGACAAATCTGCTTTGCTTGTTCGTTCGCTAATTATTCTTTATCGTTACTGCTGTCATAAATATTTTTCTGGATGTCATTAGTTCAACTGAGTTACTACAGCTTGAGCGTTTCCACCAACAAAACATGTATGTATGTTGAATCCTCCCAAAGCCGAGACATTGCACAATTATTATCACTACCATTACTACCATTAATATACAGGCAATTGTTTAACATGAATAAAATGTTATAATTATAAAACGAGTCAGCAAAAAAAAACACAATTTCAAACTACACTATTTACGACCAATAATACACATGCAAATACAAACTAAAGCCAAACAGTTATGAAGGGAATGTACTTAATACAGCCCCGCTCTACAGGAGCGCTAGTCGGCGGAGAGATCAAGAGAAGGCTCGGGCGCGACGGAACGAAGTTTTGTTAGTCCGAGATCAAATGGCGTTCGGTAAAGATTATCGAAAGGAATATTCCTGTTATTTGGCTCTTTTTCATAACTCAACAACACAAAATGGCTTTTTCACAATAGAGACCTACTTCTAGGCAATATTGATCCAATAGTTAATTAGAAAAGGAAAATCAGGGGTCTAGTTTTCTCTCTCTCTCTCTCTCTCTCTCTCTCTCTCTCTCTCTCTATAGTAAGCGTTGTGTTGCCAATGTTGCCACATTGCCAGGTTTAGAAATAATAATATACAAAAAGCTTTTCTCGACGAATTTAAACATATTTAATAGTTAAACGTTGTTACAGTGAAATATAATATAATGTAATTGAAAAAAGTAATTATTTGATTTGAAATGAACCTTCATATAACGACAAAATGTAATGCTGTTTCGATTAGATCTGACAACAGCGAACTTAACAGCAATATTGCCATCAGTCTGCTTTGTTATAGGTTAAGTGAACCGTTACTTTAAAAGCAGGAGAAGTCAAATTGAAATAGTGTATTTTTCAAAGCAGTTGTTTAAAAACTTTTATTTTTGACAAGGTAAAAAAGCTAAATACTTTATTAATTATTATATTTACAAACTAAATATTCTTCGTAGGACAAAATTGTTGCTATGAAGCGAAGGGGTAAACGGTCAGCGGTGTGGGATTTTCTCGTAAAGAAATCTGACAATAAGGTATCATGTAACATATGTAAAAAGGAATTTAAGTATACTGGAAATACTTCAAATTTACGGGACCATTTACGTCGGAAACATCCTGGATATTTAGAGCCTGACGATTCAGATAACCAACTCGAAGAAACTCCTGGAACTAAGCTGGATATCCCTGGAACGAGCAGCTGTGAAATTATTGTATTGTATATGTTCCATCAGGTTCAAATGTCGATGTGCCTAAAAATCAGGGTCATTTAATAAATTCCAACGAAACAACAGTTCAGGTAACTTCTAATTCAAAATCTACTACTACACAATTACAACCCCTCTACGTACCACCAAACAGAATGTTGTTGTCCAATAAAATGCTACCCACTGCATATAATAAAATTCGTACTCAACTCATGTATGTATTAAAGGAAATTAAGCATTTAGCAGTAACCACAGATATCTGGACCTCAGATAGTAATAGGGCCTACATATCCCTAACTAGTCATTTCATTTATAATAATCAATTAACAAATGCTGTTTTGGCAACAAAAGAAATCCCTGAGACACACACAGGAATAAATATTGCCTCAGCACTTTCAGATTCTTTTGGTGAATGGGGTATTAACCAAAAAATAGTAACTGTTATAAGTGATAATGGGGCCAACGTTAAAAATGCCATAAATGAACATTTGCATAAAAGGCACCACCCATGTGTGGCACACACTCTTAATTTATGCGTAGTTGAAGCCCTTAGTAATACAACTAATGAGAACATGAAAGTCATAGCACCATTAATTGCAAAGTGTAGAGCTATAGTAGGATATTTCAAACACAGCGTCATTGCCTCCGAAAAACTAAAAACGATGCAAAGACAAATGGGCCTTCCTGAATTAAAGGTAAAACAAGACGTTAGTACCAGATGGAATTCAACTCTGCTAATGATCGAAAGACTTATACTTATTAAAGAGCCTTTATCTGCAGTCATAGCATCGTTAGCAAAGGCCCCTGAATTTTTAGCCGCTGCCGAGTGAGAATTGTTATGTGAGTGGGTACCTATCTTAAAACCAATTGAGAAAATGACTGTGGAATTGTCCGGAGAAAAGTATCCCACTATGTCACTTGTTATTCCTCTTGTAACAGGATTACAGTATTCAATTAAAAAGGCACATGCGGTAACAGCAAGTGGAAATTCATTAAAAGCGTATTTATTGGCAACTGTGCATAAGAAACTTGCTATTTTAGAAACAAATCCTGTATGTGGTAATGCTACTTTTCTAGATCTGCGGTTCAAGAAAGCAGGCTTCGGACAAGTAGATAATGCTAATTCAGTTGAGGATTTAATTGTAAAAGAACTTGTGAGAATATTAAATTCTAAAAATAATAAAGTTGGAGGTGGAGGGGAAAACGTGCCAGAAACTAAAACAGGAGCTGAGGCAGAAATCGTCATTGATGGTGGTGGTAATCACATTGATATTTGGGAATATTTTGACGAAAAAGTATCTAAAATAAAAACTACGGTTACACCAGCAGTAACAGCCCAATTACTTGTGAAGCAGTATTTAGAGATACCACATATCGGACGATTGGAAAATCCAATAACGTTCTGTAAACGTCTGTAGTTATTTTCGATTTAAAATTTCATTTTTATTATATACAGTTAGGTGTTATTTTTTATTTTATAATAATGTTTTATTTTGTACTTATTATTTTGAACAAATAAGTAAATACATTTTATATTTCCTATTATATATTTTTAATTTCTTTGCGATTTTTCTAATATACCAATTACTACCTCGTTTAAGGCGTGAACTATGAATGGCAATTTATAAATTCAATTATCAGTATTAGGTAATTGTCATATTTCTTCCTCATAATAACACAAATGAAAAATATTTAAAAACCAAGAAATGTAGATATATATTTGTTTAGATTTGGCAACAAGGCGAAACACAACTAAAAAATGAATCATTAAGCGGCATCCGAAAGCAAAATATATCAAACATTTCCCTACTACTTCCTACCCACCCTGTTTTTAAAATGAGGTTGTCCTACCTCCCCTTTGTGTTAAAAATAGATTCGTCCACTTTTTAAGGATCCGTCCTCGAGAGTTTACAGAATTGCAGGCCGAGCCGGCCGAGCGACCCGCGCTCTACAGTCGCTTAAAATTAAACTTCTTCTTCAGATATATCTATTCTGTAACAATTTCGGTGACAAATCATTCGAATCATTAAAATGTATTCGAATGAAAAATATTTTCATTCATTCGTTTGTTGTTTATTTATTTATTCGTATTATTTGAATGAATAGCTTTCCACTATCGAATAATTCGAATAACCAGCAACTATCACTAGGTGTCCACTTTACGGGTCTGCAGCTTTCGTTCCGTTAGGTTTCAGCGCGAAAAGTATTGTATGATTAAAAAAAATGAACTCATTGTAAATTTAGTTATCATTGCTATTAATTATTGACTACATTCAATCCAATTTTAATCAAATTTTGGATTAAACGTCGATTACAGGTTTGTAAAATAATTCTAATAAATACGCATTTGAATAAAATCACGTTTTTTTATAGCTTTTTACTCTTCGAGTATAGAATTGCTTTTAAAAACGCATCTAAAGAAAAGAATTTCAAAAATATTATCTCAGTCGAGTGTCAAATTGCTAAGAGCATTTGCTACATGCATATTTACGAACGTTAATATATGAAACAGAATAAAAGGAATTTTGGAAGAAATTGTATTTGGGTATTTTGTAATCTGAAGATTAGGTGATGAAAGATGATAAAACGTGGGGCATAAATTATTATTTAATCTTAGATACGACTTATAAGAGTAAAAACAAATTTTTTATAATTTATTTTCTAATTTTGAAGGACTATGTTTAATCTCACCTTTAATTATTTAGATTAGTAATTAAGCAAGACAATCCTTTTATTAGTATTACTATAGATGCGAGTCTGTGTGTCTAATTTGCCTTTTTTATAGAAGTCTTGAATAATCAACATTAAGTTGTTTTTTAAATAAGCCGTGGAATTGATATTGGCAATTTCACTTAAATCGCAATAAATAGGATTACAAAAGATCTTACTCTGAATCAGCTTTACTATCGATGTCGTTTTCTTGTAATGGACGTCACTAAAGCACCCTAAAATATTTATTGTTAAACAAGTAATAAAATTGTTTCGATGTAGTTTGGATTCACTCATATCCAAGAAAAAACAACACACCTGTGGTTTTACCTAAACATTTTAAATCACTGTATACAACAAACTGACTAATAACATCCTTTCATAAGAAATGTGAAGCCTAGCACTGGTTAACTTCAGAGGCACATAGCTTGATAAAAATAATAAATTAATATGCACACTACACTTGAGGCATTAAAAGTACTAAATGAATTCAATAAAGAAATACAAATTCAGGCCGATTTAGGTACCTAAGATATTGATTACATAAAAAACTGTTAATTAATTACATTAATAAGCGATTTACGAATTATGGAGGCCCAATCGGCCGAACGACAAGTTTAATGTCTCAAACTAAACAGTTGACTTTACTATTCAGTTTGTTAAAACAGGGAGGTGCCTTCTCGAATAACACTTTGAGATACGAGAAAAATCAGAATAAAAGATTTAAATTTCGCCTGTATAATTAAAAACTCGTTAAATATATATCTTAGAAATTGTATTCCAACTAAGATAAACAAAATTTGAATAGAAAAGTGTAACAAGCATAGTGGCGGCTCGTCAGGGTAGGCCTCTGAGGCCGCGCCTCACCCCCAAAATAAAGGAAAAGAGAATTTTTTTATATAACTTTTTATCTATTACCAGTTAGAAATATACCTTTTAGCAGTTTTACAACATAATAACATTAAAAAAAAAACAAAACATAATCCCATAATAAATATTTTAGAAAATAAATTCTGACCACATCAAAAAACCGACCGTGCAATCCGTGCAAACCCATTCCTAAAGAAAGTGAAAGTGCTCTCGAATGAGGCGAAATAATTTTAGCTTGGAAAGTTTCGACTTCTGACCTATTTATCAACGGCCGGTGCCGATGCCGGCGAGTCACCTGATTACGACAGAGCGGGATGGCGATTGCCGATGCACGCGTTTTCTATTGCATTCTTGAGGCGATAAATCTGTAGCTTGGATATGCTTTTATTGGTTATTTAAATCACATGACTAGCGAAATATTCCAACGGCTTCTTTTTACGTGGTGCGTGCGGCTGAGAAAGAAATAGGAAATAGATTGCGATAATCGCTGATTGAGGGCGTTCTGTCTTTTAAGGTGAATAAATACGCGTGAGTAAGTTTTTGTTTTGTTTTGATTTGGTAAGTTGGACCGTTCCATTTTTTGTATTTGCTTTTTGCTTTTGAAATGAATCCTATTCACGACATTATTGCTTCATTAATTGAAACGCCTTTTTTAAGAAGAAGCGAAACTGAAAAGAAACAGATATTAGGTAGCCGTCCGACGCCGAAAATTTTAGCAGTATTTAGCGATAAGAAGCAAGGTAAAAAATATTCAAGAACTTTTCAAATATCTTGGTACGAAACTTATAGGTGGCTATGCGGAAGTATTTATAAAGAAAGCTTATATTGTTGGCCTTGTATTTTATTAGGTTGCGT
Source organism: Kuschelorhynchus macadamiae (assembly GCA_030620095.1). Classification (NCBI taxonomy): domain Eukaryota; kingdom Metazoa; phylum Arthropoda; class Insecta; order Coleoptera; family Curculionidae; genus Kuschelorhynchus; species Kuschelorhynchus macadamiae. Next base: position 172,634 of record JAUTXW010004561.1, read on the forward strand.
CAAAAATAATTGGAGTTCAGTTTATTATTAAATTATTTAATTGAAATTACTTTGGGTAAACAGGGATATTCGGATTTAAAAAATTTTTCACGAGCGAAGTAGAAACGCGATGGTATACACGGTCTAAAATTTTAAACTTAGTGGCTAATGAATGTGACAATTTAATTATAGTATTTGAAACTATTATTAATCACTTAAGTTCTGGAACAGAATCTATTAATGGTGCAAAAGGATTTCTAAAGCATTTTAATGATTTCGAATTTTGCCTTTTAACGCATATTTATAAACAAATTTTTAGTTGCACTGATGTACTGTTTCAAATATTACAGTTAAAGCATTTAGATATAAATTACTGCATTTCGCAAATAAACCTTGCCAAGCAACGAATTATTGAATTTAGAAACGAGGACCATTTCAAAGAACTTTTCAATATTGCTAAAAAAGCCACTATTCTGCCAACTAAAACACGTCGAGGGCAATGTTCTAGCGACTTTGATATTTTTACTAAATATAAAATATTATATTTCGAAATAATAGATTGTATAATTCTTCAATTAGGGACGCGGTTTGAAAATTTAAATAATTTAAATTTCTTTGCTTTAGTCGATTGCACAAAATATTCGGAATATCTTAAATGCTTTCCAGACGACTTATTAAATAATTTATTAAAAAATTATCCAAACATTTTTGATAGAGATAGATTAAAGAATGAGCTTTCTGTATTGTATAGGGATGAACAATTTTCAAATTTAGATGTCGAAAAAAGTCTAGCTTTGTTATTTAAAGATTTTAAAGCAATTTTTGCGGAAGCATATAAGCTTTTTAATTTAGTTTTAACTATTCCCGCAACATGTGTATCGGCCGAACGAAATTTTTCATGTCTTAAACGGATCAAAACCTACCTAAGAAACACAATGACACAAGAACAGCTTTCGGGTTTAGCAATGATGTCAATAGAGCAGGAATTACTGTCAGAACTTAGTGAAGACCAAAACTTTTACGACCAAATTATAGATAAATTTGCAACCTTAAAAGACAGACGTATAGATTTAATGTACAAAAAGTAGTTTTTTTATCTTATTTCATACAACTATTTATTTTAAGTTTTAATAAACTAAGTTATGTTTTTATTATCGCAATCACCGCTATATTTTAGTGATAGGTGTACATATTTCACTTGTTTTGTTTACTTTTTATTTACTTTTTTTAGAGTTTATTTTTTTAGTTTTTAATGGTTTAGTAGGGCTATTGGCGATGACCTCCATTAAAAAAAAAAGGTCAACGCGTCGCAGAATAATACCTCATGGTTGACGTGGAAATTTATTCACATTTAAACAAAATTAACCTCATGTAGCCTCACCCTTCAATATACTCACGAGCCGCCACTGAACAAGCATAAAACTAATGTTTTATTAACACGTAGACGGGTTTCATGATTTATTTGTAAAATGGATTATTCATTCGGTATCGTTACAATATATAGACTCTGGTATCGCTGTTACTCGAGATTTCTTATTAAGCAAATAGAAAGACGTTAATATCGGTCTTTAAGCACTAAATAGTTTTTATATTAGCGCTCTCTTTTAACATTTCTTTACCGGCGTTATATGCTGTTGAATGCAATGTAAAAAGTTTCTTTTATATATATAGATATTTTACATGTAATTCTTTGCGGTTGTATATGGCTGAATTTCGCGGAAATAGCATTGAACAGTTTTGCTTAGAGAATCTATTGAGCGAAAGTAAATGGAATTTGATGCCTTAGGACTTGTATTCAGACTATAGAAATAAGTTTTGATAGTTTTTGGAGAAAGTGTGCCATGTTAGACGGGGTGAAGATTCTATTTGAATTGATTATAGATAGCTACTTGAAGTACAGGGGTACATATAACGAGATTAAATATGTTAGGTATTTTTGAATGTTCAAGAGCAGTGTCTCAAACACTATGAGAAGTTCTATAATAATTATGCTGTGCTATAATTTGAAAATTATGTAACTATATAGTTCTAACCGTATATGTCGTTTTTTAATAACTTGAGTTAATGAGATTATTTTATTTCTATTCCCAACTCTGAAAGAGAAGCACTATTTTTCAAAAACAATAAAGAAAATAAACTCATGAAATATCTTTATGTTTTATTCTGAACAGAACACTTTCCTTGGTGATTTATTGCTACGTATGCTGTCCTGACTTTTTTTCCGATCAACTGACGTTATGGTTCTCGTTTATTTGGAAGTAGAATATAGATATGAATTTTAGCTGACGCCTACAATTTTCTTGAATAAACTTACTGGTCAACAAAACCGATGCTTTTATTAACCAATAACCATTATTATATGGTAAACTAGTTCGCTTCTCCCAATACGGTCTTTGTAAAATAGGATTGTACTAAATCATTCCTATTTTCTTAGTTGATTTTTGACCTCTTGACTATAATAGGATAATTTAATATTATCTCCCTCATTGCCACTCCAAGCAAGTTCATTGGCTCAGACGCTTTAGCTTATTATACATTTTAAGCTTATTATACGTTAAACAAGTTATATTTACTTTACTTTTATATGTGTGTTGCCATTCCCTAGTATTGCTGCTTTAAATTCAATTTGATCCAATCGGGTTCCTTTTTATGCAATATTTTTCAAAATAATTTCACCAATTCCTTTAAATTCCAAATTTTTTCATGGTGGCTTCTTTGTAATTTTCTCCATTGTATTTATGTCATACATGTAACCTTAGCTGTTTTGACACACTGGTATTTCTTGTTCTAAAGTGTATTACCTTGAGAAGCAAAATTTCATAAATTAAATTCATACATTCTTGATTTCTGAGTGTTAATTGCTTTGTTTTTCAATGTTTTCGTTAATTATATTTTTGAAAAATCCGCTAAAATGATCATTGTCACGTCAAATTATGCTTCGTAAAACGGAGCTTTATCTGCGTAATTGTTAAACAAATATGTGCGTTAGGTCGCGGAGAAATGTCCTAAAAGCCCGTTAAGTTTGTTATCTTTTTTAAAGTCAATTTTCAGGTTTGAAATTTTACGTCCTATTTTTTATGTAGCAAACCCTCGCCACTACTTTAACAACTGTGCCTTGACCTAGACCGGATATTCAATAGGTTGTAAGTAAAGATTCTTGAGTTCACACACTATTATGTAGCACAACCTTAACAGTTGTACTTTGATTATAATATAATATATATAATAATATAATATATATATATACATCTTCTGATCATCATTTTAATATCAAAATTACACATTTTTTCGGATTGAGTACTCTAATGAATTCATTATAGTCCTAGAACCGTAATGGATTTAATATAGTCCTAGGACAACAATGGATTAATTATAATCCTGTAATAACGAACAATGAGAAAACGACTGCATTTTGGGAAAGGGTTTCACGTTTCACAAAATTTGCACAATATTTAATTCAACTGACGCCAGAAGATAAAGTTTTGTTTGTTATTGGGATCAAAAAGAAGCATTAATTCGGTTTTCGGTTATAACATAAATAACTATAACCAGATCATCTGATACTAGAGAACAAAATACGAATTAAAGTGTCAATACTATGTAATTATAAAAACATCCAAAATATTCTTAAATATATTTAAAATATGCAGTTTAAATAAAAATAAAAGTTTAAATAAAAATAAACCAAAAAAAATTTTAATATTATGTATAGAATATTACACAACATAATATGCATTTTAAAGAGAGTGAATCGGTCTCGAGTAATTTAGAATGGTATATATACACTCCAAACGAACAACGGTTTAGATAAAATTTTATTTGAAAAACACTATTTGTTAAAATGATTTGGAATAATAGAATATTTATAGCAAGCGTATTTAGAGTTTGTAAAAATATAAAATAAATGTCTTTTAATGTTACTTGTTGTTGGTCAATAACTAAAATTTTTGCGATTTCCCAGTATAAATAAAATCCAAATTACCTACCATCAGACCTTATATGCCAGAGCCTTAATGAACCCTGAAAGTTACCCACCTGTCTGGTATATACAGCATAAAATCCTATACTTGAGTCATAATTCTGGAAATAAGAGATTCTAAATGCCCATGCAAGAAAATGATTGAAAAATAAAATATTCAAGGGTGTCAATTTGTATTTTCGAACACTACACAGAACCGATTGAGTATTTACTGAAATTTAGCTGATTATCTGACCCAGAAAAAAAAGGTATAAATATTAAGATGTAGATTGAGAACTTTTGTTTGTTTATAAGTCAAAGTTAGGTGAAATAATTTTGTATTAATATTGCTCTTGTATGTTAAATGCCCAAGGCAAAAAGGAATTCAAATAATATAGGGTGATATAGCGCCCTAAAAACAAAATTTAATTTTAAGTTTTTTTTTAAGGTTGTAAAACGCTAAATTTTAATATACCAATAATATTTAAATGGGGTGAAATACGACAACTGCAGTATACTTCTTGCATATAAACCTCAACTTGAGGAAGCCATTAACGTACATACGAACATACATATCTGGGGAAGTACTATCTTTGACAAAAAAACATTTTTTTTATAAAAGATGTAATTCTTGGAAGTGATACCTACAATTACTAAAAACTTCAATTAAATTAATTTTCTGAACGGGGTATCACTAACGCAATAAATAAAATTAAATTTAAATACTGAAGTACCCGATTCTATTCAAAAATTTCTTGTTCACGATTTCGAATTTATATTAATTAAACTACTTCAAAGTACATTTAACATGTGTATGAAACTTTAAACATTTCTGCAAATCTGGAAATAATTATGTCCTATCACAAAAAGAAGACATTTCAGATATTGAAAAACGTCGGCCTATTTTCATCATTTGTAAGCTTTTTAAGATTCTTGAAATACTATTGAGTATTGCATAACTGTATATGTCCATTAATTAAAAATCAGAATATTCTAGAGTAACATGGATTGTTTAATCACCGATAAACTATATCAAATCTACTTAAATAACAAGGCAGAATGACGAATGCTTTAATTATATGGCCACTTCCGATGAATCATTTAGAATTAAGCATCGTATTTCCAATTACTCATTCATTCTTGCTATTTCAGCATTATTTTTATATAAATACAGGAGAATGAGTAACCATCTTTAGTCATTAAGTAGCTCTAGATCGGTCAACATTCATTGTAATTTCGTGTTTTAAATAAAAATAAAGTTTTTAAAAATACAAGTTACAAGTTTGAATATAAAATTGGCGCAGTCGGTAGGATTCCTTTTCGGAGTGCGAAAAAAAGGTTATCCTGAAATCGGAGTGTAACAACGTTTCATCTCCATAAGGATTATCAGTGCTGCATCTTTCTGTTTCAACAGTTAAGAAAAGGATCAGGAACATCTACAACTGAACTAGGCACTTGTGACTCCTGGTACATCGATTATTGGTACGCCATTCGAGAAGCCAGTAAGGACGATTTGGCCTGTGCTAGCGTCCAAGACAAGCGGTAGCCAACCTGAACAGTTCATCTCTTCAGCAAAGCATCGTTTGATACAGGACCAAGACTTGGGACACATTGTAAGATATTTACTTACTTCCCTTATAGTTGAGATCCCTGTTAATTAAGTTTTGAAATTTTTGAAGAAAGAATTTTTTTTGAACAAGACAATTTTTTTTGTGTGAAGAAAGAAAAGTGAATAATTGAATTAAAGCAATTGTATTGAACAATTATTTAAATAACTTTCACTAATTATTTTAGTTGTAAAGAAAACAAATGTTAACGCAGTTAACAGTAGTTAAGTACATATTTAATGAGTAAATTTAAGAATTGTAGTAAAGACATTACTTATCCTAAAACAATTCAAAGAAATAGTTTAGAAAATCCTTCTACAAGTAGATTATTACAAAGTAGTTTTGAAAATCAATCTGCAAGTGTATTAACAGAACTTTATTCAGACATTAATTTAGAAAATATTTTTAACCCTAGTATAAGCATAGATATTAACATTAATAAGATGGCAGACGCTTTGAGAAGTACTGTTTCACTCTTAAAAACTTTCGATGGTACCCCATCACGTCTTGAATCTTTTATTAATCAAATAGATACTTTTTATACAAGATATTTTAATACTGACACTTCCCAACAAGAATTTGTAATTTTGGCAATTAAATCAAAAATTATAGGATCAGCCGAAGATTTTCTTTTAACTAGACCAGATCTTAATACTTGGCCAGAAATAAAAATCTCATTAAAACAAAAATTTAGTGATCCAATAACAAGAGCTAATTTACAACAACAATTAATATTCTTTTCAAGAAAAGGTGAATCAACTTTAGATTACATACAAAAACTCAAAGCCTTAGTCACCAAAATAAATACGAAAACTTGTACAGAAATAAGTAATATTGAAGCTAGAAATATAATTATAGCACAAAATGAATTAACAGCAACTCAAAATCTTCTTGCAAATATTTCAAGCGAATTAAGAACTTTACTAATCGTTCAAAATCCCCAAAATTTAGACCATGCAATCGATATTGTAACCAATTATGAAATCTTAACTAGTCAAAATAATTTTAAAAATAATTATTTGCAAAATAGTAGATCAAATAATTTACTTAGCAATCAGAAAACACCACCAATAAATAATATTAATAAATTTTTGGTAAATAGATCGAATAATTTTCCAAATCCATCTTTTAAACCAAAACCACCAAATCAATTTTTCAATCGAGTACAAAATCAAACATTTAATCAAAAAGGCAATCAATATCCTAAACAACAATACCCACAACCAATGTCAGGTGTGAGTGTACAAAAAACAATGCCACCATTAAGACAACAACAACAAACTTTTGCCAGACAGCAACCACAACAACAACAAACTTTCTATAAACAACAACCCCAACAACAACATCACCCGAAATTTACATTTCAAGAATTAACGCATTTAGAAAATAATGAACCCAATAATGACGAGTTATATAATGAAGAAAACCCCGAATTTGACAATTATGATCAAGATTATCAAAATTTTGATGAAACATGTGAATTAGATAATGAGAATTTAGTCGAGCAAATAGAAAATTTTCATCTATCAGCCTCGGACGAAAACCTTGCTTAACTTTAAACAGTTTTCAAGTAAATCAATTACCCTATGTAGAAATACCGAATTATAATATTCGACTACTAATTGATACAGGTTCTCATGCATCCCTACTTAGACCCTCTTTAGCAGAAACATATTTCCCCGAATGTATTAAACCTTACGTAAGCACACTTCAAACTTGTGCAGGTTCAAAGAAAGCGAAAAGTAAAGCTACTATTCCTTTATTTTTAATCTTTGGTATAACCGAACCAATAGAATTTATTTTATATTCATTCCATGAATATTTTGATGGAATAATCGGAATTAAAGACTTATGTAAATTAAATTTAAATATTGATTTAAAAAATAAAAAATTGAAAAACCAATATTTAGAAATACCCTTTCAATATAGGCAAAATTTTGATGAATATACAATTGAAATACCACCTAAAACAATTCAAAAAGTAATTTTGAAAACTTCGAGACCAAATGACACTACTTGGTTAATGCCCTATTATTTAGACGAAAATATAGAAATTCAACCTACCCTAATAGAAGTAAAAAATAACACGTACGCTATTGATATTTTTAATCATACAGAAAAATATTTTACTCTAATAGAAACCACTAATGATAATTTACCCTTAAAACCAATCGAGCTTAACAATTTTGAAATAATAAATTTCGAACCAAATCAGAATCAAATTAATGAAAAAAACATAATCGAAGATATCGATTTAAAATCACTAATTAGGCACGAACACTTAAACTCTGAAGAACGTAAAGAACTTTTTAAACTTATTAAAAACTTTCAAAATATTTTACATAAACCTGGAGATAAATTAACATTTTTCAATCAAGTCAAACATACTATTAAGACTACGGATGAAATACCCGTACATGCGAAAAGTTACAGATACCCATTCATACATAAACAAGAAGTAGACAGACAAATAGATCAAATGCTACAAGATGGTATCATTCAACCTTCAAATTCTCCCTGGAGTTCCCCTGTGTGGATCGTCCCGAAGAAAGCTGACGCATCAGGACAAAGAAAATGGCGTCTAGTGATAGATTACAGAAAAATCAACGAAAAGACTATAGAAGATAGATATCCTATTCCAAATATCGCAGATATACTTGATAAACTTGGTAGAAGTCAATATTTTACAACACTTGACTTAGCCAGCGGTTTTCATCAAATAGAAATGGACCCAAAAAGTATACCAAAAACAGCATTCAATGTAGAACATGGACATTATGAATATACCAGAATGCCCTTCGGACTAAAAAATGCACCTTCCACTTTTCAGCGTGCAATGGATAACGTTTTACGCGGATTACAAGGAAAAATATGTCTTGTATATATGGACGATATATTTATCTTTTCAACCAGTCTTCAAGAACATTTAGACTCTTTAAAACAAGTATTTAACAGATTAAGTTCTTTTAACATGAAAATCCAATTAGATAAATCCGAATTTTTGCATAAGACAATTGAATTTTTAGGTCATGTTATTACCCCTGACGGTATCAAACCAAATCCCAAAAAAATCGAAGCAATAAAAAATTTTAAAATCCCTAAAACACCAAAAGAAATAAAATCATTTCTCGGTTTAGTCGGTTACTACCGAAAATTTATAAAGAATTTTGCAAAAATAACGAAACCGTTGACTCTTTGTTTAAAGAAAAACGTTAAAATAAATCATGATAAAACATTCATTACCGCATTTAATTTATGTAAAAATATCTTAACTAATGACCCTATATTACAACACCCAGATTTTAGTAAACCTTTTATTTTGACCACTGACGCTTCAAATTACGCTATTGGAGCAATACTTTCACAAGGAAAAATAGGAAACGACCTACCTATAGCATTTGCTAGCAGAACTCTGAATCAATCAGAATGCAACTACTCAACAATAGAAAAAGAACTTCTTGCTATTGTTTGGGCAACAAAATATTTCAGACCTTATTTATTTGGCAGAAAATTCACAATTGTAACAGACCATAAACCATTACAATGGCTGTTCTCAATAAAGGAACCGAATTCAAAATTAGTAAGATGGCGACTAAAACTGCAAGAATATGAATATGATATTCAATATAAAAAGGGAACCCTAAATTCCAACGCCGATGCACTTTCAAGACCACCTCAAGAATTGTACCCAACCGAAATAATAAAATCACCATTGACGCATATGTCAGCAGTATGTGAAAAAGAAGAAAATTCTGACGACCAATATATTTGGCATGAAAAAATAAAACACTTCTTTGACACCCAAGAAAACCTATTCGAAAAACCAAAAAAGATAAATAAAGAAAAGAAGAAACCAAAAATTAATATAATTTCCGATATTCAAATTAAACCCCCAAATAAACCAATTAAAACACCATCGCCATTGCCATCAACAAGTAAAATCAATGACGAAGAAAAAATTAATCAAAACAACTCAGACACAGAAACTATACATACGTCAAGAGAAGACCCCATATTAGGAGCCCCGTATGTTAGTAAAGCCCTGAACACTTTTAAAAATCAAATCATATTTAAATGGACTGAAAAGGAACAACCTTATGTTGTCACTAAAAAATTATTTGAAACCAAAAAGCGATTAATAATTTTTATAAATCAAAACCCAATAACCGAAATAATCCAAAGACTCTTAAGAGATTATTTACCCCCAGATACTTATTGTTTACACTTTCCCAATAAAGAATTAGAACCAATAATAATTCGAATTTTCCAAGAAACCTTTCAAAATAACGCCTACAACCTTGTTATTTCTAATACACTATTAGAGGACGTCGTAGACGTAAATGAACAAAAAGAAATAATTGAAAGATATCATATCACTAAAACATCCCATAGAGGAATGACTGAAAATATAAAAAATATAAAGCAAAGATATTATTGGCAAAGCCTTGAAAAAGATGTAATTAATTTTGTTAATACATGTGAAATATGTCAAAAAACCAAATATGATAGACATCCCTATAAAGTAATTTTTAAACCAACACCAACAGGCTGTAAACCCATGGAACGTATTTATATGGATATATATTCCATTTCAGGTCAAAAATATTTGACAATAATAGATAACTTCTCTAAATTTGCTACAGCATACCCTGTAAATGAAACATCAATAGAGATTTGTCAAAATCTAATTAAATTCTTTTCACATCATGGTACACCCTGTAAAATTACAACTGATAATGCACAAAGCTTTAAAAGTAATTTAGTACAAGATCTTTGCAAGACTTATCAGATCGAATTACATTTTACTACACCCTATAATCCAAATTCGAACTCACCAATCGAAAGATGGCATTCAACTTTGAAAGAAAGTCTTATTGTCCTTAGAAACGAACATCGAAATAAAACAATACAAGAATTAATGGATATCGCAATCCTTAATTATAATAACAGTATACATTCAACACATGAATATACACCATTTCAAATATTAAAAGGAAATTTAAATTATCAACTGAATTTTGAGAAAAATATAAATCAAATACAAACTGATTACATTCACGAACTCGCCCAAATATTTAGTGAACTTAATGAAAAAATAAATCTAAAATTAAGTGCGAAAAAGGCTAATGTCCTAGCCAATTTAAATGAAAAACGCGAGATTGACCCAGAAATAGCTGAAGCTACAAAACAACTATTACATACACCTCGAAAATTACCATTAAAGTTAGAACCAAAATACAAACTAACTACTTTTAAAAACCAAAGACACCCAAAAGATATTAAAAGACGTTCGTAATTTTCAGGAACATTTTCATCAACAGGTTACATAATAACAGGTTATCATCATGTCTATTATCATGTAAATCTAACTAATATAAAAGATTGTGTAGAAAACTCGAAATTAACACTTACACAAATTAATAATACCCTAAGTAATCTATACGCACCTATATACCAACTTTTATCTGTAAGAACACGTAACCTTTTCGATCAAATGGAATCAATCGAATTATTTGTTAAACATTATACTACCCCACAAAAGCGAACTAAACGCGGACTTTTCAATTTCCTAGGAAAGGCACAAAAATATCTCTATGGTACATTAGATGCCGATGATGGAGAAAGATACGACAATTATATTAAAATATTACAAGAAAATCAAGAAATCTTACACAAAGATTTATCCGCAACCCAGACTATTGTAAAACAATTAACAAAAGATCTTGACGCACAGCTGACTAATATTAAAACTAATCAGCAAAAGTTATTAACCCGGATGGAAGACCTCACTAATATGACTCATACTACAACCACTTCGTCTTACTATATTGTTACGCTAGACAATATTGAGACTAATCTACGTGTCATTCATGACATAAAAAGTAATTTGCAAACTGCAATAAATTTCGCGGAAATAAACATTATGCATCATAGTATTATTAAGTATAAAGAACTTCGCAGAATAATCACAAAGATAAGGCCCGAGAGTCGTATTCATTTCGATAATATAATTAAATATTACGAAGTAGCACACGCAGATGTGACAATTAAGAACGATCTAATTATATTTTATATTGCAATACCTTTAATTTTAGAGAAACCTTATATACTTTATCGAATATATCCAATACCAATAAATAATCAAATAACGATTTTAAATAATCTGTATTTATTGAGATCTACAGATGACTTTTACAACTCAAAAGAAAATTGTTATAAGATAGAAAATATATCTTTATGTTCTAGAGAGACACTGAATAAAAACGAACCCTGTATACCTCAAACAATTAATTTGACAAACCATTGTCCACTAATACCAATTAAATATAATAAAACTTCTATAACACAACTTGAAGACAATTCCCTTATAATTATACCTGCTTCTAAAGAAAGCATATACTTTCAATGTCCAAATCAACATAGCGTTGAAACCATTGACAAAGTATCCTTAATATTGCCTTCAGATTGCAAAGTAAAAATCCAAAATAATATTTACGATTCTCAAAAACTAGAAACAATTAGTTTAAGACTAAAACTCCCATCAATAAATATTGATGAAAAATTAATCCAAGTTACTGAACCCTTAGAATTAAAAGAAATAAATCTCGATAAAATCAATGAAGATTTAGAGAATGCTAAAAGATTAATAATTCATCCCCTAAAACAAATGGACTTTGTAAGCTCTGGAGTTTCAATTACTCTAATAATAATAATTATTGTAATATTCACAATCATCATAGGTTTCTTGTATTATTATTGTAGAAATAAAAAATCTAAAGAAAATGTAAAAGTGGACATAAAATTAGAATCTCTCGAAAATCAACCCCGATTTTCTCAAACTTAAGGAGGGAGGAATTATATGGCCACTTCCGATGAATCATTTAGAATTAAGCATCGTATTTCCAATTACTCATTCATTCTTGCTATTTCAGCATTATTTTTATATAAATACAGGAGAATGAGTAACCATCTTTAGTCATTAAGTAGCTCTAGATCGGTCAACATTCATTGTAATTTCGTGTTTTAAATAAAAATAAAGTTTTTAAAAATACAAGTTACAAGTTTGAATATAAAATTCTTTCGTCATTTGTTATATTATGTATTTTCTTTCGCATGTCCTTGATATAATTACTATGTAGTTTCCGAATAAACTTACTCATCAGCACGAACTGTTTACGTTTAAAATCCATGACTCACAATTTTTTTCCTTTTTTTTTGACCTGAGGCCCAGTCGTCTGCTGCTTGTGTAATCATTCCGTTTTCGTGCTTGTCAGCGTCCACTGTAAACAAAGTGCCGCGTGTGTGAAAAGTGATTCAGGCTCTGCAGATTATTCGACCTCAGGTTAGTTTTTCTTTTTTAGCTTAATCAGGGATTGTCATAAAATTATAAGAAAATTGTAGGTTGGGATATCGTGCGATAATCCCTAAAAGACAGAACGCACGCTTTCGTTTTTTCATGTCATTCCTACAAAATATAAAGAATAGGTTTTAGGGAAACGTGGGTTGCTCCTAAAGCTAAAATCGAGCGATTTTGTATCTAAATATAAACAATTATAAAATATGAAATCGGGCGATCTCATTTGAGCAGAATCTTAATCAGCCGGCTTTAAGTGGCTATATTTTTTTAGAGTACGAGGTAACTTCTGACAATCCAGACATTTCAGAGGTCACAGTATGTGATCCAGAGGTATCTAAAGTGTATCACTGTACGTGATACACTTTAGGCTTAAGACCAGACTCGGGGGACAATGTAGGAAAAAACTTGCATGAGGAAATCGTTGTTCGCTGAAACAGCCTCTTAAAAAAAGGGTTTAACTAAAGAACACTGAAAAGAATTAATGTCAAAGTATAAGATACTTGCAAATTGTAGGGCTGTACATCCTCCCCAGATAAATAATGAAGTACAACCATGCTTAGTAAACTCGGTTCTTGAACATGATCGTTTTTATAACAGCGTTACAACAACAATTAGCTCACGGTCTATCAGCAATAGGGACAGTTATCGAGGCTATGATGCCTAACAAAGGGCTAGCTGATAGCATGAGATCATTGGCAGAAGCCTGCCAATTATTTTAACGTCCATCACTTTCAATTCACCGCAGATTTAAAATAATACCACATTTAAATCCGGAATGCAAGAAAGTCGTCGACAAGTTGGAAATTGATGACTTGTTATTTAATACAAAATTGAAACAATGAAAAAGGAACAAATTATAAAAAAGGCCAGTGCTGGCTTTAAGAAAAATACTTGGCAACCCAGTTCTTCAAGACCTTCAGGTTCGGGAATAGCAAGTAATTATCATTTAAACTACCGGCGCGCGCCTTCCAGAGAGAAAATGAAGGAGAAAAGGAGGAAGGAAGAAAGGAAACCATCAGTACGTCCGAAGTATTACCAGAAAGACAGCAGAAAATATCACTGGCAGGAATAGACAGGGAGGAACATGTGAGTAACTACGCTGGTAGACTATCAAGATTTCTACAGGGTTGGAAATATATCACGAAAGACCGAGTGGTCTTAGAATGAGTCACAGAAATTAAAATACCTTTTATTAAAAAGCATGATCAGCGTTTTGAACCCTCTGTACAAATCTCGGCTAAACTTTTACCTGAATATAAAAAATCCATTCAGGAATTGATAAAAATAGGTGCTATTGAAAAGTGTCATTTCTCCATAGAACAATTTATATCATCTTACTTTATAATTAAAAAAACCTTCTGGCACATACAGATTTATTTTAAATTTAAAAAGCTCTTAACAAACTTTTAATTGCTCCTCACTTTAAATTGGAGGACTACAGAACCGTTATAAAACTTTTAAATAAAAATTGCTATCTTTCAAATATTGATCTAAGAGACGCATATTTTCTAATTCCTGTAAATAAAAAGTGCTGGAAATATTTGCGATTTCGCTTCGAAAATTGTTTGTATCAGTTTAGTTGTTTACCATTTGGTCTTAATATTGCACCGTATATTTTCATCAAACTTATGAAACCACTAACAAAAAAGACATCGTCTAATGAAAATAAGTACGGTATTTTATTTAGATGATATCTTCATTATAGGTAATAATAAAAGTGAATGTAAAAAACACACTGAAATAGTACTTTCAGAATTAACCAGATTAGGATTTATAATAAATGGGAAAAAAAAGTATGCTAATTCCTCAGCAAAATATTAGATTCTTGGGGTTTATATGTAATACTAATAAATTGACCATCTCACCTCCTAGTGAGAAATGTGAAGCCATTCAGAATTTGATTTTAAATTTACGAAAGAAAAAGAAATGCACAATTAGAAAATTTGCTCAATTAATAGGTTGACTTGTAGCGTCTTGCCCTTCAACAAAATATGGATTTGTTTATATTAAACCGATTGAACAAATTAAACATTTTTTGTTGCGGGGAGACTATTGCAATTATAATATAAAAATGTATATTCCAAACTCCTTAAATAGCAAATTAGAGTGGTAGCACAATAATCTAGGATCAGGTCAGGACTCTCTGGAAATTTTCTCGGACGCCTCCAAGAATGGCTGGGGGGCGTTTTGTAATGGTTATAGATGCCACGGTTTCTGGAATCATAACGAACAACAAAAACATCAATTTTTTAGAGATCAAAGCCCCCTATTTTGCTTTAAGATCACTTGCTAAAGACAAAGAAAACATCTCGATTTTATTAAGAATTGACAACCAGACGGCTATATCTTGTATTAATCGAGGTGGGAGCGTTAAGTTCTCATATTCAGATAATATTATAAGGGTCTTTGGCAGTGGGGTAAAAAAGGGGTATTATGGTATTCGCTAGCTATGTTACTTTATCTGCTAATTTTGAGGCGGACAGAGATCTAGATCTCTCACGATTAATACTGAATATGAACTAAATGACAGTGTATATAATCAGATTATAAAAAGGTTTGGTTCTCCTGAAATTAATTTATTTGCAATTAGAATTAAGAAAAAATGCAATAAATTTGTTTCATGGTTTCCATACCCTGAGTTAGGGGCGGTTGACGCGATTACGTTAAGGTGGTCAGAATTTTTCTTTTACGCGTTCCCCCTTTTTCAATAATTACAAAAATCTTAGAAAAAATTGTTCAGGAAAATGGCTTAGGAATTGTGGTAGTACCCTAGTGGTCTACACAGGCGTGCTATTCAATAAGCTATTATTAGAAAAACCTATTTATTTTAGATCGAACAAGTTTTTGGTTATCTCTCCTTTCAGAAACTACCACCCATTACGCAAGGAGATTTCCCTGGTACCAAGGAAATGATCCGGGAGGTTTATATAAGAAAAGGAGTTCCAGTGACGGCAATAGAAGTAATCGCCTCATCTACAACAAAAGGAACGTATAAACAGTATACAGCTTGTTATAATTTTGTGCTGACAATAACAGGGATCCCCGTGTTTATAGTCTAGAAACGGATCTGGCTTTTTTATCCGATACTTTAACTTTAAATAAAGGATTTTCATTTTTTGTTATAAATTCCTATCGCTCAGCTCTTAACTTAATCTATAAGCCCTATAAGCAATAATGATTTAAAAGTAATTAATCGTTTTGTGAAGGGAGTGTCTAATATTCGACCGTCAGTGCCAAACATATATATATATATATATATATATATATATATATATATATATATATATATATATATATATATATATATATATATATATATATATATATATATATATATATATATATATATATATATATATATATATATATATATATATATATATATATCGGTAGAAAGAATTGAGATTAAAAATACCAGATAGGATAAAAACATCTGCTCCAGGCAGGGTCCAACCACTATTAATTTTTTCATTTTTTACGGCTAGACAAGAACGTCCACTATCGAGGACTACATTAAAAGAACGAAACCATTTCGCAATAGTGAAGAAAAATTAATACTTACCCACAAAAACCGTATCGTCCAGTCTTATCACAGACAATTAGCAGACGGATTAAAAAGACGTTACACTTAGGTGGTGTAGACACGTCCATTTTTTTCAGCCCATAGTGTAAACAGAGAAGTGATTAAAAATACAGCAGATTGGACTTCTACCTCGAACACTTTCTTTAGTTTTTATAATAGACCGGTAGAAGTGCCTCAGGATAAATTTGCTAGTACAATTATTGAATTAGGATCTAACAAATCTTAATTAATCATAATTTTCCAAGGATGTCCTAAGATATGATTACCCAACCCCCCTATATACTCCCAGATCGTAGGCAATTTTTAAGGCACTCCAACGGAATGATTACACAAGCAGCAGACGACCGGGCCTGAGGTCAGAAAGAAAGAAAAATATTGTGAGTAATGGATTTCAAACGTAAACGGTTCGTGCTGATGAGTAAGTTTATTCGAAAACTACATAGTAATTATATCTTCGCACAAGCTCGGAAAATTATGATTAATCTTCCTCCAGGTAAGTCGATAAACTTTTTAGAAGTGCCTTTATCGTGAGTTTCATCGTCGTATGAAAAAATATTTCTTTGTGCTTAATGTAACTTAGTCTTAAGAGTTTATGGATTGTATTATTTATTCCAAATCAGTGGTTATTTCTACTTTTCCTCTTGACCAGGTAACGCAGTTTTTTGCGCTTTTTACAATAGTTTAGTTAACTATCGTTTGTTTCCCAGGTGTTGTGCGTTATTGAAAAGGAAAAAATCTTTTTAAGCAACAGAAAATCCAATATGGCGAACATAAAAAACAAAAAGTTGATGAGGGTTTCAGAAACTCGAAACTTAAAAATCAAAATCTGATTGAAATATTAAAATCTTCTGATTTATTATTAGTGACCACAATAGTGATTTTGGGTATGCTTTAGGTTGAATGATGGTCAAAAAAATGCACATTGAAAATCTATTGTTGTAATTTTTCGACGTTTCGACATCTATGAGGACATCTTTAGGACTCTAAAAGTTGAGAACTATTGTTATGTATTGTTTTAAAGGGAGATGTTCCTAAGAAAAGACAAATAAATTGTTTTACAACTAGACGTATATACGCTAAAAGCCTGTAGCGTATCTTACTACATTTAAAATGGACGATACATATTAAAACACATTAAGTATATAAAACAAAAACACTCGATGTACATAACACAAATATACAATAAAAATTAACTAAGGACATAATAAATTTGGATTAATATCAATATTGACTAGCAGGCATTACCATAGTTATATTACAAATGTGATTTTCCGTGTCAAACTTAAAAATATATAATTTGTGGAACATTATTTAGATTATGGGTATTTTGTACGTTGTTGATACCATTTAGTATAGGACAATAAAACTGCTGTTCTTGAATGAGTTTGGTTGTTAGGTAAGCTTTGAATA
This sequence comes from Kuschelorhynchus macadamiae, assembly GCA_030620095.1. NCBI lineage: Eukaryota > Metazoa > Arthropoda > Insecta > Coleoptera > Curculionidae > Kuschelorhynchus > Kuschelorhynchus macadamiae. The sequence continues at coordinate 190,528 of JAUTXW010004561.1, forward strand.
ATATCAGTATTTGAAATAAATAAACATTTTTTTCTTTTATATTTTTTTGATAAAATTATTTACAGCCAATAATAAAAATAAAATGGAAATTAGTATATACACTGAATTTTAAAATATTATATACAAAAAAGTAAGACAAGCTAAATAGCTTAACGGCTGGAAAATCGGCCAAGGTTGTCGTTTTGAGATGTCTCATGAAAAGTCACATGAACGCATTGTTTAGGTGTAAATGTAGATAATGTTAAATAGTATAAGATTATTTTGGAACGGATGGGCCAGTTGAAATAAATCAAACGGTATTGGGTAGGGATTTTATTGTTGATGGTTTACTACAGACAGGGTGATTCTAGTGTCAGTCATTGAAATAGATCTTTGATAGCTAAAAAACATTTTTTGTGAAAATCACATGACAACTGTTATATTCTTTGGTTTTTGAACCACTTCTTGTTCAAATTTAAGTAGACTTTTTAAAACTACAAAGAATTTGACATGTAATTTTTTTGACAATGATATTAAGTTATATGTTCTAAATTTCTTTGTAGAAATACATTTGATCTTTTTAACAAGTGTTTCTTCTATACTGACCATTTGATAAAGTAGTGCGCATATTTTGTTACCTACATAAAAGCATAACTTTATTTCAATTTGCCTAAAATAGGTTTCGGTATAAGTTATTTTTCTAGTCAAATAGTATTTGTCTAGTAATTTGGCAACAAAAATATAAAAAGGCCATTTACCCACGCATATAGTATTTGCCTAGGCAAAAGCTATTTGTCTAAATAACCACTTGCCTGCAACATATACACTATTACAGTCCGAACAAGGAATTTTGTAAATGACATTCCTTTCAAGATCTTTTGGTGTAGGGGATTTTAGTTTTGAAAATAGTCCTACGGTATTTTCATTCCTAAACGTGATTGTGACAAAATCGCTATTTAGTTTGAGATATTTTCTTAATCTTAAATACAAAAAATATAAAAGAAAAAAATGTATATTCAAAGCCTACCTATCTACCAAACACTTTCAAGAAGAGCAGTTTTATTGTCCTATACTAAATGGTATCAAAAATATTCAAAATACCCACCATCTAAATAATGTTCCACAAATTATATATTTTTAAGTTTAACACGGAAAACCACATTTGTATGTCAGTATGGTAATGTCTACTAGTCAACATTGATTTTATTCCAAATTTATTATGTCCTTATTTAATTTTTATTTTATATTAATTGTGTTGTGTCATGTACATGTGTTTTAGTTCTATATGCAGTTTTAAATGTAGTACGATATGCTACAAGTTTTTCGCGTATATACGTATAATTGTAAAACAATTTATTTATCTTTTCTAACAAAAAATGTCTATAGAATATTGCCCCTTAAAATATTAAAAATAAAACAATATTTAACAACAGTTCTCAACTTTTAGAGTCCTGAAAATTACCTCGTAAAGGTCAAAACGTCGACTAATTACAACAATAGATTTTCTATGTGCGTATTATTGACCATCATCCAACCTAAAACACACCGAAAATTAAATTGTACGCAAAAAGTGGCTTCAAAAATACGTTACAGTTTAAAAACTAAAGGAATTGCACAATTCATATAATTCTCTTAATAATAATATGGGGTAAACAACAAATGTTTTTTTATAATTTCCTGTATCACCTGTATCTGGTGACATTGACTGGACATGTCGTTTTAAAAGGTAATTGTGGAAATAATAAAACTTTGAAAACCAAGTAGATTTATATTTCTCAAAAAGCAACAGGGACTTAATTTTTACAAATTGTTCTTCTTTGAAACCTTGTCTTATGAGTCATCTTTTATCTGAAAAGAAAAAAACAAAGCACATTAATAAAATTGATAATTTTAGCCATTAAAAAAATTATATTATAGAGATAAAATTGTGACAAATTAAATTTGTTGAAATCAATTATAAATAAAATATTACTAATCTAAAAAATTGTAAAAAATATTTGTGTATACGGAGATCTATTTGAAAAAAAATGAAAATAATAGTTTCGTAAAAAACAATTCTTGGGATATGAGCAGAATGATTATAAGTTTTATTTTAAAAAAACACAGTTAAGGACGAGTCATAATAGTGAAAATAAGTCATTATTTTGCATAGTAAGTGAACAAAACAATATTTAGGAAGAAAAGAAATAAAAAAGTTTAAAAAACAAACAAAATACATAAATTAAGCTGTGAAGGAACCATTTTGATGAATGTATTGATAAATATTATGTTTTTCAGTTAAAGATTGTTGCGTTAGAAATTTTTGTATTGCTTGTGTGTGTCGCACAACCTTTTCGAGAGTCATGTTTTTAAAGGAAGAGAAACAATGCGCGATTTAGTACTTTACCAATCGACCGGCAAAAACGGTGATTCCGTTTCGCAACAGTGTCAGGGCGAGAACGCTCCCCGCTGTCGGTGATACTGGATCTGATCGATTCGTCATTTTTAGAATGGTTAACGTTGTTTAAAATTTTAGTTTACACATATCTAGATCCTTTTGTATAAAACACAATATATTGAAAATAGATCGAACTTCTTTCGTTTTCTTATGAAATCCTTTGACTATGCCTAAGGTCGAACTAATAACTGCTTTTTAATATGTTGATTTTTGTGTTTAGGACAAGGAGTAAAAGCTCCGTTTGAACTGAAGTTTTTTTGAGGCTATTTCAAAGTAGAAGAAACCTTGTCCCAAACCCTAAGAAAAAAAAGCCTACATATTTAACAATACCTAAAAACATCAAAACAGTTTTGTTTATGTTTATGTTAATGTTCGTGAAACAATGACATTATTTAATTTATTTTTAGGATTATATTATTTAATATTTGGGACAACAGTCGCCCGTTGTGTTTGGCCAAATATAAGACATTTACGCAGTAAACTAATGATTTTAGGGCTAATAAGAATTCAAAGTACGTTTCTATTGGTTATGAGTTTCCTTTTAGACCCAAAAATAACCTTTATCCAAATGCCCCGCATATTTCTATATTCGGGGAATAACATTGTGTAACTCCTTTTCCGAATTGGACACATAAAAGCCGCTAATTACACTCGTAAAGTATACTACCTCTCAAATATTGACCACTAAATGAGCAAAAAGAAGATAAGAAAATTAGAAATCTGTTTTAGGTTCAAAGCTCAGTCGATTACCCCAATGAGATATTGATTTCGTGGAACTTAACAACTTGCTTTGCTTTTATTGATTTAATAACTTCTTTTTACTTTTAAATGACTAATAGGTCGATGTGAAAATTTCAAATAGATTTTCATAAATAATTGCATTTCCTTAATGATGCTTAAAAAGTACAAGGGCTAAAACTATGTATACATTTTCTCTCCTTTGTCAGTTATTTTACCGTCCTGTTGTTAATTTCTTTATAAGGGGATTACGCAAAACTGTAAACGACCCCTTTTTAATCATCATTATTAGTCATTATTATATTCTGTCGGTAAGTGTACATGTAAAATTTATGGGTAGTAGTGATTCGCAATTTGTTAGTACATAGTCAAAGTACTTTGTCAGTTTTTTTAACTGTGAAATATTTTTTAGAAATATTGAACGGTAAAAGCTTTGGTACAAGCGGGAATCGAACCCGTATTTCTAGATCTCTAGCTTATTGCTCTAACCAATTGCCCCATCGTACAACTGATAAAAAATTCGTTGGAATTCTCAAATATTTTTTTAGAAATATTTGCTCAACAGTAAAAGTGCCGATACGTTAGCTTTGTGTCAGTAGAAACCTTTGACATTGCTCTCTGTGAGTAAGAGTTGAGACCCTTTGGTGGCGTTCCGATGAGTTCTAAGGGAGGACTTCCTCTGGCTCCGGCACCAATGGCAACCTCCACCCCTACTATCTGGGACAGTAGTCCAAGATTTTGAACTTGGATCTTATTGTTTGTAAGGTCTTTATCCATTATTTTATTATTTTGCGTTATTTACTCTATTTATAATTTATTAGGGTGTCAGTTGCACGTATCCGAGTTCAACACCGTTTCTTGACTTTTCAAATACCTCTATATGTATCGCGGTTGGTCAATTTGTCCTGGCTCAGTATATTTTTCTTTAGAAAGTATTTCTTTATTAGACCCTTTTGCAAAATTTACCCGCGTACGATGTGCAGATCGTATTTCCACCTGTAGGTCGTCTTCGTGGGTCATACCTTTCTCTCGGACTTAGTGCTAACGTGGATAGTTAAATTAAACGCACAGGGTACTGTTTTATTTAGAAAACTTTGTTTCATCCATTGCAAATATAAAATGTATCCGCTCGTAAAGTCTAGTATCTCTGGGGCATCTATACACCGTCCTCGTAGGTCCCAACTATTCGGACTAAGTGTAACCGACGTAGAATGTGGATTCGGCCACATGAGGTGTCGTTTACTTTTAATTACTATCTGTTTTGAAGTAAAATTCATTCACACGATCAGTTTAGTTTCTTCTGGATACCTGGAGTTTGTCTTCGTAGACTGTAAATGTAGATACTCCGTGTGGCCGACACGGATGGTCGATTGGGCCCCCTGAGGTGTTGTCGATTTGCTTTATCTTCTTCTAACAAACTCAGCAATAAAATTTGCCCGGACGTAAAGTCTAGGCCTACTGTCAATATCAACTTATTATGATGTAACGTACAGGTATAATTAATTCGCACATAATCAAACTAGGCTATCCTTTTAATAAAGGGCCTAGGCATGACAGCTCTTTTGGCGGCTATGGCATGAGTTTACAAGCGGGGCTCAGGGTTTTCAGAAGTTTTTATACGGGGGCCATCCGCAATATAAAAGGTAAAGACTATGCTGTTGTATTATGAGTCGGACCTGGCGAACAATCCTGCTCCTGAAATTAGTTTTAAAGATTTTATCGCTTTGAAATAAAATATAATATTGAACCTTTACTTATCAAAATTTATTATGAAAATGTAAATCTATTAATTATAAATGGCCAAGTTATTCAAAATAAGTTGAGAGGAAATTAAAAAAAAATAGAAAAAATTAATGGATGAACAAAAGAAATCTTAAATTATTTGCAATTTGCAAATAATTTAAGATTGCGGTCAGTAATATTTACGTACCCTAATTGGCCAATAAAGATTACACTTCTATGATAATAAGTTACTCAATTTACGTATCATTAAAGTTATATCAAATTTTAAATACTAAGAAAAATTGAAAATTCCTCACCATAACTATCAGTAGCTCTCGCAACGAATAATAATATACACCTCCAATTAAATTTTGCATAAATGATTCAAAGTAATTAAATGGACCAAGGTAATTAATTTTGAAAATAAAATTAAAATTTATTACCTTGATGTAATTCTGGGAAAGCTAACAGATTTACTTCACAAGTAGGTATAACCCGTCATCCGTGTGGGTTGCTGGTCCCATATCGGACGCCTCCCCAGGTGGCGGATAGGGGAACGCCCTCCAGATATGGAGGGTACCGCGGAACAAAATACCCGGGGCGGGCCAAAACCAGCACAGGACACGACGGCCTCCACGTTAGGAGCGGTACTCCAACCACGACTGATCTCCATGTAAGGAGCGGCTGAGCGACGCCTAGCAGTAGGCTAAAAACGCAATGGGAAGGACACCCATAAAAACCAGCCATGGCAGAAAGCAAAACTAAAGTACCCCAGGTGTGTATAGCTGACAGCTCAGAATCCCATCCTGGTAACCAGCCAGGCTGCCCCTCGGATTCTGGAGGGAGGGGCACCAACTGCCTTACAGAAGCACAAATGAAAAATCCCTTTGCTAGAAGGGACAGCATCTCTCGATCGCCACCTAGAACTGGGTCTGAAACGGCAAGGACAACGACAAACCAGGATGATTTGATCATTGTCTCTAACGAAGAACCGGCAAATACTCTAAGAAGTAAAGGCCAAAAAGCACAAAAACAGGAAACTCTCTATAAGATTATAAGATGTAACTTTACCGGAGATAGCAGTTATAAAAAAAGGAAACCTGGAAGCATCATTAGATGATGAAGAGACTAAAAATTATAAAAGAAAAGAACACCCCGGCGCTGTCAAAATTAAGGAAGCAGTAGCCAGCATCACCAAACTATCTAGTGAGCTAAGTTCAAAAATAGAACAAAACACCAGAAGGGAAATAAAAGATATCACCTTAAGACTGAGGATGGTGACAGAACAAATAAACAACACAAACAACAGCGTGTTTCACCAGTGGTTAGAAGAGAACCGTTACGAGACGAAAACACTCACTACAGATGGAAACGCAAAGAGGACTCAAACTACCGAAAAACGAAGACTGCAACACCAAGGCACACAAACCAGGTCGTGGACTGCTAACAGAAAAGAAACTCTAAGAAGCCTAGAAAATGTCAAAGACTTAGAAACGTGGCTAAAAGCAGAAAATAATGACTGGGATGAAAAATTACACACAACTCAGAAATCAAAATAGGTAATCCGCTAAATACCAAAACATCCATCGTAAAAGTGGTTATAGTAGAACCAACAGACCGAAACATGGAAGAAAGCATCCAGAAATTATACAAGAATCGATACCCGGAACTAGGAGAACTTAAAGAAAACTTCGAAGTCCTTGAAAGTACAGTGAGATTAAAATATAAACAAGACGAACCGCCAACCAATCAGAAAATGATTAAGATCGACTACGGGACAAATGACAACGAGCATTGGGAAGGCTTAACTAGACAACATCACTTGAAGAGCATGAGCATAATCAGACTCAGAAAGATGGTGGAGGCTATTTTCCACCAAACCACGACTAACGTCGTAATATACACAACTGTCCAATCAAAACCAACCAAAAATAAGACAAGACATCCAGCCAAGAATTAAAAAATATAAAGAAACAAGTGCTATTACTATACATGAAGAGGGAAAGGATTATCGAGCCCTACTCGAACAAATCAAATATAATATAACAGACGACGAACCAAAACAAGTAATCAGAACTGTAATCAAGACAAACGACGGAAAGCTACTGCTTACAATAGACAAAGATGAAGAGCGAATAAAGAAACTGCAAACAGCAATCAGAGACATGTCCACAAATTTCAACGTCAAACTAATAGGGGCAAGCGAAAGGGAAGCAGTGCATATCGGAGGAATGGATCTAACAACGACGAAAGCAGAAATCCAACACGCTCTCGAAACTAAAATTGGCAAAATGAACCCAGAGGTCTACAAGACTGGAGACGTAAGACCAAACGCAAGAGATACCCTAGCAGTTACAGTTATGATAAACAAAAAATATCTGGAAGCCGTAACTATACAACCATTCATCAGGATTGGACTGGCAAGATGCTCTATCGAAAAAAAGGTCCAAGTAATACAATGCCAGAAATGCTGGTTCTACCTACACGATTTAGGCGATTGCATCGGACTCAATAGAAGGAAACAATGTAAAATAAATGTGGTAAAGATGACCACGTTGCCAAAGAATGTTCAAGCGAAGAAGCTGGAAATAGAAAATGCGCTCATTTCCGTCGGGCACTGTCGACATTAAGGAAACAAATGTCACTTTCAAGAAGTGTGCATTCGGGAAAAGAAAAGGAAGAAAACTTACACAATACTAAAATCAATAATGAAAATACTTCAGATCAATGTTGACCGCTCCCCTAGATCCCAAGATATAACCTTTATAACATCAAAAGAAAAAGGCATAGATATGATAGTTACTAGTGAACCAAACAAAAAACTGAGGTAAATGGATAATAGACAAGTTGTAGCAGTATATATACTGACGTTTTTTGACGAATACTGCTTATGGGCAATGGTAAAGTATTAATGTTACACTGATATATGCAGATAGAAAGTTCTCTTAGTTTGTATTTAAATACAACATATGAATAAAGAAAATGCACCAAACTCGACAACACTGCATTTCACTGGTCACAAAAATTAACCCACCGGTACCAACAGCAACGGATATATTTGTCTTTGTCTTTAGCATGATGCGGTACGGTTTCTTTACACTTTTGGATTGGAGGCGGAGTTACTTTCTTCTCAGCGGGGTTGCCTAGTTGTTGCAGACTCAGGAAATTACATATTTTAATAAAAGAAAATTAATAATTCTTCGAATAAAATAATAATCATAGGCAGCTATGTCCATATCAACTAATAATTAGTGATACATCTTCCATCTTAGAAATATTTGACACGACATGGTTATTGAATATATAGAATTTAGTAATAATTTAAAAGTAATATCTGCAATTTTTATGGTTGAGACCGCTTTGTAACAAAATGATTGCTGTAACTAAGGTAGTGATTAAATCTTAAACAGTTACGTAGGTGAGTAACCAGGTTTATACCATCCTTATTATTAATATATAAAAAATTGTTAGTCTGATGTAATTGTTCGTGTATGTGAAATTATGATTGTTTTAGCCTGAAGAAGATGCAATAAAGGCATTGAAACGTTGCTTGGTAATAAAAAAGATTTAAACAGAACTACTGTCCTTTATTCCCGAAAAATTTTTTTACCTAACTACTAAGATAGGACGCAAATACCACACAATTATGGAACCAGGGGGTTTGTTCACAACTATAAGGCAATCATTTGGGGATAAAGCGTGTAGAACGACTAAGGAAATGGTAAACTGCTCGCTGAGGAAGGCGTATATTTTCAATAGACGAATATTCTTGTTACAGTGCAGGACAAGAAACATTTTACCCAAACACATTACCAATAATTACAAATGCACTTACTCTTTACTAATTGATGACCATCCGTATACACATCCGTACATTTCGAGTGGAATCGGCCATAAGAAGATTCAGAAGAACCATTTTGAATTTAGAAATTAAAATAACCATATGGAAATTAAAAGATTTGACTGAAAAAATAAAAAAGCTAAAGGATAAGGTAAGAAATCTGGTTACTTATGACATATTTCAAACTATTGAAATGTTTATTAAAAGAAAGCATGACAAAAAGTTTAAGGAAATTAAATTAAATAATCTAAAAAAGATTAATGAATTAGGCCAATCTCTAAATATTTATTGACTCGAGTCTAATAAAGACTTTATTTACAATTACACTAATGTACAGCTTCCTAATTGTGTTGAGACAATCTTGGGTCTCGGCCCAAAATTTTCACTACCAACTCCCCGGAATGATTTACCTCTGCCCACAATCATAAAAGATTTGGAGTACGCAATTTTGGCACAGGGATGGGATGATGAAAAAAGCGCAGATATTAGATCAAAAACTGTTAATATCATTACAAATTATTTTCAACAAAATAAAGATCAAGTTTTCTGTCCTTATAAAAATATACTGAAACAATATAAGGAAACGAAAAGTTTTTTAAAGAATCATCCTGAAATAATGATATGTCGAGCAGATAAGGGAAATAGCACGGTGTTGGTGAATGAACAGGAGTATGTGGGTGCTATGAACGATATGTTGAGTGATACTATGATATACAAAAAACTAGGTTATGATCCAACCGAAAGATACCAAACTCGCTGTAATTCATTGATTAATGAGCTTAAAGATCTAGGAATATTGGACAATAAAGATATAATTAAGTTAAAAAATTATTCGTCAGTTTCACCTAAACTATATGGTTTAAGGAAAACGCACAAACAGGGGATAAAAATGAGACCAGTGGTGAGCTGTATCAATTCACGAACATACAAAATAGCTTCCTTATTACATGAAATACTATCGCCACTAACAACAACTTTCCATTACAATATAAAAAATTCATTTGTATTTGTAGAATCAATAAAAAATATAGTTTTGCCTCCGGATTATATTCTGATCTCTTTAGACGTGGCTTCTTTGTTTACGAATATACACAAAATGCTAGTTACACAAATTTTAAATAAATATAAACGCCACATTATGGCTTACACTAACTTTCCTCATGAAATCATATTAAAAATGGTAGACCTTTGTTTTGATACCAGCTATTTTTCGTTTAAGGGCACCTTTTACCAACACACTTGACGGTAGTGCAATGGGGAACCCTACTAGCCCCGTACTAGCTAATTTAGTAATGAATTTTGTACTGTCTAGGGTTAGTGAAAAAATATCATTTGATATACCTTTTTTGTATGCATACGTTGATGATATAATAACGGCCGTGCCTAGGCATAAATGTAATGAAATTCTTAACATATTTAATGATATTAATGATAAAATCAAATTTACAACGGAAGTAGAAAATAATAAAAAATACCATTCTTAGATGTATTACTGATTAGAGGTGACAACGGAAATTTAAAAACAAACTGGTACATGAAACCTACAAACTCCGGTAAAATTCTTAATTATTATTCTTATTATGTTAATCAACATAAACTAAATACTATAAATAACCTAATTTACCGAGCACACAATTTAAGCCATCCGGATTTCTGGGAAGATAACATTAGAAAGATACAAGAATTGGCGCGTAAAAATAATTATCCTACTAAATTTATCAATATATGCTTGAATAAATTCAAAGCAAAACAAAATGCAAACAATACAACTTTTACTAAGTTTGGACAAAGTAATTACAGATACATTCGTTTCCCATATATACACGGTTTGTCACATAAAATAAAAAAAGAACTGGATAACGATAATATTCAAATTGTCTTTTATAATCTCAACACCACATCTAAACTATTTTCAAAACTAAAAGATCCAATCCCCACACTTAATCAATCCAAATTAATTTACAGTATCCCCTGTTCATGTGAGCGAATATATATAGGACAGTGGCGTAACAAACACCCCCGCAGACACCGCACCGCGGGGGGGGCCCGGTCAGCAGGGGGGCCCACATTGACGGATGGTCGTGGCCGACCCCCCGATCAAAATTCTGAGCCCAGCTTTACTTTTCATAGATATGTATTTCATTTAAATTCATAAATAATGTTATTTTTATAATAATTATTGAATTATTATATTTTGATTAATAAAAACTTAAAGACCTATAGAGGTACTAGACACAACAAGGTAAAATAATTTTGGCATGCGGATAAAGATTAACAAAGCAAAAAAAAACAAAACATATTGTCGGTTTATGAACTAATCAGGCACAAAGCACAAGCCGACAAGCCCACTTCCGCGCTTTACCTTTGATCCTTTGATTCTTGGAATTGCCGCTGTATTGCGACGCGTTGTTGAGAGCAAAAATATCGTAAATTATTTCTTAAAAAAATGCTTCCCTTTCCACAGAAAAGGCAGGGTTATTTATTTATTTAGTCTTATAAAATTGCCAGTTGCACTTTTAGTCTCTTGCGTGACGTGAGTAGGGACATTAGAGAGTTTAAGTTAAACTTGTACGTATACACATAGAAATCCGTAAACGTGTGATTTTCACGTTAACGTTCTCTTGCATAAAATCAGTTTAAGTTGATAAAGAGTTTACGTACGTCAAAATTTATCGACAAAACTAACCTCAATTGTGGTAAATCACAACAATCTGTTTCTGTTTGGTTGTGTTTCTTTTATTTTTTGCATTTTGATCGTGTTAATCAGTCTAAATATTTAACAAAATTTTTTCTTTGCCATATATTCTGTCAAAACACGCTTCGGTTAGTATACGAGGCTGATTCGGAACCATTCGGTTAGCGTTTTACGTGCACGCAAAGGACCGCAAGATAACGTTCAAACGCATACGCTATACGCAACGTAATACGTACAACTGTCAAAATAGCGTTATACGTATACGTATTTTGCACAACTTAAACTCTCTATTACTGAATATTTCGCGAACGCGTTCACGGTTTGTAATTTAATATTTCAAGTGATAATGGATAAAAAAACGAAATACTTAAGTGGTGCTCAAAAGCGAAAGAGAATTAAAGAACGAGATGAGATAATTAAAAAAAACGTTAAAATTGATACATTTTTTGTAAGTGCAAGTACGAGTGTAAGTGTAAATGCTACCCCAGAACGCCCAGAAGCATCAGAACCCGAACCTGAGCCTGTAGCAACAACGAGTAAGGAAATTCATGAAAGTGAGAAAGGCTTTAATTCTGAGGTTGAAATACAAAATTTCAACACTACCCAATCGTCCCAGTTCGAACTATCCGATATGATAAGGGTAAGAGACTTAGATTTTTTAATGCATGATTGTCAAAAGGAAAGCAATGAAGTAGATGTACGAGTATTAGATTCGGATTTAGCCCTTTATAGTGACAAAATAATAGACTCTAAAACAAAAGAGAACATTTTGAAAATTGGGCCCTGCAAACCACAGCATAATTTCCACAAAGACGAAAAAGGGCGGTCATTTAGTAGTAGTTATTATAGTTTTATCGCAAAAACTGGGCTTCGGGTAGAAAGGATATGGCTTTGTTATTCCCCTAGATTGAACGCTGCATATTGTGAAGCATGCTGGCTTTTTGCAGACAGGAACGACAGTCATTTCAAAGACTCGTGGTGCAGAGGGATTAAGGACTGGCAATTATTTTCTAAAAAAGTGAAAGACCACGAAAATTCGGTTGTACATGTACGCTTGTTACGTTTATGATTCATGGAAAAAAGGTCTCCAAGTAGATAACATGTTGGAATTCGGTAGTCAAGAAAATATACAGAGATGGAGGGAAATAATTAAACGCATAATTGACGTAATTATTATGTTGGCCACATGTGATTTACCTTTTCGTGGCCATAGAGAGGGACTAGAGGAAGGGGGTACTGTTTCAAATAATAAAGGAAATTTTATATCTATTTTAAAACTACTTGCCAAATACGATCCATTATTGGAATCACATTTAAAAAATAATACCAACAGGGACAAGTACCTGAGTCCAAAAATTCAAAATGAGATAATCCATATCATTTCAAATGAAATTAAAAGAAAGATTTTGAAGGAAATAAAAGATGCTCTTTTTTTCACTATTATTTGTGACACAACACAAGACATTTCAAAAATAGATCAACTTAGTCAAATTGTGAGATACGTGTTAATAGAAAAAGATGAAAATAATCAGCCAGTACAGTATCTATTAAAGAAACTTTTGTTGGATTTTTTGAAGTAACAGATCAAACTTCTAAAGGACTGGAACATAAAATTGTCAAAATATTTTAGAAGAAATGGGCCTGAACCTTACCAAGTGCCGCGGCCAAGGATACGATGGAGCTTCAAATATGAGCGGAGTATACAATGGATTACAAGCGCTAATTAAACTGAAGGAACCGACTGCAAAATATGTTCACTGTGCTGCTCATACCTTAAATTTGGTGTTGAATGATGCTTGTTCAAATGTTCCTATGTTAAAAGACTTTTATGATGTTTGTCAAAAAATTTATGTTTTTTTTGGACATAGCATAAAATGATGGAATGATTTAAGAGTAGCCAAAAATGAGAATATAAAATTTACTCTTAAAACGTTATGTACAACAAGATGGTCATCTCGTTGGCAGTCGGTATCTGCAATCAGGTACAATTTTGTGTCTATACTAAAGGTTCTGTCTACCATAATATTGACCAGCCAAAAAAGAGATGAAAGAGATGAAGCACTAGCAATTAAGAAAAAAATGGAACGCTTTGATTTTATTATTCTGCTGGTATTTCAAACAGAAATTCTAGAAAACATTGATTTGACGTCAAAATTACTGCAAAAAGCAGATATAGGTCTTGATTGCGCGACAAATCAACTCAATGTAACTTTAACAAAAATTCGCCATATGAGAACAAACTTTGCAGGTATTAGAGAAAAAGCAGCTGTTTTGGCGAATTCCTTCAACATTAAGGCGGTTTTTGAAAATAAAAGAAAGAGAAAAGTTAAAAAATTTTATGATGAATTATTAGAAGATGAGAGATTAAATGATGCCGAACAACTGTTTAAAGTAGAAGTTTTTTTCTGTACATTAGATATTCTTGCCAATCAGCTGAAAATAAGGTTTGAAAGCATTAATGCAATACAAAATAATTTTATTTTTTTATATCCTGAGAAATTAACTTCGTTAAGTGAAGAAGAACTGTATGTGAAAGCGCGCAATTTACAAACGATATACCATAAAGACTTGTCCATTGACTTTCCTAATCAAATTTTAAGCCTCAGAAAGGGACTTGGAGATACTATTTCAAAATTAAAAACAGTGTATGAACTTGCGGATCATTTATTAATAAAAAATCAATGCGTTTCTTCAAATTTTCCGGACGTATGTATGCGATCTTTTTCGAAACTGAAAATAGTAAAAACCTATTTACGTAACACCATGGGACAACAACGCCTTTCGGATTTATCGTTAATCAGGATAGAACACGAGTTTGTTAAAACATTAAATATCGATGAAATTATATATGAATTTTCAAAAAAAACTCTAGAAGATCTGGTCGTTTTTTATAATATTACCTTATAGTACTTTGTGACATAATGTTTGTACTGACTTTTTGAGTGTTCATGTGTTGTACTGTTTTCTGTCTTTTTTAAAACATTAAATATCGGTGAAATTATAAATGACTTTGCAAAAAAAACTCTCGAAGATCTGGTCGTTTTTTATATCTAATATTATCTTAGGTACAGTACTTTGTGACATAATATTTATGCTGACTTTTTGAGTGTTCATGTGTTGTACTGTTTTCTGTCTTTTGGTCTTTTGGATTTTATGAGGCTACATGGTAAGCACCATTATTATATGTATACTGTTCTATAATCTATAATTTTGATTCTGCAATCAGGTTTGCTGGGATATTACTTATAATGTCCTAGTAATTACCTATATGTTATGTCTACCAGTCTACCTAACATCACGCATGCAATAAACTTAAATTGTTTGCTGTTTTATTATGTACGTAGGGTTTAACCCTAATTAAATTATCGCACGATTAACTAATTCAAAAATTCATAAACCTGAACCTAATACCAGTAATGAAAATAAGAATTATCATTTCCCACTCATTATAGAGAGGGGGCCCCTGAAAACGTTTGCGGGGGGACCCACTCAGTTTCTGTTACGCCACTGATATAGGACAGACCAAACAGTATTTAGCGAACCGAATCAAGCAACATAAATGCGACTGTCAAGAAAAACAAAAAAACAAAACAGAAAAAACTGCCCTTGCACAACACCACTTTGACACTGGGCACGAGTTTGTTTTTGATAGCGTGAGTATTCTAGATCGTGAAAGTAATTATTATAAGCGAAGCATCTCAGAAATGATTTTTATACAAATAAATAAAAATAACACTGTTAATCGTCGTAGTGATGTTGGTAATTTGAGCAACGTGTACAATTCTCTTCTTAATAGGATCCTATTAAAATAGAACTAATATCTGCACAATTAAAAAAAAATAAAATAAAAATATAAAAAAAAATAAAAAATAAAAAAAAATATATATATATAAAAATAAATAAATAAAAATTGTGTTTTTGACGAATACTGCTTATGGGCAATGGTAAAGTGTTAATGTTACACTGATATATGCAGATAGAAAGTTCTCTTAGTTTGTATTTAAATACAAACCAAACTCGACACCACTGCATTTCACTGGTCACAAAAAATTAACCCAGCGGTACCAACAGCAACGGATATATTTGTCTTTGCCTTTAGCATGATGTGGTACGGTTTCTTTACACTTTTGGATTGGGGGCGGAGTTACTTTCTTCTTAGCGGGGTTGCCTAGTTGTTGCAGACTCAGGAAATTACATATTTTAATAAAAGAAAATTAATAATTCTTCGAATAAAAT
This sequence comes from Kuschelorhynchus macadamiae, assembly GCA_030620095.1. Taxonomy (NCBI): domain Eukaryota; kingdom Metazoa; phylum Arthropoda; class Insecta; order Coleoptera; family Curculionidae; genus Kuschelorhynchus; species Kuschelorhynchus macadamiae. Next base: position 206,176 of record JAUTXW010004561.1, read on the forward strand.
AATAATCATAGGCAGCTATGTCCATATCAACTAATAATTAGTGATACATCTTCCATCTTAGAAATATTTGACACGACATGGTTATTGAATATATAGAATTTAGTAATAATTTAAAAGTAATATCTGCAATTTTTATGGTTGAGACCACTTTGTAACAAAATGATTGCTGTAACTAAGGTAGTGATTAAATCTTAAACAGTTACGTAGGTGAGTAACCAGGTTTATACCATCCTTATTATTAATATATAAAAAATTGTTAGTCTGATGTAATTGTTTGTGTATGTGAAATTATGATTGTTTTAGCCTGAAGAAGATGCAATAAGGGCATCGAAACGTTGCTTAGTAATAAATAAGATTTAAGCAGAACTACTGTCCTTTATTCCCGAAAATTTTTTTAACCTAGTATATATACTTAACAGAAATATCGCTGTAAAAAAGATTAAAAAAGAAGAACGTACATTGACACTGGAGATGGAGGACTTCTCTGTGATTGCGTGTTATGTATCCCCTAATATAGACATAGGCCAGTTCACAACCTTCTTGGACAACCTCCAGCTAAACATCATGAGTAGAACAGGACAATTTTTAGTGCTCGGAGACTTTAATGCAAAGTCCCCGGAATGGCGCTCTCCAACAGAGGACGAAAGAGGAAGAATTCGTTGCGAAGTAATGGGGGGTCTCGACCTTGCTCCACAGAACATAGGAAAAAGCCAACTTTTAAAAAAAGAAACTGCAGCTCATACATAGACATTACTTTTACCACAGATGGCCTGAGCAGAAAAAGCAGGGGATGGAAAGTCTTAGAGAACGAATCTATGTCTCCACATAACCAGATATATTTTGAGATAGGTAAAGCAACTGAAGCAAAAATAAAATTTAAGGACAAACAGGAAATAGATAAAACAAGATTCTTGGAGGCAATTCTAGAAAAAGAAATCACACAAGGAGAACTAACCAAAAATGCCCAAACCTTCATAAAAACAATTAAAAACGCCTATAGGGACTCCACTATATCACTACCAAGACATCAAAGGGCTATTCTTTTCTGGTGGAACGAAGAAATAAAATAACTAAAGAAAGCATGCACGCTAGAAAGAAGAATATACACTAGAAAGAAAACCAGGAACGACACAACCGAAAAAGAGATTAACGCTGCTTGGGAGAAATACAAGTCCAAAAGAAAAGATCTAAAGAGCTATAAATAAAGCAAAAAAAAGCACTGGACTGACCTATGCTCTCAACTGGACCAAGATCTATGGGAGGAGGGGTACAAAATAGTAATGAAAGGCTTAAAAAAACCAGGTTTACCTTTTAGGCTTACAACAGAGATGGAAAGTAAAATATTCCAAGAAGTCCCAGCCCACAAAAGGATAAATTTACTGAGACGAGAGACCGAAACCGTTCCTCTTTTCAACAGAGAAGAAATAACGGAAGCGAAAAGAAGACTGAAGACAGGAAAATCACCGGGACCGTACCAACAGAAATAATAGTACTTTTAATCAACGAACGCCTGAAGCTCGTACTGGACACGCTCAACGGACATTTAAAGGACCAAGAATTCCCAACAATATGGAAAATCGCACGTCTCATTCTTATACACAAAGCGGGCAAGACATATGACTCTCCGAACAGCTATAGACCACTCTGTCTTTTGGACTCTATGGGAAAAATCATGGAGCATCTGATTAAAGAAAGACTGAACAAAGAACTAGATGAAAAAGGTGGTTTCGCCCCTCATCAGTACGGGTTTATAAAAGGCAGATCGACAACGGATGCGGCGCTGTACGTACGCAGCGTTGCTAAAGAAGGAAACTGGCCGAATAACTCAGAGAGATGGTATGTACTAGTTACGCTAGACGTAAGAAACGCCTTCAACTCTGCATCATGGAGCAAAATAATAAAAGAACTCGCAAAAGGGATATATCACAATACCTATTAAATCTCAAAAGACTATCTTAACAAACGAAAGATACGAATTAATAGGCAAACGTATGAAGTCACAGCGGGAATTCCACAAGGCTCCGTACTAGGACCCATACGGTGGAATGTACTATATGATCCTGTCCTGCTGAATACGGGGAAGGCATAAAAGTAGTGGGGTACGCCGATGATTTGACCGTAGTAGGGCAAATAAGAAAAATGAGCTAATTGAAAATACAAACAAGACTCTAAATGTCATAGAAAACTGGCTAGTTGGACAGGGATTAAACCTAGCAACCGAAAAAACGGAAGCAGTAGTTCTAAACGGCAAGAGGTGATACTCGTATAACGCCAAGCAAATCTGTAAAATACCTAGGCATAACAGTGGGCGAAAACCTGTACTTTGAGAAGCACGTAGAGGCCACGGTAAAGAAGGCAGGAGAAAAGCTAGGGGCACTGCTCAGACTAATGCCAAATATAGGAGGACCCGTTAGTTCTAAAAGAACAATACTAAACGGAGTAGTCCAGTCAGTAATCTTATACGGGGCAGAAATATGGTCGCACATGACAAGGATTAAAAAATATGAAAAGATGCTAGTTAGTCTTTAACGTCGTACTCTCCTACGAGTGGCAAGCGGATACCGGACGGTATCTGGCATGGCCATACAGGTTGTGACAGGAGTTCCACCCATAGACCTCTTAATAGTGGAACGTAAATTAATCAAGGACGACCAGCGCGAAATTCGAGAAGAAGCTCGAAAAAACGCTAGAGCCTCCACTATGGAAGTATGGCAACAGAGATGGGAAAGAAATCGAGAAACCGGACAATGGACGAAAACGCTTATCCCGGATATACAAAGATGGACCAACTGTACACACCGCAAACTATGCTACTGGTCACCCAGGCTCTGACGGGACACGTCAGTTTTGAGCTTACACGAAAAGATTAAGAAAAACCGACGATAACTGTAAATACTGCTCAAACGTAGACACAGCGGAACACACTATATTTAATTGTCCAAGGCGGCATAGGGAAAGAACAGAAACAGAAATTAGGATAGGAAGGATATTAGAACAAATAACCTAGTAGACGAAATGATTCCCTCCAAGACAAATTGGGAAATAATACACACTATAATTAGAAACATTATGAAGCAAAAAAGTTTGTAGGAATAAGAGCTAATCCCCTCCTGAGGTAAGGTGAACAGGTAGTTCCAGGGGAAGAAAGGGGCGTGAAAAGGAGAAAAGAGTTTGGCAGGTAGTCCGATCTTTAGAATAAGGCGGGAGCCCGGAACTCTTTGGACAAAGCAAGATCGGTACATGAAGTCCAAATACCAGTCGATAAATCGTTTCTCCAACCCCTCAAAAAAAAAAAGGTATAACCCGTCAAAATAGCTACCGACTTGCATAAGGGTCTAAATATAAAATACCAATACTATAATTTTTAACTGACGGCCCAGTTTAGAAACCGAAAGTAAACATATGTCTACTGATATTTATTTGAAGAGGAAATCTGTGGCTTTAAATATACTATATAAATCAAATTAGCACAATTAATCAGACCTATATAAACATTCAAATTGAGAAAACCAATGTAAACTAAACAAAAAATTTAATTTTAATAATAATTTCCGTGATATGTATTTGAATATTAATGATCAACGACATGCATTACAAGTGTTTTCTAATGAACTCTGTATGCCACGCCGTACGGGAGCGACAAGAACGCACTATTACATTTGCCTAAAAAAAACAAAGAACGCCTAGATCCATACGCAGCAACAAGATGCAACGACCATTGGCCGGACCTATACTATATACCGAATACAGATACGAGGGAGCATCGTAGATAATAATTAATGACCAAACTAACTTAAAACACGAAAATTTTAGAATTCATGCAGCCCTCGGCGACAAAAAATGATTAGATAATATAGTAACTTAAATAAACACAATAATTAGCGTATTTATGCACAACCGCATGCTTAACTGGATCTCAATACACGCAATAAAGTTATTTAAATACTCAATAAGTTTACTTCAGTATACTTTGCAATACGTTAAACTGACGGACCGTAACGCCTGGAAGTACATCGATCCAATGAAAAGACTCGTTCCCTCCGCAGAAAAGCCAGGTCAGACAATTGGTTATGAGAGGCATCAGATATTTCTTTTCAGATAGCCAGCCTAGCTGGGGCAGCTATCTCTGTTATACATTACCTCTCTGGATGGGCATTCGCAATTCAAGCTCTCGGTTTCAATACTTGATTCTTCACAAATTAAAGTGACCTCAATATTCAAAAAAGGTGGTTTTCTCTTGATATAATAGTCATACCTTAATTAATCTTTTTAAAAATGCCCCTTCTACTTTGATGAGCAAAATCAATCAATACTTGATTCTTCACAAATTAAAGTGACCTCAATATTCAAAAAAGGTGGTTTTCTCTTGATATAACAGTCATACCTTAATTAATCTTACCCTGGTATCGATCGGTAAAATCCTCTTAAGAGGTGCTCCGTCCGAGATTTACACATGCTTAGGGGATACATTCCGCAACTTGAGACCTCTATAGAGGTGGTAGACGACACCTCCTTCTCTTGGGAGGGAAGAAGGGATATTCCCCCATAATTTGCTTTTTTAATGAGTCCACACAAGAGCTGATAAGACGGTAAACTACACTTAGGGGTAGTTCCTGTCCATTGACCCTCGGATGACTCACGTAATTCCACCAACGGATCCTCGTGCAGATTTTTTCCGCTGGTCAGGTCAAGAGTGACTTCCCCTTGAATTTCTACCCCCATCGAGACCGAAAATTCCGGTCGCGAAAAGCATGGCAACCCTTTGAAGTTGTCACTGTCTGATGGAATGTTGTTGTCCTTTTGGGTCCTTTTAACCTAACTTATATTACTATTTACACAAAATGTACATCAAGAAATCTAACCCTACTTTGAAGTGTACAAGACCATACCCCATCGAGGCTTTTTTATAAGTACCTCGAATACCATATCATCACCCCTTTCAAGACAAGGTTCCCGTTGCTGGGTTTGTGATTTATTTTCCTGTCAAATAACAGTATAAAAGATTTTACTAAATTCAAGTACTTAGGTTTGCACTTATAATAAGGCTAATCGATTTTAGTCACGGCTCAGTTTTAATTTAATTTGTTTTTTTTTTCTCTTTAGATTCTTACAAAGCCTTTTGCTCATGTAAAATCATAGTTACATATCGTAAACATTTTATCACATTCCTTGTTCACACATCAGTCATATCTACACATTCATTTTTTTCGTTACATATTTTTGTTAAAAGCTCTCAGTTTTCATATTTATAATAGTCACTCTCAATATTTGTTTCCTAAAGAAAATCAGTCAATCCTTATCATCTAGTAGGAACTTTGGTTACAAAATATATGTACAAAATAGCTAGTCTCATAATATTTAAGGTTCACTCTGATCGTCGTCTGACAATAACTTGACGCAATAATAATTCATTGTCAGGAATCTTCCTCGTACTCTCTTCCGGCGGTCGTCTTTACCCCATTACCGGAGATGTTCTAACTCGTTCTGTAAATTAGTGGGTCTTACTTCATCTTCGAATTCCGTCCAACGTGCTAAGATGCTGGAACTCACAGATAAAGTGGGTTCCTCATATGCATCATAAAAATGATGTGTTTTCGGATACTCCATGAGCATTTCATACGGGGTTTTGTCCATCTGTTGTGCATGAACGTTGAATAGATCTGAGCACGTAGCCCAACTAGGCACTAACATCAATTATTACGTGAATTCTAAAACGAAGATGCTTCAGTAGATCATAAAACATTAATTTGCTTATACAAAGTTAGTATGTAAGTGGTTTGATATCCGCACAAAAAATACCCACCATTTTGTTGGACTTAAACTTTTTCTCAAACGAAATGCTAGTTACTAATAAAAAACCAAGCAAACATATTTTAAGCTAATTTAATGAAACCATTTGCTAAATCATCCGTCTTTTTAAATTGGGTTCCTTGACATTTAAAACGTAACGTTAAGTGATTCCAAATGTGTTTGATTGATGTCGGGAGATTGTGCAGGTCGCTCCATTAGTTCCATATTTTTTGCTAGAAGCAACTGAGTTATAATTCTAGCCCGATAGGGACGAGTATTATCAACATTCAATATGAATCCATCACCAAAATTCCTTGTAAAGGGGACAACAACTCCAAACATCTATTTGGATATTTTTCAGCATTCATATGTTCACTAACTAGGACCGCTAGTTCCGTTCTTTTATTCCTCATTATCCCACCCCAAACAGTCACAGGACCGCCTTCAAACGCCACCCTCGCCTCCATATGCTCTTCTTTATAACGTTCACCATTTTCTCTCCATACTAAATACGAACATTCGAATGATACAAATTAAAGCGCGACTCATCCAGAAACAAACACCTACACCGCTGAGCTATTTTCCAACTTAGATGAACTCTTGTCCAGTTTCTTTTTGCAACCCGATGTAGCTGCTGCAATAATGTACAGACGCCGAATTGTTGAGCAAGATACATTGAGACAGGTAGTAGCTGTTTGCCTCGCATTTTAGATTCTTTGCCGATTAACGGTAAAAAGTTGTTATCGTCTTGACGACTGTAGGGTTTTTGTCAATTTCAATAGATTCTCTAGTTTCTCTTTCTCTCTGAAATCCGGAGACCGATGTAAGAAGTTTGGTTTATTTTACACTTATGATATGTCCAGTGGAATGCTGATCTTTAGGTTTTTAGCCATAAGGAAAATACATTTAAAAAACATAATTTTTATTTTAATTTAAAATTACAACTTAAAATTACTAATCAAAGGCACAATTAACTGAATATGTCTATGCCGATTCTAGTTGTTGCTTCTTACGGTTGTCGGGTATATCGGCTGAACTACTTAGCTTGGCATTGCCGAATAAACTTGTTTCCCATGAGAACGTAATGAAGGACACACATAACTCCTCCATCCCTAGAAAGAACTCGAGGGCGGAACCAGGTGAGTTTCGTCAACAGGTTCATTCTCTTGTTCTCTTAAAATCTGGATAAATATTTCTTTCTTCCTAACCAGAAACAATAAAGCAATAATAATTAGCAAAAATAATTATAATCGAAAAAGACCATTCAGAAAAAATGCAATGAATTTTTGAACATTCTAAGGGATATTTTTGTAACGCCTGAAACTCAAGTTCGTGGTGCCTGTCGAATGGTATTTTTTTGAGTTTAAGCTTTTTAACTTGAAGAAATGGCACATTATTTATTTTAATGTCTTGCAAAGTTGGACCATGGAGATTTTCCTTTTCATTTTTGAAAGTGTAAATTGCAGATTTTAAGGAACTTTTTAAAAGCATAACAAAAAGGAATGTCCCTTGGATAGATATAATTTCTTTTTCAACACAGTTGGTTTAAATTTTCTGAGTTTTGGGAAAAACTTCTATTAGTGGACAGAATCGATTTCATCCACAGGAATGACGTAATGCAGGATTTGTATGTGTAGCCCGAAGGCGATTCTTCTATTCGGCAGGAGGCCACGGCACTCTTGAATTTGGTGCTGGTACTGGTTTATATTCAGGGCAAGGTAAGATGATAGTGGAATAATAGTGAATTGATTTTTATTAGGAATAGAAAATAAATGATAATACTCAAATACATCTCAATTCACCAGCGGAAATAAGAGCGAGAGAACGAATTTATTTTTTGTTGCAAAGACGTTTGTTTCTACTACACTGTAAGAGTTAAGATAATATTTTTCAGAAAATAATAACACATGTTTGAAATACCACTTTATTTAAACTTTTTGACCATAAAAAATGTACAGCTGGTTTTCCCTAATCATACTCTTAAGAATTTTTGTCTGTATATATACCTAACTTAATTGTAAATATCTTCATTGCGTTTGAAAATGTACTAATAGTACGATACTTGTCAGTCACGCCTAGTGCAAAAATAAAATAAGTGTCAGTTAACAAAGTAAAACTTGTGTTTTTATTTATTTACTTTGCAGTAAGTTAGAGGTTAATGACATTTATTTGTTTACCTGTTGTATGATTTTATTTTTGTTATTTTAAAGTTCATCATATAAAGAAAATCGATGTGTGAGTAATTAGTGATTGATTAATTAAGTGTCATATTATCAATATCGATTGGTTCCTTTAATTGGAGATGTTCAAAAACTAATTCGATTAGTTTTGTGTTGTTACTGAATGTATAGAATTATTATATCCAGGATAAAAAAATGTTCGCGTGTATGCTAAGATTATTGAATAAAATCTTTTGTTTATAGAATTGCTGTTAGAATTCAAAGGTAACGTATAAAACCAGATAATATTTAAAGAGTTTAACAAATTCGATAATTAGTTTCTGATTAAATGCAGTGCCGTTATCAGAGTTATTTCCATATCGTGGAAACTATCACAAATAGTTAAAGCCACTGCCAAATTTAAAAGCGCCAACATGAACACCAGTATTCACTAAAGAGGTCATAATTTAGACCAGGTCTAATTTGACGGTTAAAGGTTTAAGATGACATTTTTACCAACCGAACAAATAATTTTTCTAAATGTCACAATTACAAAATGACAGTGACTTAAGCGAAACATAACTGGTCAACTAAGAGTTTTAAGTACCATGGTAACTAGATCTAGTCTAACTCTTAAACCTTTTTAGTGAATACGGGGGTTTAGTGGGAGTAAGCTGTAGTCTTATTAATGGCGGGTGACGTTCATATTATAACCAATTTCAAGCAATGGACCTATATTTACTGGTCATTATTGGTATTTACCAATTGCATTCAAGCGGTTTTGGTCTTTCCGTTGTGATGTCACTAACTAGCCCTTCATTACGTTATTATTTGACATTTCAATAACCGGTAAATACCGTGCTCAGGAGGTAGGTTATTGTATTATTCATCTCTTTCTAATTTGTAATGTCATAATCAAGATGCTATTTTGTTGTTTATCGTTAGTTTTCTTTTCGGCATTTTTTTTCATAATGTTTAAATAAAAAATATCTAATATTGATTTTATATTTGTGTGATGTCTAGTCGTTTAGTGCACTATGGAGACGGTGCCGGAACGATATCAATTTAATTTAAACTTTAAAGGCCAAGATTACAAAGTTATTGTTGATGACTTCGAAACGGCCACTCTACTTTTAAATGTCAGGATCATTTTTTCCGTGGCATTTGTCCAAAAAACAATTTTTTGCAAAATCAGCAACAATTCATCATTAAATATAATTAAATCCCCTATAGACATTAAAAACTCTCGTTCATATTTACAAATAAATAAAATCAAACAAAACAGCAAAGAAACCTTCACAACGGTTAACCTAATACATCCAAGCACATTTTGGTTACTGTCAGTTGGGGAAAATCGGTATGTCAAGGGCTATAACCAAAGATGACCAAAAGCAAACCGGCGGTAATAACCGGTCTATCGCTTGAAATCGGTTTTTATCTGTTGACAAAACAATTATTTACAAAATGTTCGACGTCGTTTAAGTAGGGCCACTAATAGTTTATTCTAAGTTGATCGATAGTCTCTATGATTAGTGGTAATTTCGTGTTATTTTGTTTAGACTTGTTTGTCTTTTTGCTTTTACAACATCGCAAAGAATTTTATTATATTTTAATAATTTAAAAGATGCATACATAAAAGTTTGAGAATTAAAATTACACATTTGTTTGTCATCATTTTGAAAATAAAATATATATTGCCGCTTTGGTTCGGCGTATTTTGTTAAAAATTAAATTAACTATTCTTGATAAGACTTTTTTGCGATGTAAAGGTACCACCTGGTTCTATTAATAGGGTTTTTAAATGCATTTTAATTTCTAAACACGGATTTGTGTCAAAAATGGATGTCAAAAATTATAATTTGGCAAAATAAGAAATTTAGCGATTTTTCAGTAATATTAATTGTCAAAATAGGGTCTTCGGTACTCGTATGTATAGTCGTTAAATCGTTATTTTCATCAGGATTAATTTGTTCAATTATTTGTTGATTATCGGTCGGGGGATCATTTATAGATTGATTTTCTGTAGGATATTGATCGGATTCTCGACCAGTACTTACTTGAAATTGGATCGTCTAACATTGTTGTTGATTGTTGTTGTATTGTTGGATATAACAAAAAACAGGTGGTAGGTCGGGGTTTGTGTCATTGTCATAACTTTCAGCTGACGGTGAAATGTTATAAATATCATTTTCATTTTTCTCGACACAACCGGTCAGAATTTGTATTTTTCCTGTCTTTTTACTTCCCTAGTAAAAGGGAAGTATTGCAATCGTGAAAAAATCGCCGTTTGAGATTTTTCCAGATTTTTATGTTTTCATGTTTTGTGAGTTCCGTCGGTCTGTCTGTCTGTTGGTCTGTCGATCGGTCTGTCGATCGGTCTGTTCGCGGCGTAGCTAGAAAACTACTTACCCGATTGACCTCAAATTTTGGTCAACAATGTGGCAAAACAAAATAGCGGCCTAGTAAAATGTTAAAAAAATTATTACTAAAAACTACTTATCCAATTTGTCTCAAAATATGCACAAAAATCAGATATTATGTAGGAATCAACTGGTAAAATTTTTGAACCAATCCAAGATGGCGGCACGAAATGGCATATTAACAAAATATTCAAAAATTCAGCCTTAAATACTACTTAATGGACTAATTTTACATTGTGCGCCTTAAATAATTGTGTCTCTAAATAAAATATTTGTAATCGTGAAAAAATCACCTCAGGTTTGACACATTTTCAGGTTTTAGCGTCTCTAGATGTAAACAATAAGGGCCAGGTGGCCATTTAAAAATTCAGGCTAAAAAAACTGCTTAATGGTTTAATTTCAAATTGTGTGCTATATCTAACTGTGATATAGAGATGAACTACTAATTCAAAATAGCGGAACAAAATTGCGGCCAAATAAATTATTTGCAATCGTGAAAAAAATCACCCTCTTAGGTTCTGCATATGTTCAGGTTCTAGCGTCCCTAGATGCCAAAAATAAAATTTTATCAATTTCTTCGGTCCGTCTCTCAGTTTCTTTGTCGGATTATCAGTTCGTAGCATAACTTAAAAACTACTCATCAGGTGAACTCATTTCATATTGTATGCCATAACTAAATGTGGTATAGAAATGTACTAGTAAAACTGTGGTACTAATTCAAGATGATGGAACAAAACCTTTTCAGGTTTTGGTTTGTCTCATTAAATTGACTTCAAATTTTAGTCAAAAATTAAGGGTCATATGTAGATGACCTGGTAATATTTTGGTAAAAATCCAATATGCCGGAACAAGATGGCGGCCTAGTATAACGTTAATAAAATTATTACTAAAAACCTAATTATCCAATTTCTTCAAATTCTGCACAAAAATCAAGGAGAAGTGAACTGGTAACATTTTGGTACGAATACAAGATAGCAAAATAAAATGGCGGTTTAATAAAATATTTAAAAAATTGGCCTGAAAAAAGTACTTATGTGATAAGGATAAACTGGTATGGATTCAACATGACGTAACAAAATTGGTTATTGAATTTATTTTTATTATATATTATTTTATACTGTGAGAGGTTCGTTTTCTAAGAGGGATTTACAATCTTCGAATGTTTTCATAATGAAAAATTAATTTCCTTAAAAATTGCATACTTAAAATGTTTATTATTACCTAAGAAAATTGTATAAAATTTACATTAAACAATTCTTGACATAATTTTTAATATTATGTTTATAAAGTATAGTAAACTGATATTGCATCACATTCAAGTTCAATGAATAGCGTAATTGTTTGTACATATTTTGTATATATAATTGTTCAGAATAGGAAATAAACCAGCATTTTATACTCATTTCAATGTACTACTAGTACTACAAAAGCCTTTTTGGTTCATCAAGACCATAGGGATAAATAATACCCTATATCACGAATGGCAGGGTATTTTCCTCTCTTTTGTACATGGTCCGTCAAACTACAAGAAACCAACCCCTATAAAAGCACCACTAAGCTCCTGGAGGAAGAATCAATATGACCCACAGACGGCAAGCAATCCTTTAGGAGCAACACGAAGCTCTACAGGAACCAATCAATACGGCCCATAGATGCCGCCAAATCACCCCCGAGAGGAGCACCACAAAGCTCCTGGAGGAAAAAAACAATACGACCCTCAGACACCGACAAGCAGTCCTCTAGAAGCAACACAAAGTGTTACAGGAACCAATTAATACGGCCCTCAGGCGCGGTCAAAGCAACTCCTATAGCAATACGAAGATCTACAGGAATCAATCAATAAGGCCTTCAGACGCAGCCAAAGCAACCCCTACAGAAGCAACAAGAAGCCCTACAGGAACCAATCCATACGGTCCACAGCCGCCACAAAAGAAGCAAGAAGCTCATATAGCAATCAATCCATACGGCCCACAGACGCCGAAAAATTAGCCCCTAGAAAGACGTCACGAAGCTACTAGAAGAACTACTACCATACGGTCGCTAGATGCCGTCAGGACAACCCTTAGAGTGACGCCTAACCGGCTCCTATGAGACCTAATAGAAAGGACAGCAAGCAAAGCAGAAACAGCAAAAATATTCTCACAAAAACCTTGGAAGATATCAACAAACTTTTCCTCGAACAGGAGACATTGGGAACAGAACTTAGACAGTTAGAACCGAAACAAGAGGAATTATAAACAAAAATTGCCGAACCAAAAGAAGAGGTTCAAGACAGCGTCCCAAAAAGACATGTTTTTCAGGGAATTGTACTGCCTAAGCAAAATTATTTTTGAAAAACTACCCTCCAACCATAATTAATTTTAATAGATGAATTATTTTTAAGCAATTTGTGAAGGGCTTAATGATTTTAAGGAAATTTGGAATAAACTTTCTATATTATCCTGAGAGTCCTAGAAATCCTCTAATTTATTTGGTTATTTTAAGAATAGAATATTATGGTATAGCTTGAATTTTGTCGGGGTTTGGTTTGACGCCTTTAGCAATGATATGACCTAAATATGCTACTTCCTTTTTTACGAATTCGGATTTATCTAATTGAATTTTTAGATTACTCTCGCAAAGTTTTTGAAAGATTTGTTTTCAATTTACCATATTCTTGAAGGGAGGTGAAAAAGATAATAATGTCATCCATAAACACAAAACATATTTTAATATTTAGGTCTCTTAAGACGTTGTCCATCATATATTGGAAGGTGGCGTGGGCGTTTTTCAGACATTCTTAAATACTGATAATATCCATTTTCGACATTAAAAGCTGTTTTTTTCATATCGTCGTGGTACATTTCATTTTAATGGAAGCCACCCTTAAAATCTAGAACGGAAAATTGCTGACATCTTCAAAATTTGTCTAAAATGTCTGAAATATTGGGATTTCCATATGTGTCATCACTAGTCTTAGAAATAATTTTGTGGGAGTCGCACGCAATGCGATATTTGCATTTTCCGGAAGAATCTGCTTTTTATGGGGACCACGAAGAATTGCTTGGTCCAATAGTACCTTGTTCTCACATTTCATTTATTTGTTTTCTACCTCAGGCTTGTAAATAAATAAATTATCGTGTGTTGTTTTTATTCAGTGTTTTGCTTGATTTTTTATTGTTAATTTTCGCGGTGGAAGATATCAGAAAATGTTTAAAATAATTTTTCAACGTGATATCTTTCTTCGGGGTTGTTTGTCTTCGTATAAGGTCAACAATATCAGAATTTTTAAAATAGAAGTATGTTATCAGTTTGTTTTTTTTTAACTGTGAAATATATTTTTAGAAATATTTGTAATCAACAGCAAAATTTATGGTACGAGCGAGGATCGAACCTGCATCTGGATCACTAGTCCTTTGCTCTAACCAATTGCGCTATCGTACCACTGATAAGCAATTCGTTAGAAACTTGAGAAACTACATATTCAAACCCACCAGTATCATAATCATTGTTGATCCTGCCAAATATTCTAACCTTATGTGTCATCACTAGTCTTAGAAATAATTTTGTGGGAGTCGCACACAATGCGATATTTGCGTTTTCCGGAAGAATCTTTTCTAGAGACCACGAAGAATTGCTTGGTCCAATAGTTATGGTTCGATCCCCGCTCGTACCGTAACTTTTGCTGTTGATTATAAATACTTCTAAAAATATATTTCACAGTTAAAAAAAACAAACGATAAAATACTTCTATTTTAAAAATTTGGATTATACGGGCATAACGTAAAATTATAAATTTACTAATATGGACGGCACCTAATAAGGATGTCAGATTTGACGTCCAGTCAGGAACGCCGCGCCATAAGGCAGGATGAACAATGGTTATGATACGATGATATGATATGATGGTGGGTTTGAATATGTACAAGTTCTAACGAATTGCTTATCAGTGGTACGATATCGCAATTGGTTAGAGCAATGGACTAGTGATCCAGATGCGGGTTCGATTCCCGGTCATACGATAACTTTTGCTGTTGATTATAAATATTTCTAAAAATATCAGAATTATTAGGGAATTTATTAGGTGATTTTTCGACTGACATGTTAAATAATTCAAAATTATTTTGATCGAATGGTAATTATAAGTCATTATATAGTTCGACAGGGGCGTAACCTTGATGGGATGTTGTGATGCATGTAGGGATGCCATAAATTATATATCACCGTTTGGTATAGTTACCGGAACTTTTAAGGTCTGAATAGTATTAGTAGTATAGTTTTTAACACTATTTTTGTCTACTTGAACATTTATACATTTTAATGTTTCGAAACCCATACGGTCAGCGAAAAAATGTAGAAACTTAAAAAGGTTAAATTTCATTTGTTTATCAGAATTAAGCTCGTATTTCAGCAGAAAAATACTTAAAAGTGGTTTAGAAAACAGATATTGGAAAAGGTTCCTTTTTGATGTAATAATGAAAATAATTTTCTGCTATTTTAGAGTTTAAAAAGATTTTGTTGCTCTGGTGTCAATTAAAAGTTTTAAAGCTGGGTTGGAAATTTTAATGTATGGGAGAACTTTTGAAATGAATCTATTTTTATGTGATCATTTCGGGTGGCTAGGTATCAAGAAAATTTTGATCTTTACAATTTGGACAATTGTTATCGGTTTGCGTTTCAAAATAGTTTTGTTCAAGGCATGATCCATTTTGATTGTTAAAGTTTGTATAGTCGTCATTGTAATGTTCAAAGTCATACAAATATTCTGCTGTTTCTTGATTTTGCATATTATTATAGTTAAAATAGGGTTCTTCCACATTTTGTAGTTGAAAGTAGTTATTTTGGGGTCTATGAAATCTATTTGTACAATATGATATAGCACTGATGTGTATAGGTTTTGGTAAATTTTGCGCAATTCGAAAATTTGGTTTCCAAACATTAGCTAAGTTTCTGGGTGGACCAGATATTTGTCTATTTGTAAAATATTTTTGATTGGGTAAGGGCTTTGGCTGATCATTAATTGAGCTACGAGGAAAAGGCTAATTTTTTATTATTACTACAATTATGATTATATTGGTAATTAGGTCAGAAATTATTTTGGTTTGAATCATTATATCTAGATTGAGAGTTAAAAAAATTAATTTTTTGAATATAAGTATTTTCAAATTGCTGAGCACGCATGGTAGAACCAAGAAGTTCTTCTAGACCTGCGAAAAATATTTTAAAAGCATGTAAATTATAAAAATATTTCTTCATTCTAGTAGTTGCCTGATCGGCATGGGTATCTATGAGTATTGAAGAGCAGTTATTAGATATGACTCTTGTATAAAATTGTAACAGAGACTCATTGACATGTTGTCTTAATTTATCTAAATCAAACAATAATTCATCTTCATCACGCTAATCACCAAAATGCGTAATAAGCATGGCTTTTACAGTTTTCCAGTCTTTGGAAACATATAATGTATCTTCTTCAACTTTGTCTATTAAATTTCAATAAACTCTTAAAATTTTGCATACAGTCTGTATTTCACTGTTCAATAGCATTAATTAATTTATTATTAGTTGCTAGGTAATAGTATAATTCTAATTACTATCAAATTTAGATACAATGTCTAATATACTATCAAAATTAGGTGCTCATTTTTGGAATTTTATCGTTAATTGATAAATTCAAAAATAGATTTTCTAAATTAATAGAATTAATATTATTTGAAAAATTTAATCCTAAACTAACATCATTTTTTGCAACCTAATTTATTTTCACTGTTTTCCGTAGTTTAATCAGACGAATTCGACGAGAACGACATAGACAGGAATATAGAAATTGGTACTTACAAAAGGAAGATTTTCATTATTTCTTCTAGCCTACTTTATACATTAACGACTTTTGCGGGGACGATTTTCGGAGTTTCGGTTCGTTTTTTGAACACACGGTTGAAACCGAAAGGTTTTTCTTGCAGAAAGCTCTTTTAACTATTTTTTAAAAATATTACTTTTATTTTAATTTAAAATAGTAAAAGGTATATATGTGTTAACTTAATAAATTCTATGCCGCTTATAATGGTTGCTTCTCATGATCGTCGAGTATGTCTGCTGAATTGCTGGGCTTGCAATGTCGAATCAGCTTGGTTCCCTTAAGAATGTAATAAACGACACACCTAACTTGGTGTTCAGATACAGCAGATTGTTAAATTTGTTTATTTCTAGTACATCGTATATGTTTCTTGATTTCACCGAACAACGAATTGGATATACTCTTCCGTTTGGAAAGGATTAATGCCCTTTGGCGATCGCAAATATTATCGAATTTTCTTATGTATGTTGAGGAATGTCTGTAATGTAAGACTCCACTTTCAATCTGTAACTTATCATTAGTTTTTTCTCACAAAGTAAAATTATTATACAGGTTGGTTGATTGATGTTATAAATCGGTTCAATCATATGCCCTAAATTTTTAGAGAGTGGAATGTTTTTTTTTATTTCAAAGGTTAAAAATACGAGTATGTCCCAAAAAAACCTGCTCGAAAGGTCGAACACTCTTCAGCTCGTTGGCTCAAAATATAAACAAAATAAGTAAAATGTCTCCCAAAAAGAATTAGAAATAGTTGACTTACCAAGTAAAGAAGGAAACTCGAGGAGATGGTCCAGCAAACGAATAGGACACATGCAAGTACGCGATTTATCCTCGATCTTATGTCACATCTATCGACGCCGGATCACAGTTCCAGTACCATTGTCGATGCGTAAAAGTCAAAATCGATTTACCTACCAGGAAGGGTTTAAAACCTGCATGGATTATAAAGGAATGGAAATAAAAATATAGGTAGGTAGGTCAAGAGTCGGTACATTTTAATATTTAAATTGCTTAATCAAATTTAAAAGAAACGCGTTATTTTGAATGCAAATAACACACCTAATAACTAGGGAAAAATTATTTTGAAGGTAATAGAATTATTTTGTAAATCAATCTAATTAATATTTACCATAAAAAAAACGGACGCAGCAGTGGTCCTTATGTGCATCGAAAAATTTTAGACGGATATTTCTCGGCAATTTCAACATGACAGTTCGTATAAATTTTAAATATTTTTTAGTTTTCTTTTATGTATCTCATACATTTATTAATATTAAAATATTAATAAAGCGGTAATAAATTGTAGAACATTTTATTATTGGTTAAAATAAAATTATAGTATAATACTAACTTTGTGTGTGTCTTTTAATGTATCCAAGATTAATATACTTAATTTTAAATATGATACTGGAAATATTTGTCTGAATGATAACCCAATTAGGATATCCAACTCGAAAAAAATTTTGAGTTTGTCCATAGATAAAGAATTGAATGTGAATTGTGGAGTTTGAAATACATATCAATTTACGCAATAAAATTTCTTTTAGTTCAATATGGCATATGCTTTTGGAGCTCATTTTCTAACTAAAAATTTGTTTAATAGGTTTTTTGTGTTCTAAAAGAGAGCAATAAGATATATGTTGGAAGTAAAAGCCCGCGATTCTTGTAAAGGACGACAATTTGTAAAATACTCAATTTTAACTTTGAACTGTTTATTTTAGAATATGTCTGTCTAGTCCATAAAAAATACAATAATGAATTGTTTGTCCAATCATTATAACATGCGCCATACTTATACTAAGTTCGCCTAAGTATAGAGATGCCAGGAATACTCGGCTTATCCGAAGCCGAACATCCGGCTACTTTTGTCGACTTTAGCCGGATATTTTCCTCAAAGACGTTACACGCCTCCGAAAAATGTCGTGCACTGAATATTGTGATTGCTGGCGCGGATAAACACTATACATTTTTAATAATATAGGAAAGTATTTCTTGTTTTGCTTCCACCACGAATAGGGACAGTATTTTCTTTCAATTAATAATATTTCTAAGTATTTCTTAACTTCGGCGTCTACATCGTCGATAGTACCACTCTCTTCTGAAGAATAAGTAGAAACAACTCTTGCTACTATATCCCAGACAGATATAGACGATTGAATTTTTTTTCTTAAAGCGATTAAGTGGTTCATTCCTCGAATGGCTTAAGCAAGCTCAACAAATGTTCAACTAAAAACCATCGATTTGATGAAAGTGACGGTATATTAATATATCAGCTGCTAATAAGGTAAGAGGCCTTTTTAGCTCGTCCAGTCTGTCTAGCAAATAATAGGAAGAATTCCATCGAGTTGGAATATCCTGGACAATTTTTTTGACAGGCGTATTAAGCTCTTTTTGTTGCTTTTCTAGTTTTTCTCTCGAAGGCAATTGTCTCAATCACAGTCTTCTGAAATTTTATTGAATATAATACAATCTACTGTAGGGAATGAACGAAACAAGATTCATGATTCAAGTACAATTCGTGCACTTTTTTACCGTTAGTTTTCGAAGCAACAGATATTTCAGTTTCTTGAAGTAATGTGTGTATGACTTCTTTCAAACAGCCGAATGCTTTTTCTCAAAATCTTTATTAAGCCAGTGAGCAGTGAAATTAATATAACTATGATAGCTTACATTAGATGTCCATAGATCTGTCGTAAATGACACCAATTTGGCATCTGATTGGAATCCTTTTATTACCAGTTTAAAATTTTCAAAAAGTTGTGGAATTACTGTTTCAGTAAAATATGTACGTCCTGACATTTCATAGAGGGAAGACGTCTAAACCAGTTTAAATGGCTGATTATCTAAGGCAATCATTTCTCCTATTGCTCTATGAATTTCTAAGGACTTTCGATTGTTCATATCCCAGTTTTTTGGCAAATTAGCTTGATGTCGACATCTGCTTCAATACTTTATGTTTGCTTTGCTTACTACTTTCTTCAATTTCTGTTTGCATTGAATGGGAATGTGAATGTTTATGTTTAATATGATTCCATAAACTATAAATAGTTGCCTTCTTTCCCATGCCGCGAAATATTTTTTGCATATTGCTTTGGTTTCATCGGTAACAACATATTTTCAGATTTTACTCGACATTTTAAATTCAAAATTTTCCAGCAATCACTGTCGAATTTAGATAATAAAGACTGATGCTAAAACCATTTATTCCTTTTAAATACATTTTGTGTTAGGAGAAGGTCTCTTTTTTTCGGATATCGAAGAGCACATGTATCGCATGTTCTTGTTATCACTTTGCCACATTCTCCATAAATAATAACAAATTTAAATAATCTCGTGGGTACAATTTAAGCATCCCATCATGATTACTAATAAATTTCAAATGATAAATATATAAATAAATTTCAAATGGTAAATAACAGTGAAATTATTTATATTGTTTAATAGTAGCGCCTTCATGGCCAATGCACATTAACTGAACGTATAAGGCGTAGAAAAAATGTAAAGCTAGAAATATTCGGCATAGACAACAATATACAAAATTACCTTAATTAATGTTTAATTCTAAATAATACAAGATTATATTACGCAGTCTCGTCTCAGATTATAAACACCCCATAATTTAATGCAAACGCACTCCTACTACGACGTAACGCGTAAAGTAAACAATTTTTTCCCCCGGCCGCCCTTGCACTTAGCGGTGTCGGTCGTATCGTGCTAGACGCAATGAATAGTGTCGCGTAAAAATGGGACGAAATTTGACTTAAAAGGCGAAAAAGTGGGTCGAGTTAGCAAAAGCGAAAAAGAAATTGAAGAAATTGACTCATATATTCAATTAAATTACTGTAAGTTTTTTAATGATTCTGGTATTCGCAATTCCTATGTTAAGTGTTACACATATTTTTAAACACTTCAAAGAACAGAGTGGGTAAAAGAATAATATTCAGGTCTGTCACAAAAATTTCCTGGGCACTGCGGAATTACACAAACTCTCACTTAGTGTATTCTACTCCTGTATGTTTAACAGGGGTCGTTCCTCAATAATTTTGTTTTCTTTTTCTTCAAGCTTCAGAAGAATCCGACTTACCCTCAGAAAGTAGTTCTTCCGGTTCTGATTCGGAAAACAACCATGCTTTCTGCAAATTTAGGCACAGATTGTGAGGTGGAACCTAGCAGACAGAAAAGACCTTTTACAAAAATACCCCTTGGTAAGTAATATACCTTCTTTAAAACCTCCAGCCTTAATCCCGAAGTTGAGTAGTGCTTATCAGAAATAGTTTCTTTTGCATTCCACATAAAGATACAGAAATACATCTAGAATATTTAGCTGATGCTGTTAAACTTTTGACTGACCTCCACACATTGTCAAGCCATCGACGATATGAAATAGTTGGTCACTTGGACACCAATAATAAAAAGACTGTTATGGATCGACCTATAGGTAAATAGTGATTTGGCACCAATCTATCCACAAATATTAAATTCTCTCAAGAAGTGAAGAAAGCATCTGCTAACTTAAAGACCAAATGCTTTGAGAATAACTACCATCAGTCATTGCCGGACCCCAGCAATCGCAAAGCCTCGTCGTCTTTTTTATTGAAGCAACCCCCCTCCAAACCTCAAATTCAGAAAGACAGGAAGGGGAGAAACAGCAGGAGGAAAGGGGACAAATCCAGGATCTCCAGACACCCATCATCATTCAGGAAACAATACGAATAGAGGAAACAGGAATTCCGCAAAAAGTTAATGACATAGAGGTACGGTATGCCGGGCGTTTGCGATTATTTAAAAGTAATGGGCAAAATATAACTTCTAGCGACTTAATTTTAAAATGGACATCCGGTTACAGAATTTCTTTCAAATCAAAACCATGTCAAATTAAAAAACCTGTACATATTTTTAATAAAGATCAGGTCTTGATTAAAGAGTTGTGTGAAATTGGTGCAATATCCAAAAACAAAAAAGAGCAAAACTGATTTTTTCTCAAATTTTTTCAGAGCTAAAAAACCAAATAGTTCCTTTCTTTTTATACTCAATTTAAAAACTCTAAACAACCACACAGATCCTCCTCACTTTAAACTGGAGGATTATCGCAGCATTGAAAACTTATTACACAAAGATTACTTTTTGGCCAGTATTGATTTAAAAAATGCATATTTTTTAATACCAAGCATACCAAAAATACTTAAAATAAATTCGAATTTGAGAATAATATTTATAAATTTTCCTGCATGCCTTTTGGTATCTCAACAGTTTACTAAAACCCTAAAGCCAGTTATTACATATTTACGAAATCTTGGTATTATATGTGTTATTTATCTTGAGGATATACTTGTAATAGCCAAAAACGCTAGCGAATATCTAAAAAATATTATGATTACCAGGGACCTGTTAATTTCTTTAGGTTTTTTAATAAACTTTGATAAAAATATGTTAATTTCGCATTATGAAGTTCGTTTTCTGGGGTTCATATTTAATACAGCACAAATGAAAATGTATCTTCCTTTAGAAAAAAATTCAATTATCCTATCATCATCAAACATATTTTTAAGTAACACTTGCTCAATTAGAATTATTGCACAATATATAGGAAAATTAGTTACAGCTTGTCTAGCTGTTAAATACGGATGGGATCACATAAAGAGCTTTGAAAGATTTAAATATTTAGCTCTAAAGAAAGATAACCAAAATTATAATATAAAAATCTGTTTACCAAATTATTTCAATGATGATATTATGTGGTGGATAAATAATATTGCAGACAGTTCAGTCTCTCTTAGACAATTTAAATATAACAGAAATATTTTCAGAAATTATGCTTAGGGTGCGGTATATAATATTCATACCGGGAGCTTTTGGAGTAAAACAGTCCAAACAAAACATATTAATTTCCTAGAACTCAAAGCTGCATTTTTGCCCTCAAATCTTTTACAATAAATAAATCAAATTGTAACATTCTTCTAAAAATTGATAATACAACTGCTATTACATACACTAATAAAATGGGGGGTATCAAATAAAGACGCTTGAATAAACAAACATAGATATTGTGGTCATACTGCAAAAAGAAAAATATTTTTGTTTTTGCTTCATATGTAAATACAAAATTAAATATTGCAGATGTTGAATCCAGAAATTTAGAGAGCGAATCTGAATATGAACTAAATAACAAATATTTTATAAAGATTTCAAATTCATTTGGCATTCTCTCTGTGGACTTATTTAATTCAAATATAAATAAAAAATGTAAAATTTATGTGTCATGGAAACCCAGTCCTGGTTCTTGGAAAATTGACGCTTTTTCAATTTCCTGGAAGACGTTCTTTTTTATGCTTTTACGCCTTTCGTCTTTATAAGTAACATTCTTAAAAAAGATTATTTACGAAAAATGTACAGAAATTTCAGTAGTGCCTAGGTGCCCAGCGAACCCTGGTACCCAATATATAAACAATCACTAATTTTAAAACCCTTCATTTTTGGCCCAAAAGAAAAGGTATTAATGTTTCTTTTTAGGTCGCCACATCTAGCATTTTCTTATCCTAGAATCTAATTAAAAAATGGTGGGCATTTAACTCCCAAGACCCCTTTGATTATAATTTCCACAATGTTGTAACATTTTTAACAAAAAATAGTCACTCAGGTTGTTCTTTTTCTAATATAAGTACCCACAAATCAGCATTAACGTTATTATTGAACTTCAAAAAACTTTAAATACCTTGTCTGTTAAACAATTAACATTTAAAGTAACAGTTCTCTTGGCATTGATTTCCGCATAATGTTTAGAAACTCTAAGATCAATATTGAGCATATTAACGTAACGTCAGAACAATTACAAATATTTACTCCGGACAGATTAAAAACATCGGTAAAAATAAATCCGGTTTAAATAATCTCCTTTTTTAAACAAATCCAGAGTAGTGTTTAGCATCAGCAATAATAGAATATACGTACATATAAAAGTAACTAGCTTCCGACCAATACAGATAGAAAATTTACTTTCAACAGTTAAAGAACCTATCCACGCAGCAAGTGCCCAAACAATAAGTCACCGAATTAAGTATACTCTAGATGAAGGTAGAATAGATTCAAACATTTTTACAGGATACTCATCTAGACATGCTTCTACTACATCGGCGGCTCACAGAGGTGCTTCGTATAAAAATAAAAAAATACATTGTAAAATATGAAA
This sequence comes from Kuschelorhynchus macadamiae, assembly GCA_030620095.1. Taxonomy (NCBI): domain Eukaryota; kingdom Metazoa; phylum Arthropoda; class Insecta; order Coleoptera; family Curculionidae; genus Kuschelorhynchus; species Kuschelorhynchus macadamiae. The sequence continues at coordinate 229,567 of JAUTXW010004561.1, forward strand.
TACATTTTACTATTTTTCCTAAATAATATTATGTAGCTCACTTCAACTTATTTTTAAGTCCTATTATACTGTTTTATAATTGTTTACTAATAAACTATTAACGCTTTAAACCATTTTTAGAAACCTGTACTATTACTTTCGGTTTGTGTCAAAATGAAATATAGATACCCCTATATTTTAAAACTTATAATACATTATTGTATTAGAAAAAACATATATTGTGCCGTAAAAAATACAATTTATTGTAAATTTTACTAAACTAAATATTAAATTTTAAAAATATTACGCTGTAATCCAAACCATTCTGATTATAAACTATAATAATAATTATTGAAAAATCTAGGAAAGAGGTGGTAGTGAATCAGATGCTTTTAGAGAGTGAGATAGCAAGACTATTTATATAATACCTCTCTCTCGTAACTCTGCTGCACTTTCCAAGACAATCTTCATTTAAAAAACAGAAAATATAATTTTCGTACACATGATGAAAACAATGAATCATTTCTTTTCTTGGTTACTATACAATTATAAGTAATATATCTACATTGTTCGTTTTCCTCCTTAGGGAAGAAAAGTACCTTTGGAATAGCCAACCTTCGCTCTGCTACTTTCTGGTCAACAAGTGATGTTTTTGAGCAAGTATGACGAAAAAAAAATCTGTCCCCCTTTTCAGTGGTGATTTTGCTCCCCATTAAGTCAAAACTTTTGGTCTTAAATAACTGTATAAAATTTAAAGTTATCGGGGAACAGAATACACTTTCTTTTTCCATCTTCTAGAACTTAAGAAATAATTCTAATTATTCTTTTGGCCAAACACATTTAAGTTAGTGAATTTAGTGAAAAGTACTTTCACTACACAAAATGTGGAGGTAAAATAAAGCATATTCTGTTTTCTTCTAGCACCATTGTTATCCCCACATTATTTCTCTGTATTTTTTTATAATTAACTCGATAACTAACGAATCCTGGCTAAATACCCACAAAATTAAAATATAAAATATAATTTAAATTATTAACATAACCTTAATATAATGTTAAGTCGCTCAATTTTACGTCCAAAATTACATAAAATGATATTATTGATAACATACAAAAAGCTTACTTTCACATACAGTTAGTAAATCAGCTAACCTCAATTTGCTTAATATGTCACCAAAATGCTTTTTTCCGCGTGATTGTTTATTTAGATAACTATCTAAAATTAACCAAAACCTTATTAATATATATATATATATATATATATATATATATATATATATATATATATATATATATATGTATATATATATAGACAAAGAATAGTTTTAATCACATCACATCACGAAGCAAACAACGAAACACAGTCTTCATCAAAGAAAAATTTCGTTCCTGGTCAAGTAAAAACAAGGAAATCAACTGAAAAACTCACAAACGCGGTGTGTTTAACAGCGCCGGGGCGCTCTATATTGTGGCACTGCGGGAAATGATTTTAAATATCGTCAATTTCGGACCTCAAATATGTACAATAATAATTTTGAAAAAAAGACTTTTTACAATTATTATATTGTAGATTGTATTATAATATTAAATATTCTTTAATACATTCATACTTTTTTTAATGTTTACCAAACATTTTAGTAAAGCAGTATAGTTACCTTTAATAACTAATTTTAGCAAACATTTTTTAAGTTTAGTTGAATGTACCATGTGTTTATTGAAATGTAATATTTAATTTAGGAAAATTTACAAAAAACTTTCGAATTTTTATACCTATATTTTTATAAAAACCTGGTTTCACAAGTTTATATAGTTATGATAATTACAATTTTTCGTAGGAAGCTTTTACTAAAAATAATCGGTAATAGAAAGCAAAGTTTTTTAATATAGTGACATATTTTATTGAAAACATACATATAAAAATTTTACTAAATTATTTCGAATGCTATATACTATATAATTTTTTCCGTGCAGTAGTTCTTTTTTTTGGTGTTACTAAGCGATTCTTTGTTTAGTACATATCTATACCTACTATTATTGTATTTTTTTTGTCAAAACTTTTTGCAACTCGTTGGATCTTCCAACTTCTAATTATATAAGCAAGTCTCCTCGAAAGATTATAAACAACACACCCATGATTCCCATACCGAGCAATCTGAGTCTACTCATAACATGAGAGGTCTTTCAACTAATAAGGTTAGGTTCGGAAACTTACATGGGATTTCGCCGCTAGGTGCAGGGGAGGTCGGGGGAAAATTGTTTAGTTTGAACGTTGCGTCGTAGTAGGAGTATGTTTGCACTAAACTACAGAGTGTTTATAATCTTTCGACAAGACTGCTCATATAATTAGGATCAACCTTCCTTACAGATAAGTTGATTGATATATTAGTTATAAAACTTGGTGCTTTCTATTAAAAAAAAATTGATAATTTTTTCAATTTAATTTTCATTCCTATTTTTGAAGACCTTGTATTAATCAAAATGTATTTTTAGGTATAATAATAGTAAATAAAATTTAATATTTTGCTGAATATTAAAGTAACAAGTAGAAAAAGATGCTGCCAGGATATTTTAAATGGTTTTACTTAAATAGCTGTTAAATGTTAATTTTTTTATTATGTTGCTAAATAACTCCTTAATATAAACGTCTGGCGACAATCTGCGTGCAGCCCTCTGGGCTATCCAAAAACGCAGTCCGATATTTAAAATAAAACTATATACAAAATTACACAAAAATAAATCAGTAAATTAGGTTTATGAATTTCAGAATAACAGTAAAATTTTGGACAAATTGTTAGTGCTTTCTTTAATAGTTATCATATCTAATTTTTTAAATTTATTGATAAAATAATTTAAATTATTTTCAATTGTAATAGTGATATTAATATATTTAATTTCACATATAAAGAATTTCTTATTTTCATTGAATTAATATATTAAATTTTCAATATCACATATAAAGCTAAAACATTTTTAACATTGAATCAGTTGTCTCTTGATGTCCTAATATATATATATATATATATATATATATTTGAAATATATAATTTCTGAGGAACACCAAATTTGAATCCTAAGGCTAAAACATTTTTAATTTCTATTTTAGATAAATTTGTAATCCAGTTGTCTCTTGTTTTAAATTTAAGTGAAAGTTTCGCTTTCACACACCTTTATCAAAAATATATATATATATATATATATATATATATATATATATATATATATATATATATATATATATATATATATATATATATTATATATATACATATATATATATATATATATATATATATATATATATATATATATATATATATGAAGGCCTTGGTGCAATAGAGTGATAAGCCACATTTGATAAAATTTTGAGGAGAGCAATTTCTAACTTTTGCAAAATTTTATAATTAAAACTTTAAGATTATTTTGAATAATATCTTTTGCCCCTGTAATGTTTATTTATTTAACAATATGTTCAGTATCTTAGATGGTTTAAAAACGTTATTGTTCCAGAAAAGTTTTTTTTTTTTGAGGCTTATCACATTATTGCTCGAAAAAAATGTAACATATTATTTTTGCGGAAAAAAAAGAATGTTGTGGAAAATTTTTTATTATGAGTAAAAAAACTTAGAACAAATTGTGGAGCTACAGCAACAGCATCATAGAAATTATAGCTCAGCTACATCATTTGAGTCATCAAATTCCTATGGGTAGGCACCAATGTATTAAAATATTCATGAAAAACGCAATCTGGTGGAATATAGGGAAGCAGACTCTTTACATCAACTAATTTTTTCTTATTTATATTAAGCTTTTGATAAAGGTGTGTGGCCTTAGTATCTATATATATATATATATATATATATATATATATACATTATATATATACATATATATATATATATATATATATATATATATATATATATATATATATATATATATATATATATATATATATATATATATATATATATATATATATATATATATATATATATTTGGTCAATAGAGTGATAAGCCACATTTGATAAAATTTTGAGGAGAGCAATTTCTAACTTTTGCAAAATTTTATAATTAAAAGATTTTTCAGCTGAATATTCATTGGTCGACCAACTTTCATGTAAAAAAACTTAGAACAAATTGTGGAGCTACAGCAAACTGCTACATCATTTGAGTCATCTTCGGTAGGCACTTATTAAAATATTTTGGAAAAGATTTTTCCTCATTTACGGCATGTTTAATAAAAAAACTAGACGTGTGGTTGTTTTTGAACTGAAACCCAATGGCTGATAAAAAATCGACGGGTTCACCTGACTTGGTCTTTTTAACCTTAGTCACATTCTGTAATAAGTTTCCAACATTTAAAATATCACTTTGTGATAATACAGTTACTACAAACGGATTTTTTTTGTTGGATTTTTTCAAAATATCAATCGACATGGAGGGGCTATAAATATGTTGCAGTTTGATGGCAGGCGGGTGTGCCCAGCTACCAAAAAATAATGAGTTATTTCCTTAAGTCTTCCCTCTCTTATCAGCTGCAACCACATTGCCATCATTGCCCAGTTCTTGTTTTGCCCTGGGCAGTTATCTGTAAAGACAATAAGCTTTTCTATATTTTTTGGCTGTAGGCTCAGAAATTTTAAAACAACGCTACAAATCTCATCACTCCTTCTGTGCCCAGTTTCTTCACCCCAAACAAACATGTATCCTTTTCCATTACTGCAGTCATGCACTCCACAGTTGTATAGCCACAACTTACGACAATAAAAGGTTGGTCCAGATGTCAACTTAGGAACGGGCAAAGCCTGCTGGAGATCAAAAGAAATTACTAAGGTATTTGAGTCTTTTTTTTCAGATTCAGATTTCAGCAGATCCTGCATAAGTCGAGCACGAGTTAGATGGATCTTTAAAGAGGTCTCAATTACTTTGGATTCATCTTCTTTATTTTCGACACGTAGTGCGTCAATTTTAATTTGGGATTCGTCACATGTTTTACATGTATCTGATTTTGGTAGTAAAAATCCTATGTTGAATTCCCGACAAAATACTCTACGGTACGCATCGTGACTCACGGGATTTTCTACACCCCTTTCAGTGCACCATGGAAGATAATATTCCTCATATAAACGGGCGATCGATAGGTCGCAATCAAGATAGAACTTGCCATCATTCACGGATCGGCTGTAATGGCTCTGGTATTTCGGTATGCTATTAATGTGATCTCGAACTGATTGCAATCTATTTTCGTCAATTTTGTTAGGCCTGTTTGAATGTTTTCCCCTTCGATCCATTTTAGGTATTGAAGCCCCTTCAGAAATTTGAGCAATAATACCATTAAGCCTTCCTCTGGATTTGTGTAATCCATGTACACTCATAAACTCTGATTTGCAAAGCTTTACTTCTGAGTTATTAACTTTTACAGTATAAATAACTGTAACTTTTCTTCTTGACTCCTGTCTTTTAGTTTTTTTTGGATAAACTCTTTTTTTTATATAACTTTTATGCAACCAAAAAGATAGGCATTTTGAGTATTAAATGAACCAATATCCCAAAAGCTATTGAAAATATTTCCCTCTTGTCCTTGAAGTTTGGTTCTACAGTTGGCTTTGCAAGTGCATGGAGGGCCAAGTACACGTCCAGCATATTTTTTATTATTGGAGTCGCTAAGATATTCCCTTCCTTCATTTCTCCTACGCTTCCTTTTATTTCTCTTATGTGAAGAAGGAGTTCGCGTTCTCCACCGTTTTCTTATGCTTTTCACTGGGCTCTCTTCGGACAGCCTTTCCAAAGATAACTGGGTCTGGTTTAGATTGATATTGACATTTATTGCTTCATCCTGAAATAAAAAAACATTTTAGAGTAGGTATTTATAGTGGCTTTTCATATTCTAGTCTAGATATTTTCCTTCATTTTAACAGACACCTACTTCAAAATGCAACAAAACTAAATTAAAAATCTATTGCTTCAAAAAGATGATAAGCCACATGGCACAAAAATGCCTGCAAATACTGTTTATTATTTACTTTCAAATTATTCCACATATTCACAACTTAGATAATTATAAATTTAAGAGAAATTGTACGCCAGAAATTACTCATTACATTTTTTAAAGGAAATATTATAATTTTTCAGAATATTTTTTGCTCCTATAATCTGCCCCTAAGGTTGACATCAAAAATGTGATAAGCCACAAATTATTTTAGAGCAACTTACCTCGCTTGAAGAAGAATTCACATCGTTTTCAGATGTGTAGTCTGAATCTGTGGTATGTCCTGCAATGTTAAAATCACTCTCACTGCTTGATGAATTTTCTAAATCGCTATTATTAAAAATATTTCGTCTCACGTTCACTAAACGACTATTTCCGGCCGCCATGATTGATTGTGGCTTGTCATGTTTTTCGCTCAAAATGTGACAAAAAGTGCGGGAGCAACAATATGATTGTAGGGATAGTGGTGACATCTTTTGAGGGAATAACAAAATTTCTATTTAAAATGATATATCAAGTTAAAAAGAAAACTGTAACGTAATAACTCATATTTTAAAAAAAATGTGGCTTATCATACTATTGCACCAAGGCCTTCATATATATATATCAAAATTATTATTAATATGATTTGGAATCAGGTTATTTCTTCTGCATTCTAGTAGAAAATCTTTTGTTCCTCATGGAGCTTAATTTTTGATTAATTTTGAAATAGTATTTTAGCTTGTTGATTGTGTCAAATTCACATTTAAATTAGCGTAACTTCCTCTTAATTGCAAAAAAGAAAATTTTGTTATTGTATGAACAAGAAGTGAATTATTTCGAATTCTTAGCTTATTAGAAAATGAATGTAATATAAACTTTTATTATAAGTTTTTCCAAGAAATTTTCAAAAATTATAGATTTGAAACAATTAACAAGCTAAAACAATATCCCAAAATTAAGCTCTATGAGGAACAGGTAGATTTTTCTAATAGAATGCTCACAGATAATTCAGTTAATAATTTGGAAACAACCATATAAAATGTATTTGAAATTATACCTACATTAATACCTAATAATATATAGCAGGAATATAACTATAGACAAAATGGTTCTTACAATAGATTCTTCAATAAAACCAAAAGATTAAAATTAAATAAATTACAAAATTTAAAACAAAAGTTAACTGGATTAAAAATGTATCTATCGTAAAAATTACCGAAATTAAAAAAAATGTAGCCTTACGATTAAAATTTATCTTCCGCTAAATATAAAAGACATCTGGATTCCAAAACTCTTAGCTGGTATTGAATATTTATTATATGGATTCAATCAAGATAAGAAAAACGTACTTATTTAGAGCTAAATTAATAAAATAACTTAATAAGAAATTTTATCAAATTATAAACAGCTATTTTGAATAATTTTTTAAACAAGCATTTAAACAACATTGTAATTTTGTAATAACAAAATCAGATAAAGCCAATGTTACAGTTATTATAAATAAACATGATTACGTTGAACTCCGTAAATAACATTATATGTGATGAGGGTGTGAAGAAAATTGAATAGTAATATCACTACCAAATTGAAAAGAATTAAAATGATTTTATTATTAAACTTAAAAATTTAGATATGATAACTACTGAAGAAAGTACTGATTTAAAAATTAGGTTATTAACTCAATTTGTCTAAAATTTTTTTTAAAACGTATTATAAAAAAGTGGAATTTAATTCAAAATAACCGTTATATTGCACCAAATATATTTATAGAAATCATTGAATTCTTAATGCTAATATTTTTTCATTTGAAAATAAATACTATAAAAAAATACTCGGATCACCAGTGCGATCTTCTATTTCCTCAATTATTGCCCTATATTTAATGGACGATTTACTGGACCACTGCATACCTTTTTTAGAAAATATTGTTGATGATATTTTTGTTGAGTGCCATACAATAAATGCGATAAACTTATTTAAATTTTTAACGGTTATAATCCAAATTTACACTTTACGTTAAAGAAAGAAACTAACCAAAGTTTTCCATTCCATGTTACATTTCATACAAATGTTATAAAAGTTGGAAATAATAAATTAATTACATATTGGTATATCAAACCTACCGCTTTCATATATTATATTCATTATTAGTCATATCATAGTTTTAAAATACATATTAATTAAATCTTAACTTTAATAAAATAAAATTTAAAAATTAGTACAACCAACAATAAAACAAAAAAATTTCGGAATCCTCCAACAAATTTTACTACATAACTCATACCCAATTAAACTTATTACACAGGTATTATACAACACTAGAAATAGTAATATCCTAAACGAAAATAATCATGAAAGGAATCATATATACCTTAACAATGACTTGCTTTGTGGTTCAATTTCCTATATTCAAAATTTCAGTCCTACAATTAATACAATATAAAATCGCACAACGTAATGTTAAAGATCATATGTTAAACCAGTATAATCAAGGATTAAACGACTTACCTGTAAGGAAGTTTAATATGCATTATACGAGTAACCACGTCCGAGTAAGCCAATGAACACATTGTAGTTACGCCTTTGTCGTACGACACTGCCATTGATATTTACAGTGAGCTGGGCAAACCTGTTTTTCCCTTCCGACCAGGCCCGCTGACTCATATATTACCTTTTTGGCGATTAAGTTTTCGATATTTTGTAATATTAGGTCTATGATTATGGTATTCTTTAAGTTTTGCTTGTCCTAACTTTAATGGCAACATTTCTGAGTTGTCTTCTACCTGTCGTGACTTGGCCTCCAATAACGGTCTCGACAAGCAGTGACGGCTCGTATTCTAAAATTTAGTGTCGGCCGAGGCTCAAGGCCGATCAAGGGCGGTTTTACGTTGAGGGGGTGAGAGGAATGACCCCCCACCCCTCAGACCGGTCAAACATCGTGTGTAATTTACATATTTTTATAAGCTACGACGAACTGCAGCTGTATGTGAGATGATCGAAATGTCTAGCATGTGAGATGATCGAAACGGCTGGCAACCGTCTATAATAAATATATTAAGTTAATGGCGTTATTTGTATGTTAATCAAGCAACGATAATATTGATACCTACCTATTTTGCTATGTGCCCAGGAAATAATAAACTACATTTTGGTTTTGTGCGTTTTTAGGATGTTTGCAAAATTATTTTGCAAAAATATATACTTACTTTTTTAAAAAGAAAATTTTCCCTCTATATTTTCTGGTACGGCTCGGCCGACCCTGCCGCCCCTGAGGAGCCGTCGGCGTCGCTGCCGACAAGGCTGTAATATAATATTTATATTTTAGTCAAAGTTGTACGTTTGTCTAAGTAGGCGTTTTAAATTATCTATATGAACTTTAGAATCAGACTGAGTTAATACTTTTTTACGATTTTGATTTACCGTCTCGATTTTTGTAGGATCTGCAAGATTTGTCAGCAAGTTTTTGTCTTTGTGTTTCTTAATATAAATTTGTTGACCAGGGCCATATAATTATCGCGATTTTCATTAATTATTTAAATAATTTTTCCTTTATCATTGATTAGTTTTTGGTTTATATTTGAAAATATTAGTTGTAATTTTTCTTTGTGGTATCTGTTGATGTAATGACTTAAAAGTATTTTGTCTAACTTTATGTTGAACGAGCCATTTAGAGAAATATGGGTTTTAAACTTATGCCCGAATGAATTATGTGGTTGTATGCTAGTATTGCGTAGACCATTTTTTGTGTTGTTGGTGATGTATCAACATTTTGGTTATTTAGCAAGCGTTTGTGTTCTTCCAGAGTGGAGTGGAATCGCTCGACTAGTCCATTAGACTGAGGGTGATTAAGCGAATAAAAATGTATTTTGTGTAAATTTAAAAGTTCTGTTACCACAGTTTTTTTAAACTCGGTACTGTTATCCACTATAATTTGATTAGGTATACTGTGGTGAAAGAAGAATAACAGTAGTTTGTCGACAGTTTCGGTGGCGGCAAGAGACTGAAATGATGCTAACTATCTATTACAGTTTTAAATGAGGTTTTTTCAAGTGTATATATGTCTAAATATATAATTTTAAATTGTTTTGAAGCTGTGGGTCAAATTTCGCAGTTATTAATATATGCTTATACAATTTTTTTTAAGCTAGGCCAGGTGGTTGGTTTCTGATAATTTTGTAATATTGCTTGCTTGGGATTATATTTATCAGTGACATCTATTAATTTATTTACATCTTTTAAATTTTAAAAATGGCCATTAAATGATTTTCGAATGACAAAAATGGTTTTTTTTGGTTTGCTGAAGAATGTAATACTGAAGAAATAATAATTTGATTAGAACCATAATTTACAGGAATATCACAAATAGGAATCACCTCTACAGGATCTTCGCTTTTATTTGTGTGTACTGTCATATTTTCATCAAGTGGTTGGCCGTCAGCTGATGAATGTATTGTCATGTCTTTGACCTGTGCTAGAGCAATATTGTCCACTTGTGCTACGGTGGAAATTTGGTCTAAATTTTCATATTCTTGTAATTGTCTATTAAATTTTTCAATATAGTGTTATAATGGAAAATTTTCCGTTGTCCCTTTCCTAAACAGCTCTATTCGAGAGAGAGCTTCAGCATTTGTGTTTCATTTTTCTTTTTTGTATATTATGTTGTTATCATACTCGTCAAGTTTAATACGCCATCTTAATAATTTTAAGCTAGGATCCTTTAAAGAGAAAAGCTATTGAAGTGGTTTGTGATCCGTTATTAAATTTACTTTTCTGCCAAATATATATGGATGAAAATATTTGGTGGACCCAAATGATTGCCAGGAGTTTCTTTTCGATGGTTGAAATGTTTCTTTCAGAATCATTTAATGTCTTTCTCGTGAGAGGACAGCCCCAATAGCTATGTTACTTGCGTCCTTTAATAAGTTAAATGTCTTTAAAAAGTCTGGGTTTTGCAGGATAGACTCGTTTGTTAGTAAATTTTTGCACATATCGAAGCATTCTAAAAATTCCTTATTATGTTCTATAGTGGCACTTTTTTTTAAACATTTTGTAAGTGGCTTTGTTATTTTAGCGAAGTCCTAAACGAATTGCCTATAATACCCTAACAATCCTAAGAAAGCTTTAACTTGCTTTGTTGTCGGAGAAATCGGGAATTTTTGGATAGCTTCTATCTTGTCTGGTTTCACACCATTTGCTGTAACAACATGGCCAAGATATGCAACTTCTTTTTGCAAGAACTCCAATTTATCGAAATTTTAAAAATAGATTCGCGCAAACCTTGAAAACCCCTTTTTTATCTTTCTAGTATTTCTAAGACTATTATATCAACTGGATATACCAAGAATATTATCCATCACGCACTGAAAGGTCGCGGGCGCATTCTTCAGTCTGATTAGCATTCGAAAGAATTCATAATGCCCATTTTCAATGCTAAATGCCGTTTTCAATGTTATTGTCGTTTATTTGAATTTGATGAAATCCACTAGCCAAATCTAAGTTGGTAAAGTATTGGCATTTGCCTAATTTGTCTAATACGACTGTATTATTAGGGAAGGGGTACCTATCGCCTAACGTATATAATTTTCATTCCTGTAGTCAAAAACTATCCTATACTTAGCAAACCCAAGGCATCTGCTATCTTTGATACCACCCAGAGTTGTTAGCTCCACAGGGAACTACTTGGTTGTATAATTTTTTGGTTTAACATCTTTCTAATCTGTTTTCTTCCTCTTGTTTATGTACAAAAAGGTAGCGATAGGACTGCCTATATACTGGTATTTCATCTGATGTTTTAATTCGATGTTTTATTTTGCTAGTAAAGGTTAATAGATCATTTTCATTATAAAATAAGTCCGAACATTCATAAATTAAATTTCGAATTTTATTTCTTTCCTCTTCGTTTAAATGGGCGATACGAAATTTAGAAAAATCTAATTTCGTTTTGAGACAGTCATCAAAATTATTTTAGTCGATCTTGCGTATTTCATTACAGCTAAACTTCTCCACGGCAATTGTTTCTAAGAGATCCAATGTTACGGGCTCGCAAGTGTTATTTAACACCGTTTTTAGTGCAAAGTCTTTTCTCGCAACTGATAAAGACCGCAGTCTTCTCGAATTTTATTTCTTTCCTCTTCGTTTAAATGGGCGACAGGAAATTTGGAAAAATCTAATTTCGTTTTGAGATAGTCAACAAAATTATTTTAGACGATCTTGCGTATTTCATTACAGCTAAACTTCTCCACGGCAATTGTTTCTAGGAGATCCAATGTTACGGGCCCGCAATTGTTATTTAACACCGTTTTTAGTGCAAAGTCTTTTCTCGCAACTGATAAAGACCGCAGTCTTCTCGAATTTTATTTCTTTCCTCTTCGTTTAAATGGGCGACAGGAAATTTGGAAAAATCTAATTTCGTTTTGAGACAGTCATCAAAATTATTTTAGACGATCTTGCGTATTTCATTACAGCTAAACTTCTCCACGGCAATTGTTTCTAAGAGATCCAGTGTTATTTTTAACACCGTTTTTAGTGCAAAGTCTTTTCTCGCAACTGATAAAGACCGGAGTCTCGCAGTTATGTAATTTTTGATGAGGTATGATTACATCACCATTTTTTATGGAAGTTTTAATTTTTATAACTTGCTTGATAGGGGGAGGAATCGTTATACAATATATTTGGTTTTGTGTTTCGTGAAACTGCAATTTAATGTGCGTTTAAGGTGTTTCTAGGAAACCCTTATGAAAGTCAAGGTTGGCTTGCAAGAGTGAAGATTATCACAAATACATTATGAAATTTAAAAAGATAAAATTACATATTTTTGTTTTCCGGTAAATTAAATATTTTTGTATAAAAGGTATTGATGAGCAAATCTTTGCAAAACTGTTGAAACTAAAAAAAGGGTTTAACTATTCAATCGGGATATAATTTTTGTGCAATACTTGGATCGGTGAATGATCTAATCGAACCTGAGTATGTTTATATTTTTAAGTTTGTTTCTGGGAATAGGATAGTTTGCTAGAATTATACATATTAAAAGAAATTACTTCAGTTTTAAGTATTTTTTTCTGGTTGAGATGAGTCCTGAACATTGTCATTACTCTCGGTTGTTTCTTTATAAGAATATTGTCCAGGTAGGGTATGGTCAATAAGAGACGTATATATATATATATATATATATATATATATATATATATATATATATATATATATATATATATATATATATATATATATATATATATATATATATATATATATATATATATATATATATATATATATATATATATATATATATATATATATATATATATATATATATATATATATATATATATATATATATATATATATATATATATATATATATATATATATATATATATATATATATATATATATATATATATATATATATATATATATATATATATATATATATATATATATATATATGTATATAGTTTCGTGAGAATCTATATAAGAACATAACAGATTTAAAATGTGTAATACTCCATCATAAAAATCATTAGGCTTTTCATTCAGTAATTACTTCATTAAAACCAAGGGTCTCTATTTGGACAAACTTCATCCCTATGAATAGCAAAATTATGACGTAGAGTGTCCTTCAGACTGTCGCAAGAACATTTTGATTATTTACAACTAATTTTGCGTGGCCAGTAAGTTTACCAATTATTGAATTCAATAAATAAATGTTTTGAAAATTTTGTGTATTATCTGTATCATAAAAAGCATCGATAATATACCTATTTAAATTATTCGGGTTCCCATCAAAAACTGGAACACAATTTAGGTATTCTGACTAAAATTGGGACATATCGCTTAAAAATTAATTATTAACCGATTGGTTATTAATATCTGAATTTTAAGAACCTAAACTTTCACTAATATGTTTATATTTAAAATTATGTTAGTTTGATTTTATTTCTAAGTTTAATGCTTCTAAAGTTGTATTAGAAACAGAGTCAGCTGAAGGCGTCGAAATTTTGAAATTTTATAATACGGAAACAATATTTTCAAAAGAAAACATAGTCAAATCAATTACACTTACAATAAAACTAGAAGGTCAACTCTGTCTGAAGTCTTGGTCTTTGCGAAGACAGGCGATACTGGTCCAATCTTCCGATGATCGGATGATCGGCCGATCGATGGTAATCTGCAGTTCTGCAATAGATTGAAGACTTCAGAAAATTCCACTCTACTTCAAGCACCCCCGACAACGTCACAACAAATAGTTCTTTTTCGGTTAATTCGGGTAAAACGAAAAAATCAATACAACCCGATATGCATCAATTCCCGAAAATCCGATCCGACTGCGCCAGTTAACTTATACGACAGACGGTTTCCCTTTTTCAAAGTTTTATTTTACAAAAAAATTCAAAATTAAATATACAAAATTATATATGATAAAAATTAATGCCTCTGACTGCTGGACTCTGCTACGGCGTAATATTATAAGGCATCGGATCCGCTGGATCAGCAGTTCTTGTGAATGGATCGTGACATAACTCTTGTATCGGTTCATACTGAAACACGTAGTGTTTAGTATGTAAGTCAGTGGGGTTGGTCGGAAGGGAAAAACAGTTTTTTGTTGCTTGCCCAGCTCGCTGTAAATATGAGTGGTGGTGTCGTACAACAGAGGCGTAACTAGAAAGTGTTTATTGGTCTAGGAAAACGTGGTTACGAAGTATAATTGCTTTAATTCTATTTCTTGTTCGAATTGCGATCAAAATATATTGGTCAATCAAGCAAAGATTAAGTAAAAGGATTACATTACACAAAAGAGATGCAAGACTTAATAAACGCTTTTGTGCTTTTTCAGAACATATTATTATAGATACGGGACACGCATATAATTTTAACGAAACAAAACTTTTACACATTGAACATAACACTAGCAAAAGGTTATTTTTATAAATGACGGAAATAGGTAAAGAGAAGTTCACAATGAAGAAAAAAACCGATATTGAAAACTTAAGTTCCATTTATTCTTATATTTTAAATTTAGACGACGAATGAATTCTTAAAAATCATAAGTATTTCGTTATCAAATTACATCTAATATTTTACTGCATATACTGTATAACGTATTATCTAGCTTTTAAAAAAATTTAAACAAACCCCTTTTTATATTAATATGTTTATTTTGCATACGTTGTTTACATTGCATATCGATTTTTGGACTTACCTGACGTTTCGCTTTTGTCGGTGTCATGTGAATATTCAGAGGGTAAAAAATGGCGTTAAGTTTTTCTTTCAAAGTTTGACAAGCTTCATGGAACGGAACCTCCCAGAAAGTAAGTGAATATTAGATATACCCTCTCTTGGAGGCTAAATTTTCCTCTATAAATTGCTTTTTGGTTCATTGTTGTACTTTGAACCTATTGCAAGTCACACGATTTGAAAAAAAAAGGAAATTACGATATTTTTTTGTGGTTATTTTGCCCCTAAGAATAATCAATATATTAGACGTAAATTTTATTAATATTGAACATTTTATTTAAATCCAGGATTTAAATGACAAACACCAACCAACACAAAAAACATTTATATCTTGTCCATCTACCTATTGAAAGAATTATATTAATAGACACATTCTTAAAAATAATCACATTACGCCAATGTTATGACCCGCAAGTCACAGGATATGAATCCATTGTTGAGATTAGCCCGGACGTCTACAAAAAAAACCGCATCAGAAACCTCAAACAACGGAATTCGCTAAAGCGATTCTGGAATATCAGTTACAGATTAGGCAGCAAAAATTGATAATTATTCATTCATTTGGTAGAAAGGTGGCCAACAAGATAAATTTATTGAAAATCCCGAATTTTAACCGACACAAAATATATATATATATATATATATATATATATATATATATATATATATAATATAAACATATATATATATATATATATATATATATATATATATATATATATATATATATATATATATATATATATATATATATATATATATATATATATATATATATATATATATATATATATATATATATATAATTTCTGCATATCGATTATGTCACAGGGTATATATATATAGGCAGGCTTGTACCCAGGGAGATCTGAAATAACAGATTGCTCGATATGACAAAATCGAAAACGAAACGTCTATCATACTAAAATAGTACTACATGCTAAGTATAACACTTAGCGCCACCTATTGGGGCTCCGGTGGTTTCCGGCTGCAAACCCATAGGAATTTGGCAAAGTATGCACTAGCACCATCATACGGAGAGTAGATACTAAAATCAATAAAAATGCGCTTTCACACATCTTTATCAAAAGTTCTTGGCCGGAAAAGATATATGTAGAATAGCAGAAATATATAATTTCTGCAGGTGCAAAACGGCCTACAAGAAGAATTGCTTTCGATTATGTCACAGGGTACCCTCCTGCGATCATGATTTCTGGGCCTTTACCCTCATCAGGCAGGCTTGTACCCAGGGAGATCTGAAATAACAGATTGCTCGATATGACAAAATCGAAAACGAAACGTCTATCATACTAAAATATACTACATGCTAAGTATATTTCCGGCTGCAAACCCATATTTGGCAAATATGCACTAGCACCATCATACGGAGAGTAGATACTAAAATCAATAAAAATGCGCTTTCACACACCTTTATCAAAAGTTCTTGGCCGGAAAAGATATATGTAGAATAGCAGAAATATATAATTTCTGCAGGTGCAAAACGGCCTACAAGAACTTATACTTAGCATGTAGTACTATTTTAGTATGATAGACGTTTCGTTTTCGATTTTGTCATATCGAGCAATCTGTTATTTCAGATCTCCCTGGGTACAAGCCTGCCTGATGAGGGTAAAGGCCCAGAAATCATGATCGCAGGAGGGTACCCTGTGACATAATCGAAAGCAATTCTTCTTGTAGGCCGTTTTGCACCTGCAGAAATTATATATTTCTGCTATTCTACATATATCTTTTCCGGCCAAGAACTTTTGATAAAGGTGTGTGAAAGCGCATTTTTATTGATTTTAGTATCTACTCTCCGTATGATGGTGCTAGTGCATACTTTGCCAAATTCCTATGGGTTTGCAGCCGGAAACCACCGGAGCCCCAATAGGTGGCGCTAAGTGTTATACTTAGCATGTAGTACTATTTTAGTATGATAGACGTTTCGTTTTCGATTTTGTCATATCGAGCAATCTGTTATTTCAGATCTCCCTGGGTACAAGCCTGCCTGATGAGGGTAAAGGCCCAGAAATCATGATCGCAGGAGGGTACCCTGTGACATAATCGAAAGCAATTCTTCTTGTAGGCCGTTTTGCACCTGCAGAAATTATATATTTCTGCTATTCTACATATATCTTTTCCGGCCAAGAACTTTTGATAAAGGTGTGTGAAAGCGCATTTTTATTGATTTTATATATATATATATATATATATATATATATATATATATATATACATAGGACACCGATGACAATAAAACATCAGGTAAATTTCTTCGTCCAAGAATTGTTATGAAACATAAAAATAAAAATATGTTTATTTCCTAATTCGAAAGAAATATCTCCAAAATTCTATAAAATTTTGCTGCATGTTTCAAAGAGCATGCAATGTAATTTTAAAATAATTTAGAGGCACTTCCCTTTGACCCGTATTTTAGCAAATCCTTTACTAGTTTTCATCAACCAATATTTTTAACGCTCTCTTTCCAAAAATACAGCAATAACATTTCAATATTTTCCAGAGTTATTGCTTACGTTTCTAGTACATTTCGTATAGCTCTTTCTGTTGAAACTTCCTTTCGAAAACCAATATTAAAATTTAATTTGCTGTTAAAATACCAAAAAAATAAATAAATAAATAAGGCCTTTATATTACGGATTAAGATACAAAGTGTTACAACATAGATTGTTAAAAATAATTAGCAGTTAGTAGTCAAAGCCTGGCGCGGACTATAGTATATTCAAATGCAAAATGCAGTACAAGTCAACAAAAGTGGTTGTGCGAGCAATTTAAATAAAGGTGATCGATTATGCTAAGTTTTTGGCAAACTCTTAAAGGCGTGTTGCACTAATAGTAATTTTCACATGTACTGCATCTTAAATTCGAATTGACTTTAGCTTCTTTAGCTACCCCAATGAACCAGACACTGGGCAAAATTGGTAACTTTATAATTTACGACAGAAGTATAAAATTAAATTTGATATGAATTAGTGTACTTAAAGAGAGATCGAAAAGAGAGACATAATAATAAAAAGAAGTGGTATATACGAAAAACTAGACGTGTGAAGTTCAATAAAAATCTGTAAAACAAGAATATTTAACCGCAATTAATTTAATAATACATTTTCTTCACTTAAAAGATATTTTTTATATTTATATTTAAGTGTATAAAATTTAACTGAAGGACTCTGGAACATGGCACTCTGATGATGTGGCATTGTTATTAGTCCCTGAGCATGAAAGAAACTGTAGATTTCTACAAAAAAAATGAGACGTTTTTATTGAGGTGGACAAGTTTGCACCATTAATAATTTTTATCAACAATATACAGAAATATAATTTTTTTCTAAAATCCATTCTTAGTTAATTTAAATAACGAAAATTATAGCATATATGATCATATTTGGTAAGACCGTATATACAGCGGACACAAGCATTCTGAACCCTCTGCAAACGCAATCGGCTCACACCAGTCAAACATCAAACATATACAAAGTCACAATAATGAAAATTAGATAAGACTAATGTCTCGCACATAATTTAGGTCATTGTTAAATTCAAAAAATGTCTGTTACTATATAGAACTTTAAAGTCGAATAGGCAAAGTTTTTGAAATATTTTCTTTAAATATTCTTCAAATTTCAAATCGGTATCCAAAACAATACCAAGGATTTTCCACATAGTCAACTCTTGATATTCTGTTTCCATAAAAACTTATATTTAAACTATTTTTTAATGCACAAATTTTAATTTTATCGCCAAAAATCAGCAGATGAGACTTAGTAATCTTGCCTTTGGAAATATTTTTTGAAAACGACTGAAAGATGAAATTAGGATTCACGAAAACTCACCAAAATCATAACATATTAATTGTATCAAATGCCCTAGAAAAGTCTAACAAAATCAAAGCAGTAATAAGTTTTTTATCACATGCACGTAAAAAATCATCAATAACGTGTGTTAAGCAACAGCTGTACTGAAGTCTTTTCGAAATCCACACTGAAAATCTGGAAGAATACCATTAAGGGTACAAAATATAAACATCTGATGTGTAAAACATTCTCAAGAATTTTTACTTCCCTCGTAAAAGAGAAGTATTATAATCATGAAAAAACCACCCACCGAGGTTTTTTCAGATCTTAACGTTCCGTCGGTCTGTCTGTCGGTCTGCCTGCATAGCTAAAAAACTACTTACCCGATTGACCCCAAATTTTTGTCAATAAATGAGGGTCATATGGGGATGACCTGGTAACATTTTGGTAAAAATCCAATATTACTAGAAGTACTTATCCAATTTGTCTCAAATTTTAAACAAATATCAAGTAATATGTAAGAATCAACTGGTAAAATTGTGGTACGAATCCAAGATGGCGGAACAAAATGGTGGCTTAATAAAATATTTAAAAAATCATTTAATGAAGTGATTTTAAATTATGTGTCATATGTACCCAATTGTGATATAGAGATGAACTAGTAAAACTCTGGTACTAATTCAAGATGGCGGAACAACAAAATAGCGGCCAAATACCATTTTTGTAATGCGACAGGTTTTACATATCTACACATTTTACAGTCCCTAGATGCCAAAAAATATTTTTTATCCATTCGGTCGGTCCGTCTGTCGGTTTTTCTGTCTGTCAGTTCGCGTCAAATGTTTAAAAAATCTTCCATTATTAGATTAATGTCAAATTGTGTGCAAGCATGAGGTGTGTTATAGAGATAAACTGATAAAGTTGTGTTACGAATACAAGTTCTAAACGCAGTAAGTTCCAAAATGACAGTTTCGAGAAAAACGGCATAAACTTTTGTAGGCTGGTTCTGGGTTAAAATAATTTTGTTGAGACCTTTATTTGTGTTTTGTGATAAAGAAATAATTAAAATACATGATTTAATTGCATTTTTGTTTTTATATATTACATTATCGCTCTTACTGCGTCTTGAATTAGTTTTCTTGTTATGTCATCGATATGGATTCCTGTAAAATGTGCAGTAAATTTGTGAATTACTGCGATTTGTCCTAGTAACCTTTGGTCTACTGCTAATTGACATAATATTAAGTAACTCAATTTTTATATCAATTTTTAAACGTGCATAAAAAATAAAAATAAATGAATTTTCATTAAATCAATTCGCTTCTATTTTGGTGTTAAAACGAGGGATAAAAAAATGCAATTTTAAGCAATATTTAGGAAATGACATTTAATTGAAAATTAGGAAAATTAGATGTGAATGCCTTAATACACTATCAGACGATAAAAAATGTGCTTTATCTTTTATTCTTTTGGGGTAGATTAGTTATTAATTAGAGTGCTTTTACACGACATTGGTTCTTGCCGGTTTTAAAATGTATTTTTTAAATTTTTGTATCATATTTCTTAAGTTTTTTTAAATTTATAGAGTAGTGGTGTTATTTGTTTAAATAAAATAGATTTTATTTAAACAAATATTTGTCCAAATTAATACATATGAAGTTTTAAACTTTAATATTAGATATTTCCCTACAATAAATATAAAAGATTAATATTTTAAAATGACAAATACTCCACCAAAAATAGATATTTATTCATAAAAAATGAGTTTATAAACAATTACCTACATTATTTTTTATTTATAAGAAATTATTTTGGCAAATAGTAGTACAAAATAACAACATTACAAAATTATTAACCCGAAAAGAAAATTTTACAGATTACCTACTTTGACAAATCCATATTTAAAACTATACAAAATACTAGCACAGAACAAAATTTCATAAAAATCTTTATAAAGACTCAATCAATCGACTCATTTAAATCATTAGCATTTTCATTCGTTTCCAAAAATTTAACCAAAATTATTGCCTTTCTTTTGGAATTAAAGGACACAAATGTTTTATTTTTTTTCTTTTGATATGTCCCTTGGTATTTCGCGTGGTTTACTAGCACTATCTAATTTGAGCAAATCTCGTTCAGTTTTTAGTATTAAAAATTTTAAAATTTTGTTTAGGGTTAAATAATCTTTAAAAAGGGTTATGTACGGCGTGGCTGCTTGACTGAATCATGAAAATCTGTATAATCATATACGTTCTTTTTTCGCATCATTGACAGTTCCACCTGGTGGTGGAAACTATCAGCACTCACAAATGTGTATCCAGGTTCAAAATATTTAATAACAATTTCCTCGACTCTAACAGTGCCTGAATTAATAATCAATATCAAGTAAGAAAAGAAGGTCCAATTTATATTTTGTGCTGAAGAATTGGCCAGTCAGATAAAAAAATTTCTTGCATCTCTATGGCATAATAGGTCCTCTTTTTTTCTCGCTGCTATTCCTTTATGAGATATGACAGCAATTGGCTTTAATGAAGGTTTATTTCCAAAGAGAACAAATGATTCGTTAAATGCTCTTATGTGAGGTGTAAAAAGCGCAATTTAGTATTGATCTATTCTTGGGAGCATAATCACCTTTTGAAGGTAGGCGGAGAAACACCTCATTTTCATTATCTGTATTGAGAGCAGCGTCTTTGCGGTACACTTCCCTTGACATTTTGGCTTTTTAAATATGGATGGTGTAGTTTTTGCAAGTTTTGCAATCTGGCTGTAAATTTTCCATAGTATGACCGTAAGTTGAAAATACAGCACAGTCTTCGCATTCCTCATGTCCTAGCTTGCTGAAAGATATATTTTTAGCTTTAATACATATTCTGTAGAGCTCATATGAGCAATTAACTTCCAGGTATTTCTCCTGAAAGTCTTTAAACATAACTTGATCCGATATATTGCTTGGAAAATACTGCTTATCCGGTGCATGTTCCCGCCGATAATGGAATATAGAAGGATTATAGCCTAAAATATGTTGCTTGGTTATCTTCTTATCCAAGTTTTGGAGGTTTACTACCTAAAAAAGAAACACAAATTTATTAACTATTACTATTATATTGTTACCTTCGCACCATAGTTTCTAGCAATTATAGAAATTGAATTATAATCGTCAAAATAGTAGAGAATAAAACAAAACAAAAAATAATCCACAACGTGGTTTTCATATTTTGGTTTAGTTTTTTTTGTAAGATGGGCGGCGCTAAGAAATACGGATTTGGATTCATTATTATCCAACAATTAATAGTTAAGAACCTTTTTAAAATGTTTTTAACTGCTCTCCAATCATTGTATGGTTATTCATAGTTAAACTACAACCTGAATATGAGTTTTTAGGCCAAGCGTTTATTCGTTAAGGAGCTCCATATAAAAGCATTATGCGGCTTCTTTTTACCACTAAAAAAATATATTTCTAAATAAAATATTTAGAAGGAATTTCAACCGTAAGTAGATGCAAAAAACAAAATGACTTTTTAAAATTTTTTGAAAAATTAACGCCCAGCCCCTGCACGATACGATTTCTGGACGACCAGTTGATTTTGCATTGTTAGGGTATTTTATAAGTAATAATAAAAAGTACAATAAAATACAAACGGGATGACACAATTAATAAGAAACAACTTTAAACTAGACTATTTAACATCGCGTTCTGCCGCCTATACTTATTAATACGTACTTACCTTTTCTTTATAATTTGTACTCTCCATGTTCCACAAAAATCACAAACAACCAGCAAACACTCTGACTCATCCCGCGCTCCCGCTTGTAAATTTTCGTTAAATAACAATTATTGCATTTTGATTTAGCAAATCGTGACATTAATTAAAACTTATTCAGTAGCTTTAATGGAATGGTATCTAACGATACTAAATTTTTTAAAATTTATTGCACTACTTCTAAAGATAACATTGCGTATTATTATTTATAATAATAATATGTAGATTAAATTAATTGGTCCAAGGCATGCATTGACATCTTATGATGGTTTCCAAGTCCAAAACTCGCTGAAGCCGATAACCTTATCGGCAACGCGGAGAATGGCAAAAAGGGACATCATTCTAGATGTTTCTTGCTGCTTGCTTCACGATTATAAGTACTTGCTATTAATGCGAGATCTTAAGACCAAGCAAGGAAAACATTACTCTGGTGTGTAACATCTTACCATTTTACTTCCTGCCGCTATCGACTTTTATGATAGTTTGGCAGTATCTTTCTTCACCTTTGCTTTCTGCCAGAGTTAAATGAACCTGACGAGTCTCAATATAGGTTGAAACGCGTCGTTCATTGCCAGCGGGGGTAAAAGATGTAGAAAGGCATTATTCACTAGATAAAATTTCATGTCCGGTTTTACCCACCATTCTCCATCTTAATTACGTGTTATATTCTTTTTTGTAAAATACTACATTTTGTTTTAGTGCAGATTTTAATACTACATTATAAACTAGGAGTTATTGTTTACCTTTTGCCAAGTTTAAAAGTGATAAATGTTGTTATATTACATATTCTTTTAGAAAAACCCTATACAGCATTTAAATATGTCAAAAAAAAACAAAAGAAAGTCGACAGGAAGAAGTTAATTATTACAAATTTCCCTACATATAAAATTTCTCAGAAAACGTCCACAAAAACATCAGCAAAAAGTATCGTGATTGTAAGCTTGCATTTTATAAAACCCACACTTTAAACTGCTTTTATACGCCACTAAAAGACAAAGTACCCAAGGAACTAAATTGAAACCTTGTCTTTAAAATTCCTTGTGGAAATTGCCAAAAATCATATGTAGCTGTCACAAAACGTTATAAAAAATAGGGTATATCACCATAAGTATGATTGTAGAGAACGGCAACGCAATAAACCAGAAAGAACGCCATTTTAGGTTGGGTCACGATTTCGATCTTGATAACGTTGAGATACTGGAAAAAAACTACTTTAGACGTAATATCAGTAAAATGATTTTTACATATAAACTTAAATATATATAAACCTAAATAATACTGTAAATAATAGGACTAACATACAACCTCTTAGTATCCAATACAACCACTTATTAAATGAATTAAAACAAACAATGATATAATAATAATAGTTCTGCTACCAGATCAAAATAACAACAATTTGTGAAAAAACATAACACAACACCAAGGAATGTCTGATAACGGTGGCAGACCAAGTTTTCACCTCTTAGCTACTGTTGTCGGTCCATACTGAATGTCGGGTTGGTCTTGTTATTATTGTAAAAATAATGTCATCTTCTTCCTTAGGTTTCATATGGACATGTATATACTTTTGTGTGTTAACATAAATCCCATATTTAAAAACAAAAACTTCTCTGGTTTATTAAAATAATAAAAGAAAAATAGCTTTATATGGCTTTTTATAATTAAAGAAATATATTATCTCTAGTAGCCTGCAAAAAATTATGTATATTTATATTAGTATTATAAAAAAAAGTCTTCAGTAAGTACTGGTAGTTCGTGTATCTCTATTATTTTTTTTTTAAATTACCAATTGTGTTTTAACTAGTAGTTAATTATTTAATTAATTTGTTCATACAGTTTATGTATTATTGAAAAAAAAGTGTACACCAGTCTATTTTTATAAGAAAAAGAAACAACAAATAATTTTTGTTTCATTTTAGCCCTGAAGAAGACTAATGGATATTTCATTTCTGTCCTATACCCGCTACACCTATATTCTTCTTATTATCAGTTTTTACCTTCTCCGTTGGTTTGCAGATATTTCTCAGATATTAAGTTTCTAAATGTTATTTTAGAGTGCTGTAGTTTTTCCAGAACAAAAACAAAAGACTTTTATATTTTTGACGTTTCGCAACTTTATTGCTCCATCCTCAAAAAACACATATAGATTCTATATCCTGCATGAAACCCATATTATCAGTCTTTACCTACTACGCTACTCCGCAAATATTTCCCAGATATTAAGTGTTTAAATGGTTTTCGTTAACGATCCTGTTGTTTTTATGTTAGAGTAGTGTATTATTTGGGGTTAGGATCCAGTAAAAAAACAAGTTTTTTTAAATTCGTCGACGTTTCGCATTTTTATTGTTGCATCCTCAGGAAACATATAGATTTTATATTCTGCATAAAACCCATATTATCAGTTTTTACCTACTCAGTTGGTTCGCAGATATTTCCCCAGATATTATAGTGGTGTATTATTTGGGGTTAGAAAATATGTGCGGACCAACGGACTAGGTAAAGTCTGATAATTGGGTTTTATGGAGGATATAAATAATACACCACTCTAACATAATAAGAAGGGGTCAATAACAAAAACCCTTTAGAAACTTAATATCTGGGAAACGGACGAACAGAATAGGTAAAGACTGATAATAATGGTTTCAAATTTTTAAAAAATCAACGTAAAGAATCTCGTTCAATTGGCTTTAAATTTTGCAGAAAAATTAAATGTGTAAATTGGATAAACTGATACGAATATAACATGACGTAACAAAATGGCGGTATGTATCAATGTAAAAACTACTTATTGGATTAATTTTAAATTATACCCAAAAGTCAAGTGTGCCATAGGTAGAAAGAAAATGGTAAAATATTGGTAGGAATCCAATATGATGGAACAAAATGGCTCCTAATAAAAATTAAAGACACTATATGTAACACATATATACTGTGACTATGTACTGAACTAAGCTGGATCACACTTCACTATTCCTAACAAATGGAAAAAAATCATAACGAGGGAAGTTCTGGGTAAAGGAAATTTAACGATTTTTTTTTTATAGATATGTGGACTATTGTATTAGTCTAATATCCAAAGAAAAAAGCGATTACATACTATCAATGTTTAATAGCTACCATCCAAAATTGCAGTTCACGATTGAAATTGAAAAGAACCAACCAATAAACTTTCTTGACATAATACTACATAGAAAAAACAACACTATTAGAACACAATGGTACACAAAACAAACATGGTCTTGTAGGTACACAAATTACATATCCCACCACTTTCTTACCAAAAAAAAAATCAGTAATTAAAGACCTTGCATATAGAGCAGTTCATTTATCCTGATAATGAGGAATCAATCCAAAAACCAAAAAAAATTGTTATTGAACTCATCTAATAAACTCAGTTTTCAAAAAAATAATTAATAAATTTTATAATACTTTAGGTAACCAAAAAAAAATCTGTGAAAAAAATCATACTATCATAAGTACGACAAAAAAAATAAAACGGCACTATCTAAGCACGAAATCCAGAACAAACATACTTTCAATTTTGTCCAAACCAAAATTCTGAAATCGGAACTGCACAAAAAACAAAAGAGAAATTTACGAGTCAATCGAAATTAAGAAATATAAACATGCAATAAATGACAAAAAAGATATAGACCTTTTAAACAAAATGTATCATGATGTAATATAAATAACTATATAAAGTAAGGCGGGGGGACGAAAAAAATGCCGTAAAATCCGGCCTAATGGCGGCCATTTTAAATTTTCGTCAAAACGTAACGTTATCGATGTGTTCCGACAGTCGAATTCGCAAAATTATACGGGGGTCGGATAAAGAACGTTGGGGGGCAGATTTTGGCGAAAAAAAAAGACAGCTGATCTGTCAAAAATTTGATTGATCCGTGGGCGGCATCGAGACGGGGGGGTGCGGAATAGGGGAGGAAATGACGGGTGGCGCCATCTTTGAGACCTGTCAAAAGGGCGCCGATTTTTTACGGTACGACGCGGCGGTCGAAGGTTAAAATCAACCCCGGGGTCGCATAAGTATAGTTTTGAAGAAAATTTTCGAAAAAAAATTTGACAGTCCGACCGTCAAAAGTTGACAGGTGGTGCTTTTTCTCGAAAACTAAGACATTTTCAACGACGGATGGAGGGTCGAACGAAAAGCATTTAAAAAAAGATTTCGAAAACAAAATGTTTTCACAGCCCTCAAATTTTGACAGCGATTTTTGACATTGGATTTTTGGTTTGTTTACGAGTTTAGGCGAGATGTCGGTGTCGTTTTCGACTAACTCGAGGTCGAGGATCACGAAAATGGCGGAACGAAAAAAATCAGCCGGCATCTTGGATTTCGCAAAAATGGCGAAAAAACGTTTTTCGAGCCGGGAAACGGTTCGGGGGTGAGGACGGGTCGGCAGGGCGGTCTAGAAAAAAATGTTACTCGGCCCGTTCGATTCCGACGTTTCGGACGTCTGAAAAATCGAAAAAACAGCTAGCTCATAAGCCGCGGGTCGTTTTCAGCTTATTTTTCGTGTACCAAAATGATGAAAAAAATTTTCGAAAAATTTTAACTTTACTTTCCGAAATTGTTTTTTTTTCAAATTTTTTTAAAAAAATTTTATATATCAGTGTCCTCCGCAGGAAAATTAGACCGGGTTTGGGCTGTAGGTTGTTCAGATCGATTTTTTTTTCTTTTCCCGATTGCGGCGTCCCGATGGCTGAGAGCGACCCGCGGCGACTCTCCATTTAGGTTAAAGATATCGACCATTATCAGGAAATTTTATCTATACAACTTATAGTAAGAAAGTAGTAAAATCGGCGCACGACACATTTAGGGGTTCCTATAAACGCCCACATTAATTTCCGCCATAAAATACCAAAAAAAAAGTTGATTTTTTGCCCGAAAAAAATCGAAAGGTACTTTAATTTCGAAAAATCGATTTTTCGCAGATAATTCGAAATCCGCGCGAGTTACGAAAAAAGCCCAAATTGCGATTCAGGATACAGCCTTTCGCCAGTTATAGTTCAAAAACTTAATTTTGGTTTTCGGCCCGTATCTGCCAAACGAAATGCGTCAGCTCCGGTCGGTATTTTTTTTCGAGAAGTACTAATTTTTTCATAAAACTTATAGGAAGCCAGATAAACGTCGGTAAAGGTTTTCCGTTTCAAATCGTCGAGCTTTTCGGTCGTTTGGGACCTAATCCATGATCGACCCCAAACTTACGTCTAGGGTAGTTTTTCGACGCGCAAAATTCATTTTTTGCAGTTTCGAAAGCATGGGAATAGCAGTTTTGGAGATATCGACCATCATTAGATACGAAAATTTTTAAAAAATTTTAAAATTTTTTTCGATTACGCCATAGGATAAATGGGCAAAAATCAAAACTTTTTACTCTTGCATTTTTTGTCGTATCTGTTCAAATAATGAAAAAAAATGGCGGACGGAAAGAGAAGATCTGAAAATTTTCCGGGAATTTTTTCCACTGCGCCAACTAATAAACGATGAAAAATAAAAAACTTTTTGCACTTGCATTTTTTGCCGTATCTTTTCATATAACGAAGGAAAAGTGTCATACAAGTTACAGACCCCACTAAATGCATTCCCTCTTACGGCAAGGACGACCTAAATATTTTTTTTACTTTTTTTCGACCACGCCCTTCGATTAAAGAGCAAAGACTAACATTTTTTTACTCTCGCACTTTTCTTTGTATCTTTTCAAATAACGAGGATATCGCACGCGAACGGAACGTCACCTATTGCCGCTTACGGGAGAGACGACCTAAAATTTTTTTAGACCACGCCCTAGAGCAAATGAGCCGAAACCGAGCACTTTTTCTCGTATCTCTTCGAATAACGGAGATACCGAGATGTCAAAACGTAACAGAGTTCAGGCTTTGACCGCGCCTACCGCCCAAACGGTTCGAACTAGGCGAAAAATCTTTTTTTTACCGGAAACCTAGCCCCCACGCGCTTTACATCTGGAAAAAAATTAAAAAACTTTTAAACATTTTTTCAATTTCCAAAGTCGCATCGAAAATTTTCGAAAAATTTCTTTTTCGCCATATTCGTGCTCAGGGAAAGAAATAGGTTGAAAATGACCCCCGGATCGTTCGATTCGGACACCGGTACGAAACACGCGCTAAAACGACCTGGAAACGCGAAAAACCTCGATTTTTTCAATTTTTAGCTACCTGACGGCGGCCATTTTGAAAAAAAAATTTTTGAATGATCCCCAACCCCGAAAACCTAAGTGGAGAGTCGCCGCGGGTCGCTCTCGGCTATCGGGACGCCGCAATCGGGAAAAGAAAAAAAATCGATTTGATCGTCCTACAGCCCAAACCGGGTCTTCATAATTTTTTTCCCGCGTTTTACGTTAAATCAAATTTTTCTGCGCAGGACACCTAATAGATTAAATTTTTTAAAAAAATCGAAAAAATCGAGTCTTTTTGATCGCACTCTCGAAATTTTTTAAATTTAATGTATGTTTTGACATTTCGGTATCTCCGTTATTCGAATAGAAACGGGAAAAAGTGCAAGAGTAAAAACGCTCGGTTTCGGCTCATTTGCTCTAGGGCGTGATCGGAAACTTGCTAAAAAAATTTTAGGTCGTCCCTCCCGTAACCGGCAATAGGTGACGTTCCGTTCGCGTACGATATCTTCGTTATTCAAAAAGATACGACGAAAAGTGCAAGATCAAAAAGTTTTTTATTTTTCATCATTTATTAGTTGGCGCAGTCGAAAAAATTCACAGAAAATTTTCAGATCTTCTCTTCCCATCCGCCATTTTTTCAACTGAGCTTTTTTTGTGTCCCGATTAGTACTTCTCGTAAAAAAATACCGATCGGAGCTGACGCGTTTCGTTGGCAAATACGGGCCGAAAACCGAAATTTAGTTTTTGGTCTATAACTGGCAAACGGCTCACTGTATTCTGGATAGCGCAAGTATCGCTCCGTTCTCTACAATTTTACGTAATTTGGGTTTTTTTCGTAATTCACACGGTTTTCGAATTATCTGCGAAAAACCGATTTTTCGGAATTTTTCAAAGAGGTACGTACCCCTTTCGATTTTCGGTATTTTATGGCGGGAAATTAATGTGGGCGTTCATAGGAACCCCTAAATGTGTCTTGCGCCGATTTTACTGCGTTCCTACTATGCGTTGTATAGACGAAAATTTCCTGATGATGGTCGATATCTCGAAACCTGTTAATTATACGTTCTCGGAATTGTCAAATTTGGAATCGGCATGTCGAAAAACCTCCCTGTAGGTACATTTGGGGTTTCTAGAAAATTATTTAGGAAACGACTGAAAAACATCCCCGTATGATTTTAGCATTGCCATTTTAATGAATGACCTTTACCTTTAGGTGAATTTGCACCCGGTTAGCACCAGGTATGTCAATGATAGGAGATGTGATGGGCCTATAGAGGAAAGTTATTTTCTAAGATTAAATTTGAAAGTTTTACAGCCTATAGAAAAAAGTAATATTACATTATACGAGGTATATGAAATTTAATGTAAAAAAGTTGAATAAAAGATCACGGATTTATTTTAGGGGGAGGAAAAAATTGACGCCACAGGCGTCAATATATTTTGACTTTTTGTACATGTTGTAGTGTATGTGGATAATGTTTATCTTTATTACTATATCGGGTGTGTAAAAATTAATTAAAAAACGTGGGTAAAACTTCAGAGAATTATGGCTATGTATAATTTTTTTTAAGCTCGGTTAGGATTTATTTTTGAACTTTTTAAATATATACAGGGTGTATAGGAACGGTTGTAAAAAAGGTGAATAAAACATATACAAATACTAGAGGAAAAAAATTGGGCCGCAGGCGCCATCTTTTTTTTTAATTTTTAGTTCACGTTTGGGAAATATTTATTTTTACATAATTTACAAGGTCTATAAAAATTAATGTAAATAGGATGAATAAAACGTCGCATACCTTATACTATGTAGAAAAAAATGCAATCTTTGAAGGTGAACATTTCTTTTTTTAAGTAATATGTAAAGATTTATATTTAGATGTATTATACAGGGTGTGCAAAAATATAGTAATGAAAAGAAAAAACGATTGAATAATTACACATATTGTGCAGGGTGGATGCAAGGTATGTGAAAAGGCAGATAAAAAAAATGCGTCAAAAATCATTGTAAATTGGCATGGGGCATTACTTAGATATAGTTTTAATTTACGTATTGGAAAGATTTGAGTATATTATCCAAGGACATCAACTTTTAAATTCTTTTTTATACATTCATAGAGCAAAAACAATTTTTTTTGAGCCGCTCCCACTTGTAGCCATGTTATCGTTAGAGTCCTTAAAAGCATACGTATATACTTAAGTATGAACATCGATCTACCATTGATTAATAATCTCGAAGAT
Organism: Kuschelorhynchus macadamiae; assembly: GCA_030620095.1. NCBI lineage: Eukaryota > Metazoa > Arthropoda > Insecta > Coleoptera > Curculionidae > Kuschelorhynchus > Kuschelorhynchus macadamiae. The sequence continues at coordinate 260,720 of JAUTXW010004561.1, forward strand.
CGTTCGTTTATTCGTGCAGTTTTACAACTTTCTTATGGTGCGTGGCCGCAAAATTTTCTAAATAGCGTTTTGAGACACGACGCGACCGAAGATCAAAAGATTAATTTATGTAAGCCGGTACTCAGGGTCCCAAACTTGTATTCAATTATTAACAACAAACCTGTGTTAATTAGACTGTACTCGGAAGAAGATTTTAAGCAGAAAAATATTAAGAATTAATATATCTTTAAAGATCTTTATGAGATTGTGGAATCGTACTTAAAAATGACTGTCTACAGAATATTCGCTTACAAAATAAAGAAAAATTAGCATTTTATGAAAATTTCAGTGTCGCCATCTGTGAGTCGATACAACGCTAGTTAAAGATTATGTGCATCACGGGGTATTTTTTTAAAAGACCCTTTATTTAAACTAACCGTATAATGACAGTTAATAACCTAAGTTTATTCACAACTGATTTTACTAGTCTACAAGCCTACTATTTATATAATAAAAAATGCTGATCTACGTATGTTGCAATATATAAACTAGGTCGCTAAAAGTGATGATCCGCCGGGTCATTTAACTGAATCCATCCTTCTTAAGAAGTTTTGTAAGGGATGAACAAAACTTGCATGGTGGTGTCTGTCTGCTGCTCAGATGGGGTGTCGTCTTAGAGTACCCGAAGATGATGGAAATGGTCAGAAGTATGTAAAAGGGATGTCATCCAAAAATGATTGTGACTGGTGACCCATGTCCATGTTTCTGAGTAGATTGGTCTTAATTTTTGGTAGATAAGTGGTTCCTCTTGGATGGTTGTCTTGGAGTTGACGAATGCTTCGTTGTTTGTTGGGAATTTACATCCTGGTGAGAGTTCAATCATTCATCAAGAATTACTTGCTAGGTTCGGCCTTACTGAGTCAGCGGCTAGACGATAATGCAACTATATATTTTTGTATAAATTGTTAAACAATAAGATTAATTGAATCCGTCTGCTCCATTGAATTAGATTTAGAGTGCCTAGATTGGAAGCAAGACGCTTCAGCTTTATTCAAACCCCAGCTCCACGAACAAACATCTTTATATCCTAGTATACCAAATTTCAAAAAACTACAATAAACTTGAAAATAGTATTGACATTTTACACTCCTGCATTCAACAGATTAGAAGGATGTTTGTTTAACTTCATTTTTAATTTTCATTGTTCAACCCCTTTTTTTATTCATATTCTAATTTTAACCATTACTTTTTCTTGCCCAAAAAGTGTAAATTTTTTTCTTTATGTGTTGTACTGTTATTGTTGTTATATATTTTATATTGCACGTTAGGTTTAGTATGTATATCTTTTTCCTTATCCTCTAATTGGCTAGCCTGTTGGATACTGTATTTAAAATAAATAAAAGAAGGTCCCTTCGAGCACCATTATTTTTAATGCGGAGCAGTGTGTTGAATTCTTGGTTACTTCTTAAAATATGGCAATGTAGTGTGTCTCAGACATTTCCTGAGGTAACGTTGAGTTAATGGAAACAGGGACGTCTTAACAAGGGGCTTCGTTGTTACCTAGTTGAAGAGTTTCGTTGATACAATCTTCGAATTGAGTGTTATCTTGGATACATTTTTCGGGACACGGGAAACTAGATCCACTTTTCTTGCAAGGCCAGTCCATGTATTGATATAAGGAGCCGTTTGTTGCTAGATAGGGGATGAAATGATTGTTGTGTGGTTAGAGAAATATGAAAAAAATATCAGAATGAAGAATTGGAAAATGTAAGATAAATACGAGTATATGATTTGAAAAGTAGCCGTCAACACTAATACTGTCATAGTATTTTATAAGATAACAAGTCAACACTAATAACGTCATAGTATTCTAGATAGATAGGTATATAGAAGTTGATGTACTGCATGATGTTCCAGCATCTTCTGGCCAGTCCATCTTAATTCGTCGAACTTTATAAAGTTGTTGTGAAGGATGTTTAGCCGTGCAAATGTTATTGATGTTTCTAGGTCCTTCAGGATTTAGATGATCACTTGAAGACCCAGATTTATTGGATCTAACACGTTTTTAGCTTGTAGGAAAAAGTCAAAGACTAATTTATTCAGTTCCGAGATATCTTGTTCGTTTCGGCTTAAATTGTTTCTTCATTAAGATTTATAAGGGTGTTGATAAAATTGTCCACAACTCTTTTGTTTAGGCTCATATGTCGGTTGACTTGGCTGATGATGTTGTTCTGATCTTGTTTTAGAGAGGAAATTGCGGCTTCATATTTCTCGGCATTGGCTTGGTCAAGGTCCCCGGAGATGGTCTTTATAATGCCTCCTAGTCTATTCAGAAGTCCTCTTTTAGGTCTGAATGTTGGGTATATTGAGATAACTTTCTCTTGTGCTGCTTTTAGGAGGTGCTGAAGGCTTTGGTCGAAGTTTTGTAAACTGACAAAGGAAAGGTAGCTTAGGCCATTCTGTATGGTGGTTGTCATTGCCTCGTACTGGGTTTCTAGGGTTTCGATTTTTTCGGCTGGAGGTCGATGTAGTGGATGAAGTCGTCAGTGCAAGTTTGTATTCTTGCTGCTCGCAGCTTGAGGGGTAGGATCCATGGATTGTCTCTCAGGTTTTGAATTTGGATCTCCAGGGCTTTGACTAAGGAACATCTGCAAAGTATTTTTGGCATTAGTTGTTTTGTTAGTTTGATGATTGACATTTTTCTTATGTACAGACCTATCGTGTGATGTGTCGATAGTTACATTGTTGTCGCTTTTTACTATTTTCGGGGAAAACCTTGGGAGAAGTTTGATTCATTTAATAGTTTTTCGTGTATAAATTTTTATGCTAAGTTAGTATGTAACAGGAACTGTCTTTTACTTTTCTTTTTTCAGTGTATTTTTCATTAGAATCTTAAAGTTTCTTTATTTAGCTCCCTGTATATTTCTTTGGTCTTCTCTCGATGTTGTTGGGTATAGTTGTAGGGCAAGGGTCTTGCCCATCTAAGTGGCCATTTAAAATATCCATAGGTCGTTTCTCGTAGAATACGGAAATGTTCAATTAATGTTGAATGGAACCTTTTAATCATCCCATTTGATTGGGATTATTTACGGTGGTATAATGAATCGATATTTTGTGGGTATCCACAAATTTTTGCATTAGGCCATTTTTAAATTCATTTCCGTTGTCGGCAACTATCATATGCGGCAAACCATGATGAGTAATGAAAATAAGAATTGCATTAAGTATATTGACTGCATTAGAATCTTCCATAGGATATGTTTACCCATAATTTGAAAAAGAGTCAACGATTATAAGAAACTTTTGGCCACTCGCTTGGAAAGTATCTAGATGTATAATTTCTAGCGGTTTGGTTGGAGTTGGAGTCAGCATGAATTTTGGTTTTGTTGGATTTAAGAAGTATGATTGTTAGCTTGACGAATATCACAGATGTTAATGTGTTCTTCTATATCTTTCTTAAGGTTTGGCCAGATATATCTTTTGCTGATTTGACTTTCCGTTTCGTTGATGCCTCTTAGGTTGGTTTACCTTCGTGATAGTTAATTATTATTTCTTTTTGCCGTTCTTCCAAGTTGGCATCCTCCAGTAAGTTATTGCAATTTAAATCGAATGTCGAATTTTTTAATGTTTCTCGGATAGTGTTACTGACGAAAATGTAAAGTTCATCATCTTCGAGGAATATGGCATATTTCTCTTTTGTTCGAAAGCTGTCTCTGCTCTATCAATGGTCTTGTGGGATGGTAGTTCACTGTCTTGAGACTGACTTGATTATTATAAAGGTTCAAAGGCTTTTCGCTTATAGGAATTTCTTAGATTGGATTTTCCTCTACCATGTGACTGACTTAATTATTGTTACGGTTCAATGTCTTTTCGCTTATAGGAATTCCTAACATTGGATTTTCCTCTGCCATATATCTGGTTGTATTTGTGTCTGTTTCCATTTGTTGGACCTTCTTTTCATATTCTAGTAGTTTGCTTATTATTTTGAGTTCTTCTGTGGTTGTAGCTGCAGGATTGCTAGTAACATATTAGGCTGGATCAAGCATTGATGGCGGGTGATTGTAAACGGAGGCGTTGTCTTTGTTTTGGAAATTTGCGACGTATCTTCAGAATAGCTTTCAATTCTTGAAATAGTATCAGCGTTGGTATTGGCTTTTCCTTTCTTATAGATGACTTCGTAATCAAATTCTCGCAGCTTTAGTCGCCATCTAACCAATTTAGAGTTTGGGCTCTTAAGGGAAAATAACCACTGAAGAGTCGGTAATCGGATAGAATTTTGAACTTTCGGCCAAAGAGGTATGGTCTAAAGTATTTGATAGCCCAAACTATTGCGAGCATCTATTTTTTTATGGTCGAGAACTTGGTCTTTGTCTCGGTTAATGTTCTCGAAGCACATGCTATAGGTTTATCGCTGCCAACTGGACCTTGGGATAGTATGGCTTCAATAACAAAATTACTTGCGTCGGTGGTAAGGTTGAATGGCTTTGTAAAATCAGGGCATTGTAGAAGAGGTTCATTAGTGAGAAGGTTATTAGAGATTTTTACACAATTGAGAAATTCTTGAGTGTGTTCTATTTTGACATCTCTCTTGAGACATACAGGTAAAGGCCTGGTAATTTTAGTAAAGTCCTTGGAAATTCACTTCTTCCTTTAGGAACTCGCACTTGTCAACTTAAATTTTAAAGCTGGTTTATCTTTAATTCGTTTACTAGATGTTCTTATAATAATGTGCTGAAGGCGATTATGTCGTTCATTTAGACTAAACTAATTTCTCCTTGTAGTCCTTTTAGAACATTATCCTTCACTCTCTGGAAGGTAGCCGGTGCATTCTTCAATCCAAAAGGCATTCTTACGTACTCAAAGTGGCCAATTTCCACATTAAATGCCGTTTTTGGAATGTCTTCTGCTGCCATTTCAATTTGGTGAAATCCGCTAGCTAGATCGAGGGTAGTTAAGTACTGGCATCTCCCAAAATGTCAAAATAGGATATCTATCGTCTATAGTCTTCTCGTTGACCTTTCCGTAGCCTACAACAATACGCCATTTGATTTTTCCAGAAGCGTCGGGTGTTCTGGTTCCAACCCATACAGGTGAAGACCTTGGTGATTAACCAAAAGCGCTTTCAAGGGAAGGTAGAGGGGCTAATCACGCCCCTCAGACACCCAAGACCTAATATTGAAAATTATTTTGCCTTTAATATTTCTAACAATAAATTAATAAACAGAAAATTTGATAGATATTTTTGTGATAATTTTTTGATGTATTAATAATATTCGACTATGGCAACAACGTCTCGCAAAGGTAAGCATTTGGCAGTCTTATCTCCCTCGCCACTATCAGAATTTATACACGAAAAATCACGTTTTGTCTATTGCAGTAAAAAGACTAATTTGTAATTGCAAGATCTTTATTTAGTTTTAACAAGATATGTACTATGTATTAGATATATTATCGTAATTTTGAAAGTATTAATAGTTACTATTTTATTTCCATTTTCCTTTTTATTCCTATTTTATTATTCTATCATTACTTTAGTTTCTGAATTCTAACAATAAGGTTAAGTACGGCTAAATAACAATTCTTTAATTTTCTAACCTTTGTTTAAAATTTTCCTAAACGGATGTTCACTTCCTCTGCCAACCACTATCCTCCCAAAACCAGAGTTCTGGAAGCGCCACTGTGATTGACTAGGTCGAATGATTCCTTGGTCAAGCATTGAAGATATCTGCTTTTTAACCTCTTCTTTAAGAATGTGTGGATAGCGATAGGACTTGGTGAACACTGGAATTTCGCCTGTGGTCTTTATGTGATGTTTTACTTGATTAGTGAATGAAAGTGGTGTATCTGGATGATGAAAGATGTCTGAATATTTCTTACATAATCTTCTGATATTCCTTTCTTCTTCTTCATTGAGGTGATCCGTCCGCATTAGTAGTTCTATGTTGGTTTTTGGTGCGGATTCGGGAATTATGTCAGCTGAATACAGATGGTATTGATCGTCACTTGTCACAGAATCAAGTAAATTTTAGCGTTTTGATAAATAAGTGCATACAAATTACTTAAAATTCGGAAAATATTCGTGTTGCCTCAAAACTGCATGAATTTATTTTCTTTATTGTTTCAAGGTTATAAAAATCCGACTCCGAAGTTGACGCGAATGTGGTTAACATATTTTCTTAGTTTAATTAAAAGTAATATCACAGAATTGTTTCTTGGTATGTTAAACTTTACTTCTACAATTCCCCCATTTGTTGAGTGTGGTATAGCTTCAATACTTTTAACATAATTGTTTAACTTTTGAGCAGTCTCTGCTGGATTATATTCCCTCTCTTTCCTCACAAATTATTCATTGTCCTTTGTCGTCTTACTAAACTTTTTACGGCTTCTACAATTTCCTCCAATTGCCCTGTTGCTGACAATTTTCGGTGGAAAATGTATTTTTTTAATATACAGAATAATATCCCTTTTCTTGGTTTCTGATATAGTTTTATTAAATGAGTATATTCTTTTATATTTATATGTTTAACTATTATCACTGATTTTTCGGGTTCTAGCAAGTTATTCTTTAATATTTATGAAATTTTCATTAAAGTATCGTAAAGTAATAAGTAATTGAATTATTCTGACTCTGAGATATGTATATTTATTCATAAAAAAAAATCTAAAAATGTACAATTCTACCATTTGTAGACTTAAAATATACATTGATATCAAAAATATCTTTATACACCTTACATTTTACTCGTGAAATATAAAATTCATATAGAACCTATCTACTAAAAAATATATAAAGGCAGACCACTGGTGTGCTTCGAATTTCAATCTTATCTATAACAATCGTAATTTTTTATTTTTAATTTAATTAGTGAGCTTCTAATAAACCCAAAATTATTAGTTCTCCTGTACAGAAATATGTTTAACTTTGTCTTTTAATCATTTCTGCTCTCTAGTTTCGTTTCTTAATCTAATCTATTTAATTTTATATTGCCTTTCTTTAGAGCAAATGACCTGTGATTAACTAAGTAATCAATGATCAACTTTTTATTATTTTCATCACAGTTTCCATATATTTTACTTTTGTTGCTTTGAACATTATTGAATTATGACCTGTTTTTCTATATTATAAACATCGCTTTTTGTAAAGTTATTTATTCTAAACAGAGAAACATTTATAAAATAGTATTGTCAAATTGATTTCATTTTTTTATAACATTTACTGTTATTTTACATTTTTTTTTTAAATATATTTGTGATAATTAAAGTATTTAATATCACATTTTCCTTGTTTCGCCCACCTGAACAATTTAAAAATCGTAATTTTTTTATTTTACGACATTAAACATGTTACATTATTTTCTCCTCTGTCTGGTTTGTGTTTACATTTTCAACCTCTGTCTGGGTTATTTTTACATCTTCTTTATTTTTAAATGTGTTCAGATTATTTGTTGCGTTTAGATTGACAAACAAAAATCTTTTTTGGCTTTTTCGCAACTGAAATTTAAATTTAAAGTTAAATATTTTTATTCAGTTGCGAAAAAGCCAAAAAAGATTTTATCTTCTTTATTGACAAACAAAAATCTTTTTTGGCTTTTTCGCAACTAATTTAAATTTAAATATTTTTATTCAGTTGCGAAAAAGCCAAAAAAGATTTTTGTTTGTCAATCTAAACGCAACAAATAATCTGAACACATTTAAAAATCTTTATTGTATTGAATATTTTATGCCTACATTAAACTTTGTAAGATTTATTAATTTACTTAGGATTTTCTTTTTCATTTCGTGTTCTTGAAACGTAAAAAGTTTAATACAGTTTAAACGTAATTTTTGAACTACACTTCCGTTTGTAAAATATTTACGTCTTTATGACAATTGCAAGTGAGCACGATTTATTTAAACGAAATGTTTACATTCTGGAGATAGAAGTATCATCACTATGATCCACTGTACATGCTATATGCAAAATATGAAAAAATTAGTGAACATTTTTTCTTCCTTAATTAAAACGATATTTTTTCCCTGTATAAAAAATTAAATAAACAATAATAAAAAAGTAAAATATTAAGGTATCTTAAAAATGTCTTTTAGAGATTGGCGTCATAAGCTGACTAATATCTGGTATACTTACATTTGTTCTAGATTTCGCTGGATTTTTAACTTTTTTTCTCCGTCTCTTCTTTTTCCGCTTTTTAAGAACATCCGGAGAAGCCCTCTCCTCTTCGCCTAAAAATTCTTCCTCAAAATCTTCAATTAAGGAATATTTACCCCACGATACAAATTGTGGTCGGTCATTAATTGGATAATTTTCCACTTAAAATAAAAAAAAATACGAAAAAATATATTATAAATGATTTTTATTGGGCTAGATATCACGATACACAGACTTAACGGTATGTTCTTGCGCTTGCAGCCGCAAGCGCGTAACGTTTCACGAGAATCTTGATGCTCAATTAAGCTGAATTTTGGCATACTTGCATAGTTCGTATGTGTAAACAATTTTACACTGTCTTATATAAATGATTCAATGTGGCAGTTTTAAAATCGCGACGTGTGGTCCGATTTGACTGAAAATGAGTGTCTGGGGGTTCTTAAGATTGCCTATTTCGATTTTTTGCTCAAAATGTAGAAATACAAAATGGCGGTCGATTTGCAATTCATTTTTCGCCCACTTTTACATAATTGATCAACTTTAAATTTGGCATGTATTCAATACAACCTGGTTAAAGTTGACAGCACCAAAATGGCGGATTAGTATTGTTATATATAATGCGATTCGACTAAAGATCGTTATCTCGGGGTTTTTAAGGACGCAAATTTTTTTTATATTTTGTCTTTTTATTGAAAATCCATATTTGAGGATTTTTTTAAAGGCTGGACTTCTAGCTTGAATTTCACATAGAAGCTAAACAGTAAAAAATAAAATTAACGACAAACTTTTATTAAAAATAAATTACGTATTGTGGTTTAACTGTATTAAATTATTTTACTAATATCAATTACCAAATCTAAAAGTTAGCCGCGAGATTATTATTGCTGCCTGACTAAATGACAATTAAAATTTGCAAAAAAATTCGTATTACATACATTTGCGTTTTATGTTCAATAATAATTTAATTGATATATAGAAAATAAAAAAAATCTTAAAATACTACAATAATCACATACATAAAATCTGATAGAATTTCAAATAAATTATGCCAGTATAGTGCGAGTAGTCAATATATTTTAATCTACTTTATTTTTTGAATATTCAGTAATTTATCCAAAAATGTTTTTGCTTCAGTGTATTCAAATTAAGATAAGTTCCCAGTAAAACCAAGAAAAGATTAAAATTTGAGTGGTCTTAAATCCTACCAGAGCCGTGGTAATTATGCAATAGAAATCCTTTAATTTTATAAAAGTGTTTAATTTGTCTAACAACAAATCATTTCCACTAGTAGATTGCTCTATTCATAGTGTTTTGTACTAGTATTTAGCTATTTGTAGAGAGATTTTTTTTGTGAAAAACTTATACTAAATAATTATCGTATTGCAAAATAAAACCTAATCTCAAAATATAGTATCAAATTAATGAAGGGAATTTCAGATGAATTTCTAATTCTCCATTACATCACGTGCTAGGCCACGACATCTAAGGCTACAATCGTCACTCCCTGTATTATGGCTAGATATAAAGATAATGGTAAATTGATGACACAAAAATTACTTACCTAACATAAATATTAGTATAATGTAATAAGTTCAGTAAGTGCATTTTTAAGTCATTTATGTAAAATCACGCGAATGCTCAAATTTACCACAGTTACTGTATATTTTTTTACAATTGTAGTAAAGCACTGTCTATCAAACTAAAAACAGTGCGCTCAAATAAACGTTATTGCACGGTTGCAGAAAAATAGTTTATAAAAGCTTACTTAAATTACTCAGAATTTAAAAACAAAACAAACCTCCCGTTTGTAAAGTATTGGCCTGTATATGACCTACTTCAACACTCGATTGATACATATTCTTGCATAGTTTGTTTCAAATTTGTAAAATTCTTTTTTGAAGCAACTTACCGACGGTTATTACACAAAACAATGATAGCTGCGACCATGTTAAAGCAGCCGATCCTGAAACACATCTTGTTAAAGTATTCATCTGTCTAAAATGTGAACGCATTCATCTATCTAAAATAAATGTATACATTATGTTAAGTCATAAATATTGAACTTTGAATAGGCTGTTAATATTTAATTGTGATTATAAAAATAAATGACGATTTTTTTAATTAGAAATCATTGTATACAGGGTATCCTAACTCTATATATATATACAAAATACCTTTCCCCAGGGACGGTCTGAAGACAAAACTATTTGGAGGGAGGGAGTAAGTAAAAGACCCAACTGAGAACTAAAAAAAAAGGTCCGCGCTTTTGTGTAGCAATTAAGTAGTATCATTCATATTTTATTTTCTAAGTCTAAACCGCTTTCAACAAAATTTTTCCAACATATAATAAGATTTTGCCAACAGAATAAATCGTTGAGAGGGGACGCTCCTCACCATCAATCCCCCAGTATGTCCGTCCCCTGTTTCTCCTGTACATAATATAAAAAACTTTCAAGACTTTTTTATAACAGCTTCGTGTAAATGGGGCACACTGTATATTTGATACAATTTTTAAATGTATGTTTATTGGTGATAGTTTTCGAAATAATCAGATTAATATTTTCGCTATTTACTACTAATGAATATGCCCATATGTTGCTTACGTTTACGTATGGTGTACGAAATCAATGACATCTAAAAAGAATGGACTCCATTGTTATTCAAATTCAAATACAAAACAATTTATTTGTCAAAAAATAATAATAACAGTAAATTGTATATTTAAATTTTATAACTTATTGACAAAATGAACATCCTCTATATTTGGGAACCGATTTATATTATGCACCCACCCGGTGTATATGCAAAGCTTCTCGAAACATAAACACCTCCAAAAAACTAAGAATTTTAATTTAAATTTGTATTTCATAAGTTTAAAAAAATTTGAACAACTAATTCTAATTTAGCGCATATGGGTGCAATGTGCTTGGGAATAATACTATACATACAGGAAAAAAATAAAATACTGAATGTTTGGAGACAGAGCCCCAAAGCAAGAGAAAGTGGAACTAGTAGCAGGGTCGACAGGAACAAGATCACAAGCAAAATGATGTTGGATGGGACCATCGGGAAATCTTAACAGTAAGCCATTCCCATGATCTATCGTAACTCCATGGCCTATCTAAAGCAAACTTGACTGTGACATCGTTTATGTAATTTCTTTCAAATAGATAAATAAATAAATATAAATGTCACTCTAAACCAAAGGCCGTAAACGACTTTGAAATCAAACACTATTTTATTTGTTTTTAATTTAAATGCATAAAGGAATTTAGCGAAGAAAATTAATTAAAATATTGTGCTAAATATATGTATATTAAATGAACTAACAGCAAATTAGGATTAACATATTAAAATGTATAATATCCCTTGATCTTGTAATAATGTAATTTTTATATGTTTACTAAAATTCTTAAGCAAAGATTTATTATATTAACAGGCAAGGCATTCCAGATCTGGGTGGCAACAAAAATGAAGAAACATCGAAAAGCGGCAGTCCTGTGCCATGGTATAACGAAATTTTGGCTGTTCCTAGTACCATGTGTATAGCTCGTCCGGCCGCCTTTTATTACCCTATAAATAACCCTAAACATGTGATATTTTGTACGGTTTTGCATATTTAATATTTTTCATTATATAGATAAGAAAATCTCATGTAACTATCTTGCACCTTTTCTACTATTCCCCTAGTGTGTGTTTTTAAGGAATCGCTATATACAACATCCCATAATCGAACAGTACATAGAAGAAAGTACTAGGGTTTCTTATAACTAAACAATATTTTTGTCTTGATGCTTTTTTCAATTTATATAGATTTCTAGGACTGAAAAACTGCTGCTTTAATTTAATTTTAACATTGGTCTACAATAGGAATTTCAAGGCCATTACATTTATTTTTAAGTTACTTTTATTGTTTTTATTACTTTCTGGCATTAAAATTTATTATTATTAAAAAACATTTAAATTCAAATTATGTTTTTTTGCAAAGGTATCTATATTTTTTAGGTCAGAAATGCAGTTTTCTTTTTTAGTGTCGATGTCGAACTTACTAAATGGCGTATATATTTGGAAATCATCAACATATTGTTGCAGTTATGCGTCCTTCACATATTTATACATGTCCAAAATGTAAATTACAAATAGCAATGGCGACAATACACTGGACAGTTACAGGTTTGAAATCTGAACTAGGGTTATTTGAATCTGCTCTAACTACAAGACAAGTTTTTCGATCATTTAGGTAACTTATAAGGAATTCAACGGCGTTATTAGATCAACCAAAGTAGTGCAGTTTAGCTAGAAGAATGATTCATGTCAAAATCTTTGCATCATGCAAGTACTGTTTTTCTCTTCTTGATTTATGTGAACGTCATTAAGTATATTTATTAAGCTAGTAGACGGTAGCTGACAGACTATCAAGGATGGTGTTGTAAATTTCTACAAAGAAAGTAAGTTAATTAGTGTGGTGTTTTTCGATTATCTTGGATACTTGTGACAATATACTGATTGGTCTGAGGTCATCATAATTCGTGGGTTCCGATACCTTAGCAATTGGTTTAATTATAGATTTTTTCTATATTTATGAAGAATACATTTTTTGAAACATTTAATCATAGTTTTATGTCCATGATGGATAGTCTATGTGCATCAACCTCAATTGAGGCTATGGAAGAGACAATTTTATGAAGTTTGCTTTTAACTAATAGTTGAAATTCAAAATTTTTGTTCATCAGTGTATTATTTGAATAAATTTCATTAGAACTGAAGAAGCAGAATCAGGTTAGTATATTGAAAAAAGTCCGGTACCCATTACACTTTTTATGTCGTGCTAAATTAAGTTTATCTTCAATTGCTCAAAAATATGCTCCTTTTTTCACAGCAAATTGATTAAAAAAATGTTACTTTATAATTGCAATGTTTCTAAGGGGTCTATATTATTGAAGGTGCATTGTTGCTTTATTTTTTAAGTACTTTCGATGTACTTTTCCTCTTAGTTTAATCAGTGACTTTATATTAATAGTTATACATGGAGTAAAATAGGTTTCGCTAATTTGCTTCATCTGCTCTGCGGTCTGCTCGTTAATAAGTCTTAAAATATTGTTATTAAAACTTTCAATATATTTTTTTTTATACTACATCGAATAAGAGAAGCGTCGAGATTAAAATCATATTCGTCAATATTTTTGTAGTCGCTATAATATATGTTATTTGCGGCCTTTATTGCTGATTCTTTAAAGGTAGAATATACTAGATTATGATCTGTCAAAGATTCAGAAACTGGTAATTAACCAGATTTAAGTGTCAATAAGTTTTTGCTTGCTTTGTTTAATTTTACAAGACTGGAGCTATTACTAAATATTTAGGTCAATTCTAATTGACTCAGAAACTCGCTGGGACAAATTAAATGCTTCCAAAATCATATTTAATCTATTCCAATATGTACTATGAGATGAAAGAACTATATTTAGATCTTCTGCTCCTATTACAAAATTTGATTGGACAGTTGATAAAATATTTTCTAAATTATTAGAGGAAGTCTATACTATTTTAAAAATCCGTTACCTGGTATTTCTAAAGAATTAATATCAGTACTGGAATTTAACCAAGTAACTGTTAAACAGAAAATATTAAATGAGTACTGTGAATTGTAATAAAAACAATAAGTTATCCCAGCAAAAAAAAATTGTTGTCATCCGAATTGTGGTTAAATTAGCCGTAACCGCCAGCCTCTCCGCGTACAACCAGCCGCATGGTCCCTAACCGCCCATTCCACAGCATCCAATCCTCTCACAGATTATAGAAATAGAAATAGAAGTGAGTGATAATTTGTGTGAGCATACATATATTAAACCAAAATACAATAATCAAAATTGTATAATTATGTAAACTTGATTATGTATTTAAATGTTATATTAATTACAATAGTTATAATAAATATCATTACTAACTACAATAATAATTTTTGCTCAGATATGCCAATGCATCATTGCTTTGAAATAAATAAATTGAAAAGAAAAAATTAATAAAAATACTAATAGCTCTTAGCGGTAGGAGTTAAATACCACTTAATAACCTAGACTAATATCTGAAAACGGCAGAATGCTCCAATGCATAATGATGTAAAGATCATTTATTCTATGTACACAGGCCATCGCCATTTTGGTGCCAACGATTTTTCAACTGGGTACTTTTGGTTGTAGATAGTACTAGTAGATTTCGTCTACAAGGTCTAGTTTTTGAGATAGGCTATATTTTTCGTTTTATTTTTTAACTTATGAACTTTTGACGTTATTACTATTTCTTGTGGCTCCGACTGCAAGTTAAAAAAACAACAAAAATACAGAGATAAGTATTTATTTCAAAAAGTAGTTCATACTTAGATTCATCATTATTCATTTATTATTTATCACTTAAAAATTTTCTTTTATACGACTTTGTAGCATGGAGTCTACTTGGACAGTTTCGCTGAAGACTCCAACAGTAGTCGGCCATCATGTGGCTATCGCATCGCCTTTAATATCGATCTTCTATAGTTTTAATGTCCCAATGAAATCTTTCCACCTATTATTCCCTACAGTCACCTACTTTTCTGGAAAGCGATCAAGGAGACTGTGGAGGTAGTGAAATTTACAACCGAGGACATTAAAATTTTAAAGCATAGTTTCCACTAACTCTCTGTAATTCTGAACCTTATGATTTCCAAGAAAATTGGAGATCTTTAATAAGCTCCCTTATTTGAGAACCATGAAACATGCCGGATTTTAGTATTCCCGTACTAAGCCCAGAAATTTTACGTATCAAGTAACTAAAATAAAGTCCATCTCGATTTAAAGCTTTCACAGACTGCTTCATAAGCCTCAATTTAATATGTAATGGTGAAAGTTTCTCTGGCAACCAAAGGTTCGTTGATTACGTTTCGTTTGCCTTGAATTATGACATCTTAAAGGCCAATTTTTGTTAACCCACTGCTGATTCTTAGCTGCTGTCTCAAAGACATAAAAAACAATAATTTTTTGTATACCCACTTTGCTGTGCAAGGAGGAAGTTAACCTTTTTTAAATCAACACAAATTGCCCAGTGATATTCTTTATACTTTTTTTTAAGACTAGTGGTGGTGCAATGACCAATGGGAATTGAGCCATATTTATTACCATTTTACACTACCTTTTCAACTGTCAGTGAAAAAGCGCTATTCATTTTTTTTCGTTTATATGTTTACAGAATACCAGGTTGTTTTTTCAGAGGAAAAGGGCAGCAAACCCTTCTTTCGTTTACGATAAAATTTAATATTGGTACCTGGATAAAATAAATTATTTTCCTTTAATCTAGATGCTAGTAATACGACAGACTCCTTTGAGAGGTTCAGGTTTATTATGATATCGTTCAGTTCTTGCTGATTAAAACGTTGAGGAATTGTTAAATCTGCTTTAAAGTTACTGCCGTTTTCTAATTCAGTTCGTTTAGCTTCTTCGGACGTTGATGTTTCTGTATCATCTTCGGGCAGCGCATGAAGACTGCTGAAAGATGGAATGGGTATTTCTTTATAATACGGTACAGGTCTTATTACTGAATCTAGATTAGGCTATGTCCATTTGTGTCTATTATTCTGACTAATACTTTTGATATTTGCGTGTCGAAAATAGCAGTCATTGTGTTTCGTGGTCATCTCCAAATCATTAGTACACCAAACTTAAGGCATGGTCCCACGTCGCAAATGTTCAACACATGTTTTACATTCGAAATGTGGAGCCCAAGAATTATAGCATACATTAAAATGCACAGGCTCCCAGCCAATTGCTTGGGGCGTGGTTTATATAGCGACCAATTTAAAATTGGTAATTCTGAGTTCGGACAGATGTCTGTTGTTTTCTTGCATTTTTGTAGAGGTTATGTGGAAAGCATTTTTATTTTGTTTGGGGAGTTTGTTTATTCTATTTTTGTAATCGTTGATCGATGTAGAATCTTTTTAACATTATACCTACATACAAGCTGCTAAATAAAATATAGTAGGACGTTTTCAAAATATTAGTTAACAGGTGTTTTAGTGGTTTTAGTTTTCAAAAAAACCAGCCTTAGGAAGGAAATTTAAGGCAGTTGCTAGGTCTTTTGGACTGTTGGCAGTATAGAAAGTTAAATGTGATTGTGTCCCAATTTGCTCATGCTCATGAATTAAACCAAGGACAATAGAATATTTTGTTTGTATATACATTATCTTTAATACCACTTTGTACAAATTACATTTCAAAAATAATTATTCTTTTATCACTCACTTGCAACAGAACTAAAAAACTATAAATAGGTATGTATATTAATTTGCTACATATAGAAGCCTCCATTTGACATTGAAATACAAAATTGTTGTTTTTTAATTTATACTCAGATGTAATAAATAATATTAAAAATATTTGTGTTTTATTATTTTCCATACGTACATATTTAATTCGAGAAATTATTCATAATTTTTAAATTTGCTTTCTTTTAAGAAGTTTGGCAGGTATAACTTGTCCTAGTTGTATAAACATCTGATGGGAATTGGGGAAATAGGGGGAAAACACTAGAATATGCTTTTCAGTTTTTAATTTTAGATCAATCAGAATACAGATATGGATAGTATGTACATTTAATTAAATAGCAGAGGGTTGTCTATCTATTTTATGACTAAATATACAAGGTGTTTATGTTAACTATGTTATGCTTTTGGGGATGATAGAGGATTTTGATGTAGCATATTATGGCTTGAAAATTATTGCTAAATGATCAGCTCGGCATTCTCAATATCCCCCCAAGAGCATGATATAGTTAACATAAACACCTCATGCACATATATACCTACCTTAAAAATGCAAATATATGTATGTATATACAGGGTGTTTCATGTTTTCTGGTAAAAAAATCCATTCAACATAGGTACGGACATGCTTTGTTTTGAATAAACAGGGTTTTTCAGTTCTTATATTTGTTTAAATTTTTTTATCATACCTCATACATTTCTGCAGATAACTATTAGTACCTGGCGATCAACGTGAAATACCCTGTATATATTCAGCTACTCACTATAATATTGAATTCTGGGACACATAAAACTATTAAAACTAGGAGCAATTTTTACACAAATTTTTCATACCAGGCTCCCAACTCCCCTACACCTGATCCAAAATACAATATATATAACTACAGTTTTATTACCACAAAAGATACAAAAACAACTAATAACTGATATGTCATGAATTTCTTTACCAATTTATACTCATTCAGGTTTATGCAAAAAATGCAAATAAGTATTTTCTGAAATAAACAGAACATGGTCTTAACTATTTGGCTCTTACAGAACTGTAATAATACATTCATTGCATTATCCTCACCTTCCTACATAACAAAAGCGCATGTAGATTTCAGTACAGTAATTTAGAGAAAATGATACAGGTCTTACAGCTTATTTCATCATTTGCTTGCAACCGGCTTTTACACCTGACATTCTTTTCACACTGTTACTTGCTAGAATGCAGAAAACGTACATAATAGTTTTGACATATTACTGGAATCTATATGAGCTTTTGCTACGTGGGTTACAATGTTATATACTTATGGCAAATCATACAATGTACATTGCACCTAAACTAAAATAATTATAGCAGTACCTAAACCTAAGCAATTGTAAAAATATTAATACTAGTACATAAACTAGAACCCTAGAACAAAATACTACCGACTACCACCTATACTACAATGCTATCTGTATCACAATCACCACACACCACAGTAAAATGAATATATACCTAATATTACGTTGTCCTCTCGTTTTATTGTACTTCAGTACTTTGTGCAAACTTTCGATAGCCATATTGGTATTTACTCCTGCATTAATCCTGTAACAATGTGCCCACATCATAACTCTATCTTCGTCCTGAAAATAATAGCTGAAACAAAAGTACTTAGCATTTGTTTACCTTTAAAAAAATATTTATTACTTACTTCTGCAAATATTTTAGAAAATCATTTTCACCCTCCTCTTCCAAATGCCTGAAATACTTATCCTTTAGCTCCATAAATTTGATGGTGTTGGTTTCTTTTAAAATTTTTCTCATTTCTAGCTTCATTTCTTGTCTAATTTCTGCTTTTTTTATATTCGTTCTCCCTTGAATGTTCCAGTTCTTAATTATGTGCCACGTGCAAAATAGTCTTCTAGGTTTTCGGTCTGAGGTCATTACTTTGGTCCATGCGTTGTAAAACTTTGGATCATCATCACTCATTAAAAATTCTGCTTCAACTGTTTCTCCCATTCTGTTTGAAGAGCCCGTATTTACATATATATCATACCAACCAATTTTTTTAAATAAGAATGCATAATTTTTTCCTTGTCTGTTCCATTCTTCTAGTTTTAAAGCAGTTGAAATCATATCATCTGCGTCCCTTTTTTTGTCAATGTTATACTTCCTAATTAAATATTCTAGGTCTCCTCTTGCTATTATATTTATTATCTCTACTTTTCCGCTATGAACTTTCCTGGCATCTTGAATATTCTTTCATTTGGTATTCCTGCAGCTAATTGTCCAACAATAAGCTTTTGTTCGCTTTTTGTTAATCGCCTTGTTTTTATCTCATCAACATGCCCCACATGTGGTTCAGTAAGGATTATCACAACTCCTATATTATGTACGATGATAAAAAATATAGTTAAACATATATTTAATTATTATTCCCATTTGTTGATATTTTTACTATCATTCTTGAGGGACATGTTCCTTGGATGCGAATACTACCCCCAGTTTTTAAATTCCATTTTTCACAAACACTGTTAAAACCTAGAAAAGAAAGTACATATGCAGTTGGTTCTTTATAGAACTATCAACAAAACCTTACCTTTATAAGCACTTCTATTGCAATAGTAATCTATTAATTTGCCTTTTAAAATTCTTACGGGTCCTAGCACAAACATAATCAACCTCTCTATTTTCTTCTGATCTCCAAGTTTCAAACTCTTCAAGGGTCCTAAAATTAAAAATAGTTTCTTTAGTGTTTATATTATTATTATTTGTTAAATGTGTATTTAAATTGTTATAGGAAAAAAGCTTCTCTCTGTTCTCATCGGGACACAAAGAACACATAATATATTGCTCCCTTTCTCCATGGTCAGGCTCTACATTATGGACTTTCTGGAGATGCCTGTTTTTGTTAAACACTTTAGAAAACTTCTTTTGAAATAATTCGCAGGTCAGGTTATTCACTCTGCAAAAATATATTACATATATATTATAAATAAATATAGGTAAATGTAAATAAAAACGTACCTCACTGGGTCCATGGTTTCACAAATAAACTGGAATTGTTAAAGAAAATATTAAATATAGCAATAAAAAGTGCTCTTTGGCCACAAGTTGCAAATTGCACTGAAATTTAATTTTGAAAAAAACAATACAACAGCACAAATTACAGGGTAGGTTACGTAGTTAAAGAATAGCAAACAAATTGATTATTAAAAATAGTGTTTTTACAATCATTTGCAATAATTGCAGTGCAAAAAATCACAAGCACAAGTTTCAAGCAAGCGAAAATCGCGTCATAAATGAAATTAGACAGCTCGTCGTGCCTGATTAGGCTCTACCGATATCACTCGAATACCACAGGAGCTCACTGCTTCTGATTGGCTAGGAGACTGTGCATTTTAATAAATGCTAAGAATTATCTTGGTTTCACAAATGAACGCCAAAATATGCCAGATAAGCCCTTTTCACAAAGTCAAAAACAGGTTTTCTATCTTCTTTCAAAATGTATTCACCACATAAGTACACAACAAAAAACGTTTGGATGACTTACACAGCTACGTCTGCTTGTGGATGCCATGGTTTTAGTTCAGTGTTTTAATATTTAAGAACGCTAGAAATCTACATAAAATAATACCACAACTCTACCACTAAAGATAAATAACATACTGAGCAGGATAAGGCAGAGGTGACAGAAGGTAATATGTGCCTAGGATTAATAAGTTATATGTAGACATATATAGCCCCTAGACTTGATAACTTGATTTGAAAATAGTGTGTAGTACGCAAAATCCTAAATAGATACCTTTTAAAACAACGTTTAAACGTTGTACGAAAAATTACCTTTGACAACGAACTGTCAAATATTTGTATCGGAAATATCAAAGATTCTATCTATTATCGAAAATCCAGAATCAATATTTCACGCCATTTAAAAATTAGACTAAAACCATTTTGTCAGTCCTTACATGTCCTTACATATATTTTTGTTAATCACTAAAACCAGCCGGTGGCCGAGAGCGTGAAGCTTTGGGTTTACATCAGAGTTGGTCTGGGGACACACTCCCCGCCATCGCATACCCTCACAAGTAAAGGGCATGGCTGAGGTTCGGACTCCCCCGATAACTGTAGGGCCCATCTGGGCTGAACACCACGCAGACGTTATTTCCCTTCTCCATCCTAGAAGGGTGATTCTGGTCCCCTTTCCTTTCCGCGGGCCCTTCACCGGGCAGTTAAGTCTTGATCAACACTCAAGCGTAGCCAACGCTCCTTTTCTTATATGTTGTCGAAATAAAAAAGTGCATCCCCCGAAGTTAGCGAAAAGGGCCTTGTCCCTCCCATCTACTAGTCACTCATCCAGACCCCATCTTATATAATAAGGTAATCCCAAATCCATATGCAAAAAATATAATAAAAAAATATTTGTGTTTGATTATTTTTTACAAATAATAATAGTTTGTGAAAAAAAAAATATTTTCAATTTTAAAGAGCTGTTTTACTTTTCTATAATATCCCTGTGTAGTCGAAAAAAATTTTATATAGAAAATATAAAACAAATTTAGCATTTTTCACCTCTCAAAAGAAAAATCTTAAAAGAAAAAAGTTTTACCGTTTTTTAAAAGAGCTAAGCGTCATTGATATAAAAAATATTTGTATATTTTTGGGATTCTTGTATTCTCAAGGGCAACCCTGTATGGTATAGAAAATACTTAATGTAGGAAAAGATAAAAGACTTTTGACATATTTCGCAGTTTCTTTTTTCAGGTAGCCCCTTAGGGCGACTCTGTCCGTGTGGTATAGAGAATATTTAATGTAGGAAGAGATAAAAGAAGTTTGATATATTCTACCGTTTTTTTATTAATTTTCAGGTAGCCCCGTAGGGCTACCCTGTCTATTTGAAAAAATGTATTTATAAAAAAAAAATATTTTTTTTGTATATAATAATCGTTTTCTGATTTTTTTTGTTTTCAGAGGGCTGCGCCATAATTTTAGTAAGAATAGCAAACGTCTGTGTGCATGTTAAAGTAAAATGGGAATGTAGATACTTTTGTATTACGTGCAATTTTTTTTTATTAAATTAAAAAGTAGCAGAGCGCTTTCAACTTTCGCCATCATCATTGCCACCTGAAAGCAAGGAAATCACTTTCTTTAAATGGCAAGAATTAAGGGGATAATATTTTATAAATTAAATATTTTAAGCGAAAGAAAACAAATTTTATAAAATGCAAAGGAATATTGACAAGAGAATTAGATACATTATTTTGGGAAATAAATGTGTTTTAAAATGTTTGCAAAAGATGTGTGATGTACTTACTTAGTCACGTGAGCACAGAAAATCTAAAGAAGGGAACATGATCAAACAAAAAATTTGTTAACGTCACATCTATAAAATCACATTAAAATATCACACAGGGTGTGTTCTTTCACCCCTTTTGGCGATTTAAACCATAAAAATTTTCAAACTTTAACACATGGTCACTTCCAATGACAAATCTTTTTGTAGGTTAAGTCTAAAGGGGAAGTTAACTACGTGAGGTTAACTACGTGTAAAATCAATTAAATGCGATAAACCAAAACAATGTCTTTAAAGTGTGGAAGTTTGTAAGCCAGAATCTTAAGAAAATAGATCAAAAGGAGAAAATTAATGTTTAAATATAATATTTAAAAATTGGAAATTTAAAATCTAGTTACAAACTGTTAGGGGAATTTTTTAATGATACAGATTGGATCTAGCAAAAATAAAAACCAAAGGGTATTTAACTTTCAAAACTACGAATGCATCAAAGAGAAAATTCAATTCAATTTTAAATGTTTTAAATAAATTTTGTTCAGACAGTGCTTCAAAATAAAGTTATCATAAGGAAAGCACTTATTGAGTAAAAAATTAAAAATCTTTAAATTTAAGAGAAGAACAAAAAAAACCCAGAGTCGATTGGCTAAAGAGTAAAAAGTCAGAAGGGTTCTAACTGTATTTATTTGTATATAAAAAATCTGTACAAAATGGCGTACCATACTAAACGGAAATGGCCATATTTGTTAAGTGGTAAAATTAACACACTAAACAAGTACGTTTTTAGACGCAAATGCAAGAGGACTGAGGAATGAGAGAAGTGGAATAAGATAAAGGTGGAAATTAATTTATTCTGAAAGGATTTTTTAAAATTATATGGACTAGACAAAATTTTTTTAATTTTTTTTTTATTTATTTATTTTTTTTTTTTCACTTTTAAACAATTCATAAAAAGAAGGAGACATATGTAATGCAAAGTTAAATTGATTTTAGAGAGACTTTGTTGAGCGGAAAAATTTACAATACTAGACAAAAGTGTACGAGAAGTGAAGAATGAGAGAAATGGAACAAGATAAAAGTGAAAATCAATTATTTTCAGAAGGATCTCTTTATTTATATTATTATTATAATGGAAATGATCATACATTTTTTGTTACTTTTAAGAGTTTAATTAATAAATTGATTTTGTATCCAATATGTCTGATAAAATGAAAATTAAGTCGTTTACAGGAACATTTGTGTATAGCAATTCTACATCGAAACTGTCCAAAATATCATCTGCATCCAACTGGATTGCTTTAAGTTATTCCATGAAATGTACACAGTTTTTTATAAACTAATCTGTTTTTCCAGAAAATGGAATAACGATATACGATTACGTAATTTCTCTGTGGGCGAGTGTATTGCACTGACAATCGGTCCAAGTGGTATGTTATTCTTGTGTATCTTGGGAAGACCTAAGAACCTGTGATCTTGGAGCTTGGTTTTAATGATTTCTGCTCCGCTGGTGGTAGGTCGTATACATTAATTAGACTGGTGATGCGTCTTTCCATTCTACTTGTAGGGACTGCCTGCATAACATTATAGGTATTGTTATCCAAAAGTTGAGTTTCCTTTTCCACGTATTCCCTTCTATCCATGACCACTATGTCGTTGCCTTTATCTGCTGAAAGCACCAGAATGTCTTTGTTTTCATCTAAGGTCTTCATCGCTGCTTTTTAGCCTGTGGAGAATTTCGACTTCTGTGACTAACTTCATGGGCTTGCTCCAGTGGTAATCTTCTGATTGTGGCTTCAACGAAGGATACTATGTCTTCTGCCTGCAAGAATACTGCTCGGTGCTAATACGAAATTTTGGCCTTTGGAGAGGACGGAATATTCTGCTTCGGTTTACTACTTCGACGACAAGTTGATACCTGTATTCTGCTGAGATTTCACAGGATCTTTTTCTGTTCACGAGTGTTTCAAACTTCTTTTGTTGCTGCCACGCTTCCAAATATTCTTACGGTTCTAAGGATAATGTGATGTCTCACATATGGTTGTTGGCATTAGACCGTGTCAAATTGGAATTACTATCCGACGTTTTGTCTTTGATTGCACGAGGCTGAACACTGAATGAGCTCAGAGATATTCAGGCGGGCTTTTATACCAGACTTGTTCTTGCTGAATCGTGACTCTGTGTTAAGATTGGTTTCCACGTGTGATGAGACCGTTACCCATATTTCTATTCAAGTTACTTTTATGTTTGAAAATTTCAATAGATTCTCTAATCTGTCGTTTATAAAATCCTGGAACCGACGCTAGAACCTTGGTTTCTTTTACATTTATAATATTGCCAGTGGTATACGTCCAGTCTTCTGTACGTATGTTTTCAAATAAAAGGGATATATAAAATTACTTCCTCCTGTGGAGAAGGTCATGTGGGAGAGACAGGACGCTCAATATCCACTAGACTTAAAGAACATGAACGATACATTAAATATCTGCTGTAGCTGCACATAAGCGTACCACTGGCCTTATAAAGTTTTTTCACGATTACCATACTTTCCTTTTACAAGTGAAGTAAAAAAACACGAACCTTTTCCAAAGGCTTTTCGTCTTATGTTCTTGAATTATTTATAAGCTCATGCGATATGGAAAGCACTTTCATTTTAAGTAATTTCTTTCAAAAACCTAGTTTCTGTGTCTGTAATTCAAAAATAAATAGTATTCTCATCCATACATTTTTGTGTGTTGGGTCAATTAAAATAATTAATCTTTCAAATTTACATTTCGAATTTATCTAATTCAGCAAGACTAATAGTTAAGAATTTTGCTTTTTAATACCAATTTGGGTGTAAACGTAAAAAAATTATTATACGTTCAAAGAGATACATTTTCAAATAAATATTAGTCGTTAGAGAAACATGAAAATAATCCATTTCTTAATATTCAAAAAATGAATTTTAAATTTTGCAATACCAAGCCAAATTCTTTTTGATTTTCATAACCAGAGAGTTTACAAAACTTTTATACATCGAGCGGTCACTGGGTCAAACGAAAAAAGGCCATTCTTGACGAACAACACACACAAAAACATTTAAATACAAGTATTTTAATTTCTTCAGGAAGTAATCTAAACTACTGCTTCTTTTCTTACATTGCACTAAACTTTTATTTTAACACGCACACACCACCACAGCGAGCAAAATGTGCTTACACACTAAACTATGAGGCGGTCGCTTCCCAGATCAATAACTTCCAACCAAACTGGTTTGAGTGCACGCGACGATGAGATGAAACACGACACGGCACGAATAAAAAGAATATGGCTCCTACTTTATGCTTGGTATTACAGCGGAAATGAATGGAATTTTAAATTGAAATATAGAAAACTAACTTGTCTAAATTCGGGACGATATATATATATATATATATATATATATATATATATATATACATATATATATATATATATATATATATATATATATATATATATATATATATATATATATATATATATATATATATATATATATATATATATATATATATATATATATATATATATATATATATATATATATATATATATATATATATATATATATATATATATATATATATATATATATATATATATATATATATATATATATATATATATATATATATATATATATATATATATATATATATATATATATATATATATATATATATATATATATATATATATATATATATATATATATATATATATATATATATATAATATTCTATTTATTTCCGCCGTAATACCACACATAAAGTAGAAGCTATATTCTTTTTATTCGTGCCGTGTCGTGTTTCATCGTACCGCCGCGTGCAATAAAACCAGTTTTGTTGATGGTTATTGATTTCGTCCCACGATTCAACAAAACCGTTTCTGTTTATTAATGATCAAATGCAAATGTTCCCGATATGGCGCGAGACTGGTTTTTATTGTTTTTATGGCAGAATTGGTAAGCGACCGTCTCATAGAAAAGAAGCAGTAGTTTAGATTACTTCGTGAACAAATTAAAATACCTGTATTTAGATGTGTTTGTGTGTATTGTTCGTCAAGAATGGAAAAGGAAATTACCTTTTTTCGTTTTCCCAGTGACCGCTCGAGGTATATAAGTTTTGTGAAATCTCTTGTCATGAAAATCAAAAAGGATTTGGTTTTGTTTTGCAACATTTAAGATTCATTTTTGAATATTAAGAATTGGATTATTACATGAAGTTTCTCTCCCGAATAATATTTATTTGAAAATATATCTCTTTGAACGTATAATATTTGTTTACGTTTACACCAAAATAGTTATTAAAAAGCAAAATTATTAACTATTAGTCCTGCTGATTTAAAGAAATCTGAAACATGGATTTGAAAGATTAATTATTTTGAATAACCCAACACACAAAAATGCATGGATGAAAATACTTTTTATTTTCGAATTACAGACACAGAAACTAGGTTTTTGAAAGAAATTACTTAAGAATATCGGACGATAAGTAATGTAATCGTAAAAAATTTTAGTTTCAAGGTACCTAGATGCCGAAAACATGTTTTCTCGATTCTGTTGGTCTGCCTGTTCGTGGCATTGCTAGAAACTACTTACCCGATTGACTTTTTTTCCTCGAAAATTAAAGGTCAAATGGGGAAGGCCTATTTAGGTCAAAATCCTATGGATAAACAAAATGTCGGCATAGTGAGGTATTAAAAAAATTATTAATAAAACACTATTTATCTGATTTATCCAAAATTGCACAAAAATAAAGTATTACGTAAGAATGAACTGCTAAAATTTTGGTACGAATCCAAGGTGGCGAAACAAAGTGGCGGTTTAATAAAATATTTAAAAATTCGGCCTGACAAAACTACTTAATAGATTGATTTCAAATTTTGTGCGAAAATTAATAGCGCTATAGGAGATAACTTAATTCGCTCAGTTTGTCTGTTTGTCAGTTCGCAGCGTAGCTAAAAACTACTTACCCGATGACTTCAAATTTTATTCAAAAATTAAGAGTCATATGGAGATTACTAAAAACTACTTATTAATTTAATTTCAAAACTTACGCAAGCATTAAATGTGACAGAGATAAACTGGTAAAACTATGGTAGGAATTCAAGATGGCGAAACAACATGGCGGCCAAATAAAATTTTTAAAAAAACAATGAAATTTTTCAATCTCATTATGACTTCAGAGAAATTTAATATGGTATATAAGGACAAACTGATATAGATGCATTGGTAGTCTTTAAAACATCAGTGTAAAAGCTACTCATTCAATTTATTTCAAGCATTTGGAAAAAGGTATTACGGAAGAAAATGGCGGAATACTAAAATGTTAAAAAAAAAGATTACTACTTATTCAGTTTACCTCAAATTAAAATCAAATGTGGTATGATAATAAACCGGTAAGATTTTGGTACGAATCAAAGAGGGGAAACAAAATAGCAGCCCCATAACATGTGTAAAAAAATCAGTCTGAAAAACTATTTATTTTATAGATTTCCAATTTTATGCAAGAATTGGGTTTCATATAGAGATGAACTGGTAAAATTTGAGCTCTGACAGATTCAGGCAGGCCTTTCTACCCGACATGTGCTCGCTAAACCGTGACCCTGTGTTAGGATCGGTTTCCACGTGTGATGTAGATTTTAACCCGTATTTATGTTAAAGTTTTTTGTATTATTGAAAAGTTCAATAATTTCTCTCATATATCGAATATAAAATCCTGGAACCGACGCTAGCACCTCGGTTTCTTTTACATTTATAATATGGCCAGTGGAATGCTAGTATTCAGCTATAGCAGATTGAACAATTTGTTCCTTTTTAATGCATCGTTTATGTTCCATAAATCTAGTAGATATTGAGCGTCCTGTTTCACGCATATACACTTCTGCATAGAAGCAAGGAATTTTAAATACTCGTTTTGATAGAGAAGGTCTCTCAGCCACTAGTATTCTACTGATTGCGGTTTCATTGCTCGCTGAACCGTAACCCTGTGTTAAGATCGGTTTCCAGGTATGATATAGACCTTAACCCGTATCTCTATTGAAGTTTCTTGAATGGTTGAAGATTTCAATGGATTCTCTAATCTTTCATTTATCAAAACATCCTTCGGGAGTTCGCAAGCATTGTCCAAACTTCTTATGGGGAAGACTGGACGTATACCACTGGCCATATTATAAATGTAAAAAAAACCAAGGTTCTAGCGTCGGTTCCAGGATATTATAAACGAAAGATAAGAAAATCTAATGAAACATAAAAGAAACTTCAATAGAGATATGGGTTGGTTACCGTCTCACCACACGTGGAAACCAATCTTAACGCAGGGTCACGATTCAGCAGCACAAGTCGGGTATAAAGGCCCGCCTGAATTTATCTGAGCTCATTCAGTGTTTAGCCTCGTTCAATCGAAGACAAAACGTCGGATAATCATTCCAAATTGACACGGTCTAATCCCAAGAGCCACGATTTCCGTGGAAGCTTTCGTTCTATGTTAGCTAACCTCTATGCGGACAAAAAGGATGCTTTTAGCGAGCTCCGGAACAGCAGAGCAAAAGGAGTTATTCTGCAAGTTGGCCTTTCTCCTTAGGTGCCGAGATGAAGATGTAGAGCCGAAATCAGTACAGGTGAGATATCACATTACTTCTAGAACCGCTAAGGGTATTTATAAGTGTGCCAGCAATGCATTAGTTACAAATGCCCGTAAGCTACTAGAAATTCACCTCAAATTAGCTTTTAGGCTTAAAGAAACATAGTATCCTTCGTTAAAGCCGCAATCAGAATATTACCACTGGAACAAGCCGATAAAGTTAGTCACAGAAGTCGAAACTCTCCACAGGCGAAAAAGAAGCGATGAAGACCTTAGATGAAAACAAAGACTCTCCTTCCAGCAGTGGAAAAGGTAACTCAACTTTTGAATAACAATACCTATAATGTCATGCAGGCAGAACCTACAAGTAGAATACAATCAAAAAAGGGCACTTATCATATTATCTTTCCTTGGGTTGGTCGTGTCGTGCAGGGATTACTTTTTTCTATGCTCAACTGCTCATTCATCAACTCAGGTACCACACCCGTTTAGTTTGTGATAAAAAATTGCATGCGTGCCATTAAGTGGTCCACGCCCAAAGTTTGCATTACATTTGTGTGCTGTTTTACGAATATATATATATATATATATATATATATATATATATATATATATATATATACATCTTCGTATTTGAAAATTTCGAGTAATTTATACAGCAAGCACATAACTTATCAATATTTAAATTTTAGAAAATTAACTGTTCCCTAATTACCTTTTTGAAGAATAATGAGTGTTAGAACCACATTGTTCATAATTTTTTTTATATTATATTGCTGATGTTTTTGTTGGGCAAAGGAAGAGAAAACACTGTTATTATAGTTAGCCATTAGTGTTACTTGAAAATATTTTTCCAACAATTTTTCCTCGCCGCTTTTAGTAAACAAAATTGTTTCTCAAAGCTGTGGTGGCCGTGATATGACCGGTTTTTGAAATACAGATAGTTACCCACAGTGTACAGTGCTGTGATGTGAGACGATCTGGAATTCACTCAGTATTTAATTGTTGTGAACCCCGCAAATATTTCGAACACTCAACGAACATAAGAAAAAATCGGCATATTCATTAGCCATAAAATGTAAAAATATTACTCTGAAATTTTTTTCAGCATTAAATTATTACCATTACCAATATAAATGTTAATCCGATTATTTCGAAAACGAGCAGCAAATTGATCATTGCAGGGTGTCCGACTGGCCCCATTTGTAAAACAAAGCTGTTATAAAAATTCTTACAAGTTTTTTTTATTGTTTAGAGGGCCCAAGATATTTTGTGAATAGAGTTACAATATCCTGTATATAATAAAATTGTATTAACTAATTCGTTTTTTATTTCAGTAATCGCAATTATATATTAAGAGCCTATTCAGGGTTCGCTATTTATGACGCAAAATAATATACACATTTATTTTATACAGATTAATGCGTTAACATTTTATACAGATGAATACACTAACATCTCCTGTTTCTGGATGGGCTGCTTCAACATTGTCGCAGCTATCATTGTTTTGTGTAATAACCTTCGGTAAGTTGCTTCAAAAAAAGACTATTATTGTAGCAAATAGTCATAAAGAGATAAACATTTTACAAACGGGAGGGTACTCAATTTTTCTAGACTATATCAGTATATGTTAAGATTTTCACTTTTTTTTCTCGATTGTACGAAATATCTGATGGGTTTAATATTCCTCTTTATAACGGATATTTAGAGTTACAACCGTGCAGTAATATCCATTTTAGCACGCTATTTTTAGTTTAGTAGACAGTGAATTACCACGGTTGTCAGTGAATGTGGTATGTAATACGTGTGGTAAAGAGGTAAATACGTCTTTACCACCCATTCGCGTAATTTCAAAAGCTTGAGGTAAAAACCTTAGATTAAATACACAGAAAGATAAATAACCACTATACCAAATATATTGAGTGTTGTGACTTAAGGATAACCTAGAAAATGCGGTAGGGGAGGGTAGGAGAGTATAACGTGTTTATTTACAAATTACTATTTACAAACATGAACCATAGGCGGAGTGAAATTATAATAGTCTGAATGGATAAAAATATTTAAATATCTCGAGTGAGACAATTTTTCATTCGATTTTTCGATGTAATTATAGGTAAACAGTACAATTATATCGCTTAAACATAAAAGGCGTTTATTTGAATATTTCAATTTATCGGAATCCACTTAGGGAGCATGTTTTACAAGAAGACTTAGATACACTACTTTACACTTTCTTCACTTTAGATTTCACATATTTTGATGGCAAAATGTAATGGTTTTGAATAGAAGTATTTTACCAGTTTATTTTTAAACTGTGAAATATATTTTTAGAAATATTTATAATCAACAGCAAAAGTTATGGTACGAGCGAGGATCGAACCCGCACCTCTGGATCACTAGTACACGGCTCTGACCAATTGCGCTATCGTACCAGTGATAAGCAATTCGTTAGAACTTATACATATTCAAACCCACCAGTATCATAACCATTGTTGATCCTGCCAAATATTCTAACCCTATGGCGCGGCATTCCTGACGACTGGACTTATACGGGCATAACGTAAAACATTATAAATTTACTAATATGGACGGTACCTAATAGCGATGTCAGATTTGACGTCCAGTCAGGAACGCCGCGCCATAAGGTTAGAATATTTGGCAGCATCAACAATGGTTATGATACTGGTGGGTGTGAATATATACAAGTTCTAACGAATTGCTTATCAGTGGTACGATAGCGCAATTGGTCAGAGCGATGGACTAGTGATCCAGAGGGGCGGGTTCGATCCCCGCTCGTACCATTACTTTTGCTGTTGATTCTAAATATTTCTAAAAATATATTTCACAGTTTAAAAATAAACCGATAAAATACTTATATTCAAAATTTGGCTTATACGGGCATAACGTGAAAAATTATTAATTTACTAATATGGACGGTACCTAATGGCGATGTCAGGTTTGACGTCCAGTCAAGAACGCCGCGCCATAAGGTTAAAATATTTGGCAGGATCAACAATGGTTATGATACTGGTGGGTTTGAATATGTACAAGTTCTAACGAATTGCTTATCATGACGTGCTGGTTCGATCCCAACTCGTACCATAACTTTTGCTGTTGATTATAAATATTTCTAAAAATGTAAAAGTATTGAAAGCTTGACCTAAAGTCATGATAAAATACGTACTCAACATAATATTCTTGGCAAATTTTCATAATGTAATTTTTATTATTTAACATTACAAGGTACCAATTTAAGTAGAAAGGTTTTATATACAAATGTGATTTACACTCTTCTAGAGAGTTCTCTCTTAAATTTTTAAAACCAGAACTAAAAGCGAGACAGTTTCCTTTTAATAAATGAACAAACATATAAAATTAATTTATTGGTATTTACTATTTAAAAAGTGTATAAAAACTAATGCAACTTTTAGAAACCTTACATTTGAAATAAAGATACAAGAATAAGAAAAAAATATATACTTTAGAATATTTGTACATTATTTTTAATTAATCTAGAAAATTAATAGGTAGAAAGTGCTGTTTTGCAAAAAAAAAGTAATGGGTTTTTGTAAACTACAAATGAATTCTTAAATGTGAGAGGAAAAAGAGGTAATAAATAACACACATGTTTCTTGTAATTTAAAAGATGTTACTTTAAATATATATATATATATATATATATATATATATATATATATATATATATATATATATATATATATATATATATATATATATATATATATATATATATATATATATATATATATATATATATATATATATATATATATATATATATATATATATATATATATATATATATATATATATATATATATATATATATATATATATATATATATATATATATATATATATATATATATATATATATATATATATATATATATATATATATATATATATATATATATATATATATATATATATATATATATATATATATATATATATATATATATATATATATATATATATATATATATATATATATATATATATATATATATATATATATATATATATATATATATATATATATATATATAATATATATATATATATATATATATATATATATATATATATATATATATATATATATATATATATATATATATATATATATATATATATATATATATATATATATATATATATATATTTATATATATACAACATGTTCTACAAACTAAACATTGTGAACAGGCCAAACTTTATTTATTAATGGTTTACCCCACTTCCACAGCCAAGTTACCTCTACTGCTACATCTACCAAAAGAGTAAAAAGTCTGTAAGTTTTAAAGCATGAAGTAAAACAGATAATGCCTTTTTACACAGTATATCAAAGAGATAAACGTGGGACTATAAGATCAAACTAGGTAAAACGTAAGAAAAAAAAACGTTTTCTTAAATAAAAACAGGAACTAGTTTTATGTTTTTCTAAAGAGTAGTGTTTTATTTCAGTTTCTATATAAGGTAAAAGTTTTCATGCATAATAAGAATGACACAGTTTTTGCTTCAAATAAAACTGTATCTTTCTCTTAGAACATATTCTTGCTATAAGAATATATTTTAAGAATAATCTTTTCTGAGAATCAGACAATATCATTTCTTTAAGAAAGAATATTGTTTTCACTCAAAATAGGTTGTTTTGAATTAAAACTATATTTTAAAGAAAAATCATGATCTTCCTAGAAGAAATCTTTCTATCTAACACGATAGTATATATCCTACATAACTATTTTAGTACATAAAAGATAACATTATCGTATTTCTACATATAAGTCTGTTTTTCAAATTTTTAGATTATATTCGGCCTCGTCTCATAAATAAAGACATATGTAGTACCTCCGCCTCTGGCTAATACGTCCACAATCTTGAAAGCTAAGCAAAAAAGAATCCCTTCGTACCCTTGCCTAACTCTGCCGATAGTATTCAGTCTTCGTTTTTGTGTTGATACGTTCACGTCGCAAGTGAGTCATCGAAATCGATAGTGTAAATTCAGAATTTTTTTTTTTGTAGAAAAGCGTAAAAATTATGCCGAAACATAGAAAAAGAAGTCGTAGTCAGTCGGTAGAACGGTCGGGCTTTTATAAATTGTTTAAGAAGTTAAATAATAGGCTTAATAGTCTTGAAGAAAAATGCAAGGTTAAGAAAAGTCGTGGTCGTAAAATACGGGCACCTGTACGTCGTGTTATCAGTGACAGCGAAAGTGAGATAGACCGTTCTCGATCTCCGTCTCGATCTCGGTCTCGTTCTGTTTGTAGAGAGAGAGAGGTAGACAACTATACGTCTGTGACTTCATCGGATGAGGATAGCAAAGATGATGGTGACAC
Organism: Kuschelorhynchus macadamiae; assembly: GCA_030620095.1. Lineage (NCBI taxonomy): Eukaryota > Metazoa > Arthropoda > Insecta > Coleoptera > Curculionidae > Kuschelorhynchus > Kuschelorhynchus macadamiae. The sequence goes on from JAUTXW010004561.1 coordinate 294,364, forward strand.
CGTACAGCCTGTGAGAGTTGTTGTTGTTGATTCCGATAGGGAAATAATCAATAATCCTGGTATTATCGCGACGGCGCGGCGCCTGCGTCTGCTTCAGGGATAAGTGGAACAGCTGATAATGACGGGCACAGGGAAAGTAAAATATATTTCAACTCCAATGTTTTGTGAAAAAGGATAAGTCCTAGAAGGGCGCATTGAGGGAAAAGAGTTGTTGCTACCCCCCCTCCAAGATTTTTTGTTTAAAAGACACCTATTTTTTGGACAACATTTTTTTTTTATTTTGTTTGTTGTCTAAAACCTACCTGCCTGTTTGTGATAACAGGTATAGGTACCCTCCAGTCTTTCTGTTAGTGATAACGGAATAAATAATATTTTTTTTGTATTACCTGTTTGTGATAGCAGGACACATATTTTCTGTTGTAATGATAACAGATTCCCTATTATGTGTATATCGTTGTTTTACCTGTTTGTGATAGCAGGATGCATATCCACTTGTGGAAAATGGATTATGTGGCCTTTTCTTTCCCATTACTTGATAATAGTTTTTATTGGTTGTGATATCAATGAATACATTTAAAGAGAATTTAACTACACTGGTTCATTCTCTTGCTTTCTGTTAGTGATAACGGAATAAATAATATTTTTTTTGTATTACCTGTTTGTGATAGCAGGACACATATTTTCTGTTGTAATGATAACAGCTTCCCTATTATGTGTATATCGTTGTTTTACCTGTTTGTGATAGCAGGATGCATATCCACTTGTGGAAAATGGATTATGTGGCCTTTTCTTTCCCATTACTTGATAATAGTTTTTATTGGTTGTGATATCAATGAATACATTTAAAGAGAATTTAACTACACTGGTTCATTCTCTTGCAGATGAATCCAGAAACAATTTAAATATGGAAATTTTATCCATTTTGGGAGAGGAAGGGGTAGCCAAGAACACGTATGGAAAACCCATCCATGCAGATATAGCTTTGCGATGGAATAATATTTTAACTGGTGGCCTGGATGACGAAACCAGAAATTGTCTAATTGAAAAATATTTGTCTCCAGAAAATTGTACCTTAATAAATCCACCTTCAATAAACCCCGACGTAAAAATTGCTATCTCGGAAAGTATTTTACGTAGAGACGAAAGGCTAGTGCAGTTACAACAACAGATTGCAGCTAGCTTATCAGCTATCGGTCTGGCCCTTACAAAGATGCTGGAAAAACCAGAAATAGAAGAAAAGAAAGAGCAGATGCAGATATTAAGTGATGCAGGTAGATTATTATCAAATATCCACTATTCGGAGTCACGATCTAGAAGGGACCTTATTGCCCTTAATCTCAACAAGGAGCTAAAGGTTAGTAAACCATGCGGACGCCTGAGACATTTTGTACATAGGTGGCAGAGTTTATTTATAAATAGGACAGTGAGGTCTTATATTAATGGACTGTCAATTCCATTTACCAATAATCCCGTGCAAAAGTTCATTCCCACTGAGAATAAATGGTCTCAAAAAGAAAATTTAATTTTAAAAAAGTTATAAAGGCGCAATATCAGCTGTCAAGAAATGTAAAAAACAATTTATTTATAAATAGGACAGTGAGGTCTTATATTAATGGACTGTCAATTCCATTTACCAATAATCCCGTGCAAAAGTTCATTCCCACTGAGAATAAATGGTCTCAAAAAGAAAATTTAATTTTAAAAAAGTTATAAAGGCGCAATATCAGCTGTCAAGAAATGTAAAAAACAATTTATTTCAAATTTTTTTTTTGTACCAAAACCTGATGGGACCTATAGATTAATATTAAATTTAAAAAAACTTAACTCCTTTGTGGAAAACAAACATTTTAAAATAGAAGAAAATAAGGTAGTTGCCCGGCTAATAAGAAAACATTTTTTTATGTGTCGCATTGATTTAAAAGATGCTTATTATCTGGTCCCAGTACGAGAAGCACATCAAAAAATACCTAAGATTTATATTCCAGGATGTAATTTATGAATACAAGTGTCTACCTTTTGGGCTCAGCTGTGCACCTTACATTTTCACAAAAATTTTAAAACCTGTAGTTAGTATGCTAAGAAAAAGGGGGATCCTTTTAGTAGTTTATCTGGATGATTTTTTGATTTTTGGAAAATCATATAATGAATGTAGCAGAAATACAAATTTAGCAATTAAGACTCTAACATATTTAGGTTTTTTAATTAATCATACAAAATGCAGTCTAATACCTAGCAAAATATGTAAATTTTTGGGTTTTATCTATAACTCTTTTTCAATGGAACTATCATTACCAACTGAAAAGCAAGTTAGAATATTTTGTATTTGCAAAAAATTTTTAAAATTAAAAATATTTAAGATTAGAGACTTTGCAGAATTTATTGGCATACTGGTTTCAGCATGCCCAGCGAAAAAATATGGGTACTTTCATTTAAAATCCCTAGAACGTTGTAAACATATCGCTTTAAAACAGGCTAAAGGTTGCTATGATGTACAGATGAAAATACCAGAGACGTTATTTTTTGACATTAATTGGTTTATAAATAACATAAATACTTCCAATAATATTAGTTTGTCTAAATTTTGCTTAGAGATATTTTCTCATGCATCAAGATCAGGTTGGGAAGCTTTTTGCAACGGAAAGAGAACGTTGGGATATTGGTCAGATAAAGAACAGGTAGAGCACATAAATTATTTAGAGCTTTTGGCATTGTATTTTGGATTAAAGTGTTTTGTTTCAAAATTATCAAACTGCAATATTTTATGTCGTGTTGACAACACTACAGCTGTAGCCTGTATAAATAAGAAAGGGAGTGTTAGATTTAATAAATTAAATGAAATAACAAGAAAAATTTGGATGTTTTGTGAAAGTAGAAATATTTTCATTTTTGCTAGCTACATAAATACAAAGCATAATATAGAAGCCGATAGGGCCTCTCGTCAGGTGCACAAGGAGACGGAATGGTCTTTATCAGATAAAGCCTTTCAAAACATTGTAAATTGTTTTGGACAACCAGATATTGATATATTTGCTAGTAGGTTGAATAGAAAGTGTCCTATGTTTATATCATGGTTGCGAGACCCAGAGGCACATAAAGTAGATGCCTTTACACTGGATTGGAGCAAACTAAATTTTTATGCGTTCCCACCCTTTTGTATGATTTTAAAGGTGCTTCAAAAGATAATTGAAGATCGAGCGGAAGGGATAGTAGTTGTTCCTCTCTGGGTCTCACAACCATGGTATCCTATTTTTAAGTCAATACTAGTTGGTGAACCATTAATCTTTAATCCTAAAAAATTTTTTACTTACCTTTAATAGGTTACCACACCCCCTTTGGCAGAACCTTACCCTGGTGGCGGGGAGACTATCAGGAGGGCGCTATTGTTAGGAAAGGTGCCTAGAGATTCTTTAGATATATGTTTAAGCTCAATTACACCCGCAACATTAAAGCAATATAATGCTGCCTTAAAGTTATGGTGGGAGTTTAGTATAGCAAATAATTTAAATCCCTTTAAAGTTGAAGTTCCAACAGCTGTCCTAGAGTTTTTAACCACACATTTTAAGAGAGGGGCTTCATATGGAACTCTTAATAATTACAGATCTGCAATTGCACAAATAGCAGGGCCGGACTTGGGGCAAGATTTTAGGTTAAAAAGGTTTTTTAAGGGAGTTTTTGGGAAAAGACCAACCTTGGCTAAATATGAAAATACCTGGGACCCAGGTATTGTTATAAATTATTTAAAAAACTTTAAAAATAGTGAGATTAGTTTGGAAATGCTTACCCAAAAACTAGTAAGTCTGATGGCATTGGCAACGGGACATTTGCGAATTTTTACAATAGACCTTTGATATCCAACCAAGAGTTGGCCCAAACAATTCTTAGTTTGTAAATTAAAATAATAATTAACATAAATAATAATTTGTTCGTTGGAAAGATGTTTGTTATTTGGTTTGTCTTGTTTTTTACCAAAACCTTTATATTATATGTTATGATATTAATTTTTATGTTTTCCTTGTTGTTGTAAGATTAGTGTGTTATAAACTGTTGTGATAAATTACATATTTATTACATTATTATGCTTACATACCCATAAGAAAAATTTTCTTTTTTTTAGACTGTTGATTTGCATATGTTTTGTTTTATGTTCCTTAATGTTGCATATTAACTTAAAAAATATATATATATATATATATATATTTTTTTTTTGAAGTAATTAGTTGTTGCAACTTCTTTAAACATCTACATATGTCTTTATTTATGAGACGAGGCCGAATATAATAAGATCAAACGAACTTACCAAGTGATGTTCGATCTTGATTATATGAAGGCCTCGTCGAAATAAATAAAGTCCCAACCCAACCCAATTTTTTATATTTAAAAAAAAAAAAAAAAAAAACCCAAATTTTGTTGCAACAACGACTTTAAACTAGACTGAATACTATCGGCAGAGTTAGGCAAGGGTACGAAGGGATTCTTTTTTGCTTAGCTTTCAAGATTGTGGACGTATTGGCCAGAGGCGGAGGTACTACATATGTCTTTATTTATTTCGACGAGGCCTTCATATAATCAAGATCGAACATCACTTGGTAAGTTCGTTTGATCTTATGATTTTACATTAATAACGTTCTATGTTACTTATTCCGATCTTATTCTAAATCTAGGTTAAAATGTCGAACGTCACTAATAAACAAAACATGTACCGAGTTCTATTACAATTAAAATTTTACTAAAACCATGGTTACTATACAAATCTATATCATATTTATGAAAATCATTAATACAAATTATTAAAAATAAAAATGACTAGTAGAACTGAACTTTCTTTCTAGAATAAAGTCACATAATATTAATAATATTCATTAAAATTAACAATTTCCTATCGAAATAGCCTGACGAGAAAAAAAAATGCCTCATTAAGACGGGAATGCACCTCCAGGCATACCCAAATTACTTATTTGGTTAATTACGATTCAACAGTGCTATTTATGCTCTTTGTTTGATGACCCTGGCAATGCTCTAAATACTTGTTAGAAAATGCATCAACTTGATCAAATCTTCGGGGAGTAATCGATATATATGGAACCATGATAAGCGGTCCGGGTAGATTCACATATTCCAAGGATAATTCTGTAACAGTTGTAGTTGAACTATCTTTGGACCTACAAAAATGAAATATGTTTAAGTACAAAGTGACACCCTATAAATTAGTGAAGACATGAGAGCAGACAGTTTAAAGCATCTTCGATATAATACCTCCTGACCTAAGAAGGTATAAAATTTAAGCTTTAAACTATAGGCTCTCATAGAATCATTTTAATAACTTATATTTTTGTTGTGCTGGGTAGTTAATCACTATTGGAAATCATACGTAAATTTTAAACTACCTAAAAATTGGTTTTCGTATGATATTAAATGAAAAATACACATATCGAACAATTTTTCATAAAAATAGAACGTATTACTGATAAAAGTTAGAACCATTTTAATATTTTTATAACTTTATGTTGAGTAGTTTATCATTGTTGGAAACATAGGGAATAACATGTAAATTTAAAACCTTCTAAAAATTTGTTTTCCTATTGTGTTTATTACAAAGTTGTTATCGGACTGCTTAAAACTCTCTGAATGATAAAAGCACTGTATTGACGATTGGTGCACACGCCAACTGAAAAAACGATAAAAGTTGGCGCTGCTTTGTATCGACAAGATTCCCAACTGGCAGGTGTAATCTGGGCCATTTTTTTTTAATTAGTGTAAAATGTATATTAGTCAATACCTTCTCTTAATCAACTTTTCGTTATATCGTTTCGACGTGACTCCAAAAACGAAGATAGTTTACTTCTACAATATTCTTCTGCAACTGTTAAGGTTGCATACGACTTTTTACTAGAAACTAACTACTCTCGGAAGCACAAGCACTATTAAGTTTTAGAAAACGTATATTAATGTTTTTTTAATTTTTTTGCATAAAAAAACATGGTAAAATATTACAAAAAGAAAACAGTTATTCAAACAAAAATAAAGGTAGGAAATTAATTACTATCCACATCAAAAAAACCAACAAGGTACTTACCTACTTAAAATTAGTTTTTTGGGAATAGCAACATGGTGCTCTATAAAATCCTATCCTTACTAGTGAAGGGTCTTATAAAAAACTTAAAACAGAATTTAGTACAACAACCTTCAAAAGAAATGAAACACATTAGTATCATATGGGTAAATCATACAAACAACAATGGTCAATTTGATTTTATGTAGCGCATACCCTGTTATAACACCTAACCTGGATCTTATCTGCAGCAAATTCCTGGCTCAAAATAGAAACTCTATTGACTTTTAATACTTTTCGACCTGATTTCTTTATAACAAATATCATTGGGTTGAAAATGTCTCGAACATACAAAATTCCAGCTTTTAACACTATACATATTCAAAGCTATTTATCATTCCTGTTTCCTTTTCATATCTCCAGCAAATCTAAAACTGATGGGATTTAAAAGCCTTATTTACAGATACGGCAGCATACTCATAATAAAGTTCATACATAGCTGGGATATCGTATAACTGAAAACATAAGAATTAAAATATTATTTTATTTTTAAAGTTTTCCAATTTAAAGCTATGTGCCGACAATGGAACTTAACTGTAAAAAGATAAACAAGCTCCAGTTTTCTGCACCTGACCACAAACAGTGCACTGTTCAGTGTTTAGTCTTTATGAGGCTATAAATAAAATTTAATTGTCCAGAAAAACTACAAACACTAGAAAAAAAACGCAAAAAAACTTGAGAACAACGCTAACCGATCTACGCAATCAATATGACAGACATCGGTGATAATGCCACCATGCTTTTCAATTGACTGTAACCACGCAATTCAAACTGATTTAATTAGCAACGGAAGGGAATAGAATATAAAACTAATCTACAAAGGGGGATTTTTTAAACAAACATATGTTTAGGAGGCGGTTTGGGGTAAAATAATCACTCAGTCACGTTTTATTGTGTTGTTATGTATCGTCCTGTGTACTTAATCTACGGTAAAAACGTATTTACGAGACTTATTACATAATATATGAATATTTATGTTAGGTGAATACTCTTTGTGTTATCAATTAGCCTTTTTGTTAACTAACACAATTGATTGATTTTTTTAATGAACTTATTCTTTTTATTTTAAGTGGAAAATAATGACCAACCAGAATTCGTATCGTGGGGTAAATTGCCCTTAATGGAAGGGTCTGATGACGAATTTTTAAGCGCTTCGGGTAGGAGTGGTAAATATAAGAATTTACCACAAAAAAAGCGACTTATAAGGAGGCAAAAAAAAGTAAACGAACAGGCGAATTCTAGGACGTATGTGAGTAAAAATATAAGACTTTAGTCACAGTTTAATGCCAATTTCAGAAATACATTTTTAAGATATATGAATGTTATTTTTTTATTTATTTTTTAATTTATTTGCTATACAGAGTAAAAAAATCCCCAGAATGTGAGAAATATACTTCATCAAAAATCAAGTTCACTTGTAAAGAAAGTGATAAAGGAGTAAATATTTTTGAAATTACATTTAAACTGTGAAACTTATTACTTTTCAAGAATACAAAGCAAAGCAGGACTCCATTCCTGAGTAAATTACTAAATCCTGTAAAGTTAAGTGTAGATATAAAAACTTTAATATCTTAAGGGCGAGGCAATTTAATTTTTTTGTACTAAAAAAGAAGATGTATAAACAATCCAGACAGAGGGTGAAAATAATCTAATTTTGTGACGTGAAACAAACAATCCACAAATTTAAATCGTTGGATTAAACAAAATAATAACAAAATGTGGTAATAAATAATACTTACAGTATTAATGTGTTATGATGAAAGAAAGTGGGATAATGTCTCATGTGACTTACGAATCATAACACACGAGTAGCATACAAAGTTTTATCTACGATCTTGAGATAAGAAGCCTTTACCGCACTGATTTTATTTAGGTTATATTAGATAATATCGCACTAGTGCGGAAATGATATCTACTAATATTAAAATTAAATCAGAATTAAATTAAATGCGTTTATTTTTGTTTAAAATGCAGCATTACAAACTATTTATTGTAAATATTAATTACACAATTATTGCAGTTATTTAAATTAATACCAGATGTACTTGATAAACTTGACTTAACTTGTGGTGAACTTGCATTAAATATGTTCAGTTTTTGGATACTAGTTGCTTCATTTTCCTTATTTCCGAGTATACTTAAAGCAGTCTTCTTTCCGTTTTCTTCGGAAGCCTAAATATATCCTTCTGGAATTGTATTTGATCGCCATTCCCCGTGCCTCTTTACGGTCAAAATATTGACTCCGGTGTTGACTAATAGAGATGTAGAAAACCTTCTAAAACAGTGGCTAGTATATTGTTCTGGATTGGATAATTTTAAAAACAAAGCAATAGTCTTAGGTATACCTACAAAAGTGTTTATTCCCATTGGCTGTTTTGTACACTTACACTTCTAATAGCACACAGCAGTTTTGGGCGTAACTTGATGTAATTTCGGACAATTTCCACCATATCTAAACCTTCAATGTCTCCTGATTGAATGGTATGACAAATCAAAAACATTTTCCGAGAGTAAGTCCAATAGTCCAACAATAAGTGTTACTTTCGCTATAAAAACTTGTTATCATCAGCTTCCTGCAGAAAAACACCAATATCGATTTTCGTTAACATCTTCGATTTTGTACGTCTATGTCCTTCCGACTTTCTTTTTGAAAATGTAATTAAAAGCGAGTATTTATTTATATCCACATTTTTTCTAATAGACATCACACTCCGCAACATTTGATAGTATGCCCAAAGAGAGGATGGTTTTTGAATTTTGGACAGATCATTAAAATAGGCTAACAATGCTTTCTCACTGGAGATAGTTTTTATGTACTTTTCTTCACACCATTTCTGATACCGGTAGTAGACCAACTCATATTTTGCCCGTGAGTCAGAAAACTCGAAATTACGCCCGGGCCGGTAGCCGCTTTTTCGATGTCGGATGGAAGATCTGAATCACTCATGTTGAAAATATATGAAACTCGTAACGAATTTTGTGACAAATTGCAAATTGTTTTTAAACGATCGTAGATAAAATTTTGTGATACATCGTTATTAATATACATGTGTGGTTGCACAACTCGTGCTTTAATAACCTTTTATCTCACTTGTATCATACATATCTATTATCCAACAACGACTGCAAAAATTTAAATATTGTAATCTATTTTAATTTTTTTTTGTAGCCAGCTGGTGGGTTATGGTTTACAGCCCAATAGTGTGTTATTGCTTAGTTTACTTGTCTAAAATGGCATAAGTAACCGTTAGATAAATATTTTAATTATCAGCAGTATTTTTTTATCGTAAAACAAACGTGAAAGCTATAAAAAAATTTAAATCGAAATATTTAAGAGTAATAGAAGTTAGTACTTAGCAGCAAAGGCTTTTATAGATATTATAGAGTTATCTTTATCTTAACTGATTCAGTCTATTTAGTATTCGAAAAATCTGCTATTATACGATGCTTTGAATATAATCTAACATCATCTTTTATATTTAAGAAGGTATTGTATAATAACATTAATAAAAACTTTACAAAAAGCCACGTTCAATTTGTAAAAATTCAGGCCATAATTCAACAATGTCCAAAACAACTCAAAAATATACAGCATTTTCAAACTGCGACGAAAGTAATAAAATATTTATCATGGATTAGTTGATAACAGCTTATTTCATTATTTAAATTATCATGGATTACTTAATAACAGCTTATTTAATCTAACAAATAGCAATTAAAACCAAATAAAATTTGACAAAATATTTTCCAGAAAGGAAATCATAAAGCAAAAATATTTAAAAGACGAAACTAAAAACTTTTCTTGTATAAAGAAACCAAAGATTGGGAGTTTAAAGTAATAAATTTTGAATTAAACAAAAAAAAATACAAATGTTTCAGACGCGATTCAAATTCGAAGCAGACTAGTGGACAGTGTTTAATAAATTATGGATGCAATAGATATTTTAAAATGTTTATTTATTTAATAATTATTATTCAATTATTCCACGAATTTTGTTTTTTATAAATAAAAGTTAAAATATTTTTGGATACGAATTCAAATTTTAGATCTACAAATGTTAGAATACTAAATTTTATTCAACATCTTTTGAACAAAAATGCAAAAACAGAAGAATACAATTATTAGCTTCATTACAATTATTATAAGACACATATGTAAATAAGTTTTAAAATTTATGATGTATGAAACAAACATCTAACTAGTAAGTAAAACACCAAAAATCAAAGATCATAGTTCGACTTATAAATATAGAAAAGAAGAAAAAAACAGTTTATTTCTTTTACCCGGAACTTCTCTCGTTATGAATCTTTCCTTTTATTAGGAATAGTAAAGTGTAACTCAATTTAGTTCGGCACTTAGTCATTTAGTATACTGTGTTTTCAAAGGTTTTTATTAGACGTCATTTTATTCCATCGTACTGGATTCGTACAAATATTTTACCAGTTTCAACCAATTGAATACTTAATTTTTGGGCACGATTTAAAATATATTGAATAAGTAGGTTTTATACATTTTTTAGGACCGCAATTTTATACCGTCCCGTCATGTTGAATTCGTACCAGTTAATCCATGTATCACGTTCAGTTTTGTTGCAATATTTCAAGTCAACTGAATAAGATTTTTTATGTTGATTTTTTAGACATTTTATGAATTTGTACCACAGTTTTACCAGTTTATGTCTATGTCACCACACTTATTGCTTGTCCAAAATTTTAAATTAATCTAATAATTAGTTTTTCAGGCTGATTATTAAAATAAATTAATAGGCCGCCATTTTGTTTTGCTGTCTTGGGTTCGTATCAAAATATTACAGGTTGATTCCCATGTAACACTTGATTTTTCTATAATAATAATAATTGTTGTAACATTTCACTAGGCCGCCATTTTGATCCGCCATATTGGATTTTTACCAAAATATTACCAGGTTCATCTCTATACCACAATTAATCTTTGCACAAAAATTGAATTTAATCTATTAGTAGAATATTTAATCATTTTATCAAGGCGCCGCGCAGTTTTGTTTCGCCATCTTGGATTTTTATCGATATTTCACCAGTTGATTACTAAGTAATACTTAATTTTTGTGCAAAATTTGAGATAAATTGGATAAGCAGTTTTTACTTCCCTCGTAAAAGGGAAGTATTGTAATCGTGAAAAAATCACTCTCCGAGATTTTTTCAGATCTTCACGTTTCAGAGTCCCTAGATGACGAAAAGCATGTTTTCTCAATTCCGTCGGTCTGTCTGTTTGTTCGCGGCGTAGCTAAAACACTACTTATCAGATTGACTTCAAATTCGGGTCAAAAATTAAGAGTCATATGGGGATGACCTGGTAACATTTTTGTACAAATCCAATATCGCGAAAGAAAATGGCGGCTTAGTGAAGTGTTAAAAGAATTATTACTAAAAAATTACGTATCCAATTTATCTCAAATTTTTCAAAAACATTAAGTATTATGTTGAAATCAAATGGTCAAATTTTGGTATTAATCCAAGATGCAGGAACAAAATGGCGGCATAATATATTATTTAAAAATGCAGCCTGAAAAAGCATCTTAATGGGTTGATTTCAAATTGTATGCCATAACTAATTGTGGTATAGGGATCAACTAGTTAAATAGTGGTACTAATTCAAATGTTTGTAATAGTGAAAAAATCACTCTCTCAGGTTTTGCACATCTTTACGTTTTAGCGCCGCTAGATGCCAAAAAATATGTTTTATCAATTCCGACGGTCTGTCTGTCGGTCTGTCTGTCTGCGTGTGTCAGTTCGCGGCATAGCTTCAAGATTACTTACCCGATTTACTTCAAATTTTGGTCAAAAATTAAGGGTCATATGGGGATGACCTGGGTAACATTTTGGTAAAAATCCAATATGGCGAAACAAAATGGCGGCCTAGTGAAATCTTTAAAAAAATATTATTAAAAAACATCCAATTTATCTCAAATCTTGCAAAACACTTGAAGTATTATATTGGGATCAACTGGTAACATTTTGGTATTTTGATTTTAAATTGTGTGTTATAACTAATTGTGCTGTAGGGATCTAGTAAAATTCTGGTACTAATTCAAGGTGGCCAAACAAAATGGCGGCCAAATAAAAAGTATGTAATCGTGAAAAAATCACCCTCCATTTACATTTACATTTTAGCGTCCCTAGATGCATGCAAAAAAATTTTTTTTATCAATTCCGTCGATCCGTCTCACAGTGGGGCCAAAGACATCCAAACCTGGTGTTAAATGGAAAATCAAAGTTGCTTACATCATATAATGGTATTACTGTTAACAGAGTTAACATATGAGTGCATTATAATATTTAACAAAAAGTCTCAGTTGGCGATGATTTTACGTCACCATACGTCAGACAATTGTTGTTTGTCATTATTAAAATAGGTCCGAATTTAATCGTTCTATTTAGTCAGTATTTTTACTGTGTACAGTTTATTACAGAAATAGTTAAAATTTATTTATATTATGGATTCTGCACCTTCAGGTAAGTTTTAGCATTTTTGTATATTGAACTGTCAAAAGTATTTACATGAGTTTGTCTAACACGTCCTTAAAAAAGTCTTTGTTATAAAATGATCATTTACCAAATCTTAAAAAAACATTAGATATTTAGTATCCTTCCAAGCGTTTCCAAATCAAAGTTTTCTAAAAATAATAACCTAGACTGTTTATAAAGCCGTAATCTATTTTAAAAAGTTGCCGAATTTTGCCCATTTTGTTTTAATTTGTGCATTATTTTTAGTACCACAAAAAACATGTTTTGCACGTTTATGATGGGGCACACCTTGTCTAGCTGCTGAGGGGTACTTTCTTTTAAAAATATAAGGGTAAGCGTTAATCTGTATCAGATAGAGGCTACAATATGTTATAAAAATAATTTGGGGATATACAGGGTGCGCCAAAAATAAGTGACATATAAACCTATATTTTTTGTACAAGGCTTCTTGCTTTTTATTACATTTTTTAAAGTTAGATCAAATTTATTAAGTGTTTCCTTTATATAACTTAAAAAGTCCACCAAATATTATTAAATTTTTTTTTAAAGTACCTATATTATCGATTTTTTCCCCAAGACTAAAGAGCGCCGAAAACAATAAAAATTATCAACTAGACGATACAATGCAAACTTAAAATGCTTTGTCTATCAGTATTAAGGTCTCCTCTCAATTAATATTATACGGGGTGTACAAAAATCAGTGGCGTTCTTTTCCTAAATTCAATCACTTTGTTCATTTAAATGAGACCCCAGTATTCATACACAGAAAAACTTTCATTTAATCAATATTTAAAACACAGAGGATGCGTTAAGTTAAAAAGAATTTGACACTTCACAGCTAGAGACCGATGAATATGAAGTGCTTCACTTTGTACATTATAGGCGCTTTTTTCTTATTACAGGTTCAGGCTCAAAGGAGCTTTTTGTAAAAAGAAGTGAATTATATGAGCTAATAAGGCAGTCTGGTTTTAAGAAAACGGACGATAAATTTGATTATTTAAGGCAGTATTTACAAACTCAAACAAACTGCCTACCAGGTGCATTAAAGCAAATTAATCACAAATTATCGCAGTTTTGGGCACAGTTTAAAAAAAAATGGCAACACGCAAACCGAACACACGTTACATTTCTATCAAAAAAGAAATCTTGGTTAGAGACAGCAATAAGTTTTACTAATTATTCAGCAACATCAGGACAACAAAAAGGACGCCCGAAAGTATAATTTGAAGAATGTTGAAAGAAAGTTGAGAGAAGTAAAAGAAAAAAACAGAAGAACTTAGGAGTCAAATCTGGATTGCAGAACTAACGTACGCAACTCAAATGAGGTTAAGAGCTTCTGGCCAGCACGATTCTTCGAAGATTTTGAAGGAAATTACATTTTCACCTTTGCGAGCCTCCAAGTACCGAAAGGCTTTTAAAAGCTTCCAAGATGATGTCGTTCGCTCTAAGCAGTTACCGGGTGAGGAAGCCCTTGCCTTATTAGTGGATGCAAAACTTACCAGGCATCAATATACAACCTCATAAGATCTAAAGACCCAGAAAAATTTCCCTCCTACAAAGTTTTGCAGAAAACAAAAAAACCTGCTATCCAAATAAAGAAAATATAAAAATAGGTCCATTTTCTGCGGAAATACGACTACAAGATCTAATGGATCATACTTCTGAACGCTTACTGCGGGTACAAGAAGAAGTTATATTTTCTTTACGTAACGACCGGCTAAATCAAATCAAGCCTCAAGAAACCACAAGTATAATTTGGCAAAATCCGAGGCCCTCTTCTACAAGATACAGCAGACCTATTAAAATAGAGTTTATTAAAGAAACTACCGAGCATTCGATCGCTGAAAAAGAATATATTGATAGTCAAATAAACACTCTTAATCCTAGCAATATTTTATTACAAGGAAAAGAAATTCTAGTGAATCATTAATATTTTTGCAATGGTGGATGGAAAAATATGCAATGCTCTCACCGACCCAAAATCTACTCAAAGTGTTATTTATGCGGCGCGACTTCCAAAGACTTTAATTCGAAAGATAGTCTAATTCAAAGAGAAATATCTTCGGCTAGGTTACAATTTGGACTTTCAATATTGCACCGATGGATTAGATTTTTCGAATGTCTTATGCCTATTGCATATAAAATTCCAATTCAAAAATGGCAGAGGAGGAAAAAGAAATAGTAGATCAAAATAAAGCTCGTATCCAAAACTTTCAGGTCAACGACGGTAATACCGCAAGACGATTTTTCGATTATAGTGAACTTTCAGCAGAAATCACAGGGCTAAATTTAAATTTAATTAAAAAAATACATATAGTTTTAATTACTATATCAAGCGGATTCGATATAAACTTCAAAAAATTTAGAGCATACACACTAGAAACAGGACGATTTTAGATTCAGGACTATCCTTGATATTTTATGCCTCCAACTGTCATTGAATGAATGAATTCCTTTCCAAAAGAAGTTTTAAATCGCCTCCTAATTTAGGGTTGCAAGAGTCTCCTGAAAATACCGATTTATCTTTTTCTTCCTCATACTCTTCTGAATCAGACTAGAAATTATTGCAACTTTTTGAAAATTATCTCCAAAATTAGGATAAGTTTTAATTAAATCTTAACTCAGAAATATCAGAAAAAAAAACTTCCTAAAATTTGTATTTTCTTTATCTACATTTATGATAAAAATCACTATAGTTTTTACTTTGCTTATCATAATAATCTAATTCTTTTAAAATTTACCCTGTATAGTTGTTTATCATTTTTTTTTAAATTTATGTATACTAGTTTAAGTTTAGGAAATTTACAATACTAAAATTTAAGATAAAAAACACCGTAGTTTTTACTTTGTTTATCATAATAAAAAAAATAAATGTTTATAATAATAATTCTTTTAAATTACCCTGTATACTTTATCAATTTTTTTTAAATTTATGTATTCTAGATTAAGTTTAGAAAAGTTAAAAGTACTAAAATTTAAGATAAAAAATACCTTAGTTTTTGCTTTGCTTATCACGATAATTTAATTCTTTTAAATTACCCAGCATACATGTTTATATTTTTCTTTAAACTTATGTTTTCTAGATTAAGTTTAGGAAGGTTAAAAGTACTAAAGTTCCAAACATCTATATATCTGAAATGAATATGTATATTTTTAATCGATAACTTAAAGAAATATGAATGAGGCAAAATTTTTTCTGACCATGTATACTCAGAATGTTTGTAAAATTAAATATTTTCAAGTTTATTTACTTTTCTAAATATCTAAGAAAAAATGCTACTAAACTTCTCTCAATAAATTATAAGATCGATTTGATGCCAGGTTTGATGGTTCGCGGCCTCACTATGCGTCTGTAGGTATGTCTCTCTATCTGTCAGTTCGCGGAATAGCTTAAAGACTACTTACTCGATTGACTTCAAATTTTTATCAAAAATTAATAATAATATGTAATATTTTGTTAAAAATCCAAAATTGTAAAACAAAATAGCGGCGTAGTGAAATGATAACAAAATGATTATGAAAAAACTGCTTATCCGATTTATTTCAAATTTTGCATAAACATCAAGTATTATGTTGGAATCAATTATTATCAATATTTTGGTTCGAATCCAAGATGACCGAACAAAACGGCGGTATAACAAAATATTTAAAAATTCAGCCCGAAAAAACTTCTTAATGGATTGATTAATTATGTGCCATAACCAATTTGTAATACAGGGCTCAACCAGTAAAGTTGTGTTACTAATTCAAGATGACGGAACAAAATTACATATCTTCACGTTTTAGCGTCTTTACACGCCAAAAAACATGGTTTATCAATTCTGTCGGTCCGTCTGTCGGTCTGTGTGTCAGTTCGCGACGTAGCTTAAATACTACTTACCAGATTGACTTTAAATTTGGACCAAAAATTAAGAGTCATATGGAGAGGGCCTGGTAATATTTTGGTAAAAATCCAGTATAGCGGAACAATGTTAAAAAATGTTTGTTAGAGTGGTGTATTATTTAGGGTTAAGATCCAATAAAGAAAACAAGTACTTTTTTAAATTGTCGACTTTTCGCAACTTAAGTTGTTGTTGTCCTTTTGTTGTTATGTTAGAGTGGTGTATTATTTGAGGTTAGGAGACTATTTCCAAATAGTCGACGTTTCGCAACTTTATTGTTGCATCTTTAGGACACATGTAGATTCTATATCCAGCATGCAACCCATATTATCAGTTTTTACATATTCTGTTTGTCCGCAGATATTTCCCAGATATTAAGTTTCTAAATGGTTTTCGTTAACGATCCTCTTGTTTTTATGTTAGAGTGGTGTATTATTTGGGGTCAGAATTCAGTAAAAAAACAAAATACTTTTTTAAATTGTCGACTTTTCGAAACTTTATTGTTGCATCCGCAGGACACATACATTGATTCTATATCTTGCACGAAACACATATTTTCAGTCTTTATCTACTACGTCGGAGCGCAGATATTTCCCAGATATTAAGTTTCTGAATGGTTTTTCTTTAACAATCTTTTGGTGTTATGTTAGAGTAGTGTGTTATTTAGGGTTAGGAAATATCTGCGGATCACTGGAGTACGTAAAGACTAATATGGGTTTCATGCAGGATATAAAATTTGTGTCCTGAGGATGCAACAGTAAATTGGCGAAACGTCGGCAATTTAAAAATGGGTCTTTGTTTTTTTTTTACTGAATTGTAACCCCAAATAATACACCACTCTAACATAACAACAAGAGAATTGTTAATGAAAACCATTCAGAAACTTAATATTTGGGATATCTGCGGACCAACGGAGTAGGTAGAAACTGATAATATTGGTTTTAATTGGTTAATTAAGATGGCGTAACAAAATGACTGCCAAACAAAAATTTTTTAAAATTCACTGTAAAAAATCTTCTTCAATTGATTTTAAATTTTGCAGAAAAATTAATTGTGAATATGGGATACTTATTGAATTTATTTCAAATTATGCCCGAAAGTCAAATGTAACATAGGTAGAAAGAAAATGTTAAACATATTGGTAGGAATCGAATATGATGGAACAAAATGGCGTACAATAAAAATGAAGTGATAGTATATGTAACACATATATAGTGAGACTATGTACTGAACTAACTTAGATCACACTTCACTCTCCCCAATAAAAGTAATAATTCATAACGAGGGAAGTTCCGGGTAAACGAATTTACCGATTTTTCAGTAATAACTTTAACATTTGACTAGTCTGTCATTTTTTTTCGACATATTGGCTTTTTACCAAAATGTTACCATGTCATCCCCATATGACTTTTAATTTTTGATCAAAATTTAAAGTCAATCGGGTAAGTAGTTTTTTAGCTATGCCGCGAACGGTAGACCGACATATAGAGTTGTGTAGTTCGTGAACAAACTAGTTCAAATGAACCATTCCGTATGACGACCTAATCAAACTAGTTCGCGAAATTATAAAAGAGTACCTAGTTTCCTGCGGATTAAATCACTGTACGGACGGTCACGCCGGATTGGGAACGAACGAACTTGAATAGACTGATATAGATACATACGTATGACATGATGCAGTTTTTTGTCCTCTTGTTTTCGGTCTCGGTCGTTTGGGTTTATGTTATCCTTATTTTTGTTGAATTTAGAAATATTATTTTTGTCACCTAAAATACGTTTTTAAGTAAGATGGAGTCGTTGACATGTAAATAATATGTTTGGGTCGTATTTTGAACAGTTACCAGAAAATAATAAGGCAAAGTGTAATTACTGTAAACAAACTTTATCTATATGTGGTGGATCGTTAGGAAATTTAAATAGACTCGTGAGAAGGTTACACTCCAGTATTCCAATTAACAGATCCGCGAGGCCTGTTACTTCTAGTGATACTGGAGTTTCCGCTGTATCGCAGAATATTTATGATCCAGAAATAATAACAAGCAAAAGTAAAAAAGAATATTTTTATAACCAAAATATATAGTAAATTTAAACATGTAGAATTAGAACCAGGAACAAGCGGCGGCGGCAGTGTGGTACTAACGTCTAAGAAATTTGACCCATCAGACTTTCAATTAACAAATATCTCTACATATTTAAGAAGTACCAAACATTTACCTTTTCCTAAAAGTAAAGAACTTTATTGTCAATTGTCACAAATGATCGTTAAAAGATGTTATCCATTCTCTATATTCGAAGATCCAGAGTTTATAAAATTAATTGAAATGGTCAAAAGAAAGATCTTAAGTGAACAGGATCAGAGAAAAAATTTAGGCAGATTTAAATTATGTCGATTTTATAAGCATTATAACCGATTCTTTGACACCATTCAATAATGAAAATTTACAGCTATAACTGTTCATTATTTATTAGAAGGAAATGAGTCACTTACTTTAAAATCCCATCTAATTGATTTTTTTTTATATAATCATAGGTATACTGCAGAAACCTCGACCGCTATATTGAAATCAAAGCTTAAGGAATTCCAAATCCTTAAAAAAATGTATACATTGTCAACAACAATGCAACTAATATTCTTGCTGCTGAAAGAAATGGTGACTGAAAATCAAGAGGTTGCTTTGCATATTCCATCAACCTTTTAGTTCAGAATTGCTTAAAAGAAATATCAGACCTTATAAATAAAATAAGGGCAATTGTAACTTTCTTCAAACAAAGTTCATCATCTCTAGCAAAATTACAACAAAGTCAGAAACAAATTAACCGATCTGAAATTAAAGCGGGATGTAGCAACTCGATGGAATTCAACTTTCGACTTTCCAAAAGGGTGGTTGCTTTAAAAGAAG
Source organism: Kuschelorhynchus macadamiae (assembly GCA_030620095.1). Classification (NCBI taxonomy): domain Eukaryota; kingdom Metazoa; phylum Arthropoda; class Insecta; order Coleoptera; family Curculionidae; genus Kuschelorhynchus; species Kuschelorhynchus macadamiae. The sequence goes on from JAUTXW010004561.1 coordinate 313,758, forward strand.
CATTTATTTCCACGAGGCCGATTTAAATACAGTAAGCCCTGAAGAATTGATAATTTTAGAAAAGTTGGTGAACATATATAAAATGTTTAAAGACATCAGGGAAGAAATAAGTCCTGAAAAAATTCTAACGGTTTCCAAAATTTTAGTACTTGGGTTAGCGATGTGTACAGAACCGGAACTAAACTCTGTCTTAAAAGATTTCCGCCAGAATTTTTTTCTTGAAGATTTGGCAATGTTGAAGAATTTATATTTTCGCAGAATTAACAGTTCTAGATCAGCGGTTTAAAAAATTTGGATTCATGGATGAAAGTAAATATACAACCATCATTTCAATGATTTTGTGTAATGTGAAATTATCCTCTTTATATAATTCTGGTAAAGGTGTTACTCAAATCTGTGAACTTCAAACGTCAAAGCAGCCAAAGCCGTTACGAACGTCATCAGTACGGTCTATATTTGATCAAACTGTTAGAAATCTAGTCCAGAAAAAAAAAATCCCACCGCAGCTGTGATAATAGAATTCGATCGTTATAGGTGAGCTTCTCATTAACCGTCATGAATGTCCATTAGAATGATGGATTGGCCGACAACACGTGTATTCAATTGTATACAAATATATGAAAAAACGCTTGTGTATTCCTGCCATTTCCATACGAACGATTTTTTTCTAAAGCAGGTCAAATCATCTTTGAGAATCGTTCACAGTTAAAATCCAAATGCAAATTTTATTTCTAAAGAGCAATTTTTAATTCGGTAGACTTTGTATATCTTAGTTTATAATGTCTGTGATAGTTATTACCTCTATCTTTCATAAGTATGATTCTTTGAAAGGTATATAGATATTTAATTACTAAATTATAAAAAAAATGTATATTCCTGCTACTGATAGTTCTATGCCAAAGATTTTTTTCTAAAGCAAGTTAAATCATTCACAACTAAAATCCAATAGTGTCGAGAGTTTTATTTAATTAACAGTAATTTTTGTTTTCTTAGGCTTTGTTTATTTTAGTTTATATTGTTCATGGTAGCTATTACTTTTAACTTATTATTTGTATTTGTTCTACATATTTTTTAAAATAATATAACTGCCCGCATGAGTTCCTATATTTTATTGTTATACTATTGTCTTTTTATATTTGATAGATTTTATTAAACGATAAATATCCTATTAGTTTATCAAACGACAAATATCCTATTATGCTCTATAGTTTCGCATTTGCTCGTCCCCGTTCAATTTCGTTTTTATAAAAGTTGTGAAGGAGAGGGAACTAAAGAACCTAGTTCCGGGAACTATTCCTTTTCGCGAACGGAAACTAGGGAATCAGTTCTCAGAGAGGAACTAGAAATCCCACCTCTACCGACAGATAGACCGACAGACTGACGGAATTGAGAAAAGATGTTTCCTGAAAACTTAAAGATCTGAAAAAAAATCCGAGGACAATTTTTTCACTTTTACAAGCTATAAGGCATCAGGCCCCAATTTACTTTTTTTTCAAATAATGACATAATTGCCCGAAAATAGCTTCCGTTACACTAAAATGATCCAAGCGAAAAAGTGTAGAGCCATGTTGACTGAGTTATTAAGCTACATCGCGCTACGCAGTCGGCATAGTTTTTTGCTAAACGGATCCAAGTAGCAGAATGCTGTTTTTATTAATTTCATTGTGGTGTTGGTCCATATTATCTTAAAATGTAGTTGACAGCTTACAAGTTGCAGGTGATTAGCTTTTGAGGTCTGCTATTTTTACTTATTTTTCATAGTAAAATCAGAAAAATGGACAACGAAACTATTTAACTTTGGCTTTAGTCATAATGCAGTCAAGTGCTTCAAAATTACATAGTATAAGTGATAGAGATCTTTCCAACGTAAGTATTTTTATTCCTTTTTACTTCCTTTGTAAGATATTACAATCGTGAAAAAATCACCTTCCGAGATTTTTGCAGATCATCGTATTTTAGGGTCTCTGAATCCTGAAAGACATGTTCTTCTATTTCCGTCGGTCTCCCTACATGCGGCATAGCTCCAAAACTACTTATCAATGTATTGTTTTCAAATTTTGGTCAAAAATCAAGTGTCTTGTGGAAAAGGCTTAGTTACATTTTGGTAAAAGTTTAATATGACCAAAGAAAATGACGGCCTCACAAAATGTAAAAAAATCATTATTAAGGAACTTTTGAATGGACCCCAAATTTTGCATCAAAAATCAATTGTAACCTAGAGATAAACTGGACTGCCGAAACACAATGGCCACCTAATGAAATGTTTAAAACTTCAGTACTAAAGGACTACTTATTACTATAAACTGACTTGAAATTTTGCGCAAAAATCAAATGTTAAACAGGAATAGACTAAAGATTTCTATCTTTAGTGCGAATCCATATGGCCGCCTAATAAAATTATTAAATATTCGGCAAAATTCCATTTCCTGCAATACAATTTTCTTTTTATAGAAGAAAATAATAAATGACAATTTATTTTTTATATACTATGTAAATAAATTAATGAAAAATACATAATGTTAATAATAATAATAATAAAATATATTAAAAGTAGATAAAAAATAGGTAAATTCTCATTTACTCAGATCTTCCCTACTTCCAGTTTATGGGATTTCTATAAAGTTATTAATAAATAATAACTAGCTGATATTGTTAAAAGTCTAAGGTCGTTAATAGCTATATTTTTCATAGTATTAGATCCATGTACAATTTAAAATGATTTATGCTTTAATTGTTACTATGTTCAAGACCTAACCAGAGGCCTAAATAATCAAAAAATCACGTTTCCTCTTTTTCGCTCAAGTTTTTAATAATTAACTGAACATAAAGTAAGTAGGACATTTTTCTAATCAAGTATTAATTTATTTTTAAAAAATGGTTTTTATAGCAATTGAAACGTTTGGCCTTATTTATTCAAAACTTAAATTTGGAACTTTTAGCTAAGCGCTATCCGTAAAGTAACTCCTTAGCAAAACAAACAAATTAGTAACATTCGTTAACTATAAGAAATTAAATAAAATGGCTCAAAAAAACTATATCAAAGATCAAGAAATGTAGAATTAAAAACAAGTAAGACAGCTTTAGTTTCTGAATGGGAAGACTTTAAAATGTGCAAGAAGAGAGACAATAAATTACAATGACTAACTTTTGAGGAAGAGAAGAAAAATAATTCACCAAACATTACTGATAAAATAAATAAATTATTATTTTAAAAGTATTGAAGCTATATCACAGTCAAGGAAAGAAAAAGTTTATAAATAGAATTTAAAATACCATGTAAGAGTTTTGTCATGTTAATTTCAATCAACTAAGAAAATATGTTTAAAATTTACATTCAAATAATATCTAAGTATAGCGAATTTAAATGTAAACAAGTAGTGTCGGAATCTTTACAAACTTTAAGATGCCGATTGTTACATTGCATAAATTAAACCTTGAGGTGTGACGAAATTCCAGAAAAACTAAAATATTCAATAATACCAATTTCAAAAGTAAGAAACTCCAAAAATTATGATAAAATGCAACTAGAAATCGTCTATAATCAGGTGCCAAGATTTATAAATTAATATTAAGTTTTAGTACTTGTCTGGTTTTGAAAAGAAAATTCTACAGAAACAATCATACAGTATATTCTAAATACAGGAGGGAGACATATGAAAAATATTGAGCGTGTTATTGCATTATTTTTGCACTTTAAAGGAGCATTTGAAAATTATTGGTCGATCAAAATTATAAAAGAAATTGCAATCATACGGGTTAAAGAGAAGTATTTCTAAATTATTTTTAAATTACTTCTATGATGAATAACAAAAAATTTAAAACTTGATCTTTTAAAATTTATAAATAAAATCGGTATTTCGCAAGACTTAGGAATATTATTGTTTTATACTAGCTATACCCCTGCACTTCGTTGAACATAGTAATTGAAGAAATTAGGAATATAAATAACATTAAGTAATAGCTAAAAACATCGGTAAATTTCCTTTACCGGAACTTCCCTCGCTATGAACCTTCCCTTTTATAATTATAATTTTCCAATTTAGTTCAGTAAATATATTCATAAAAATATCTTTTCAAATATTTTTATTGAACGTCACTTTGTTCCTATCATATTGGATTCCTATCAATATTTTACAAGTTTCTACCTATGCCGTTCATATTTCATACATTTTTGGGCATAATTTAAAATAAATTCAATAAGTACTTTTTACATTGACACACACCTCTATTTTGTTACGTCATGTTGAAATCGTACCAGTTTATCTTATATTACTTTTAATTATCCTGCAAAATTTAAAGTATTGAATAAGATCTTTTTTCCGTTGATCTAAAAAAAATATATTTTGCCGACTTTTTGTACCGCCATCTCGAATTCGTACCACAACCTTACTAGTTTATTTCTATAACATACTTAACGCTTGCACACAATTTGAAATTAATGTAATGAGTAGTTTTTTCAGGCCGGTTTTTTAAATATCTTGTTAGGCCGCCATTTTGTTATGCTATCTTATATACATACTAAAATGTTAGTAATTTACTCCTATGTAACACTTGATTTTTCTGCAAAATTGGGGGAAATTTGATTAGTTTTTAGTAATAATTTTTTAACGATCACTAGGCCACCATCTTGTTACGGCATATCAAATTTTTACCAAAATATTACCAGGCCATCTCCATATGACCCTTACTTTTTGACAAAAATTTGAAGTCACTCAGATAGGTAGTTTTTAAGCTACGCCGCGAATTCACAGGGAGGCAGATGGACCGACCGAATTATTAAAAATATTTTCTGGCATCTGGGGACGTTAAATCCAGAAAGTATGTAAAACTTGAGAGGGTGATTTTTTCACGATTACAAAATAATTTATTTGATCGCCATTTTGTTTCGCCATCTTGAATTATTACCACAGATTTGCCAGTTGATCTCTATACCACAATTAGTTATGGCACACAATTTGAAATCAGTCGATTAAGTAGTTTTTCAGGCAGAAAGCCACCAATGTTCTTCCGCCATCTTAATACTTAATGTTTGTGCAAAATTTAAGATAAATTAGATAAATAGTTTTTTAGTAAAAATTTGCTTAGCATTTCGCATACGACTTTTAAGTTTAGGCCAAAATTTGAAGTAAATCGGGTAAGGACTTTTTTTATTATGCCTCAAACAGACCGACGGAAACGTAAAGATCTGAAAAAATCTCGGACGGTGATTATTATCTCGATTATAATACTTCCCTTTTACGAGAGACGTAAAAATTATTTAGCCGCCATTTTATTCAACTATCTTCAGTTCCTACGACAATTTTACCAATTTATCTTTATATCACACAGAATTTGACATTAATCTAATAAGCATTTTTTTCAAGCCGATTTTTTGAAGATTTTATTAGGCTCATTTTGTGTTGGTATCTTATATTCATGCCAAAATGTAACCTGTTCATTTCTATGTAACACTTAACTTTTGTGCAAAATTTAGTTAATTAGTTTTTTTAGTAATACGTTTTTTAACGTTTCACGGGGTCGCCATCTTGTTCCACCATATTATATTTTTACCAGGTCATCCCCATATGACCCATAATTTGTCAATTCTAAGTAAGTCGGATTTTTACTAGCTAGCAACATCTGTTCAGAGATAGGTGAGAGAAATATTGTAGTATGGTTTTCTGGAAAATTCAAATTAAAATTGTAGACCGTGTTATCTGCTTTGCAAACTGTGAACAGCTTTAGTGAAGCATCTATAATATATACATGAAAACTATTTGAGATTAAATTTTTGTTACCAGTTTGTAGAGCATCTATCGCTATGTTAATTATAATTTCGCTGTTATTAGTGATATCAGATATAATATTCCACACCGTTTTTCTTTTATTTGTTGTAGTAATTAATATAATCGTTATACATTTCTTATACAATTTATAATTGTTAGTTAATATGGTACTATTTGTATGCATAGTTAGTTTATAAAATTTCAGTTTTTTTAAAGATGTGTGAATACGTGCGTCATCCAACGCTTTCGCGTATTGTTATTTAGACATATCTTTTTAAATAGAAATGCAATAATTATATAATTAGTTAAGAGGTCAGTAAATATTAGCAATGTTGTAATGGACAAAGCCCCATCCCATAGTCATGCGGAAGCGGTTCCAGGATGAACGCTTGAAGTTACAAGGGGACCATTTGTGGGTGGCGTGCTATCCCTACGCTCCCATACAAAAAAAAATAAGTAATATATATATATATAATATATATATATATATATATATATATATATATATATATATATATATATATATATATATATATATATAGTATATATATATATATATATATATATATATATATATATATATATAAGTGGCTGTGAAGTCATTTTAAATAAAATCTATATATTTTGCCTTAAAAACATTTCTTTTTTAAAACTATCTTTAATTTCCTTCCCAGGCGTAGAACAAAAACTTGAGGCGGCCTTAAATAAAATGTCTGCCTATTTCAGGAAGGATCCATTAGACCGAATTCGTTAAAAACATAAATTTGCACATTCCATCTTTGCACAAAAGGGGCTCAATTAAAATATTAAATTGCCAGGGTTGCGAGCACCATAGAACATGCAGATCAAGCTATATATCTAAAAGTAGCTCTAAACCAATCTCTTACTTACATACATTACAGATCTGAAACAAGATAAAAAGAATATCTAGGAACAACCTAATTAAAAAATAAGGTATGTAGAGCACAAATTCTAGCTAGATTCACTCCTCCTAAGACAGTCGACGCGGTATTCAACGAAATGTGCAGAATTGCCTCAAACTGTATAAAAATTACTCCATTACCTAAAATATATAGAGCAGCAGAATTGTTAGCTCAGTGCTCTTTGTCGAGAGGCTGCGGAATATAAGCAGAAGATGAAACAAACATTTAATAATCGACAAACATTTTATTCCACCAGAACCCTCGATAGAGGAGTGAAATCCCGAAAGTGCTTCTCTGGAATTGTACAAATGGAAGCTCGCTAAGATATTCCTTGCCCACCGATATGCCTCAGCAACCTTAATTTTGAGACCTGAGAATCTCTCAACCATATACGAATGGAGGTAGCTAGACAAATGGAAATGGAGTGAAGCAAATACTAACGAACTTGAGTCCACCTGTGACGAAATAATAGATATGTAGCATCTGTTTTTGTTCAGACTTTGTCCACGCAAGTACAGCGTAGAATGAAAAAATAAAAGACATTACATTAATGCGACAAGTCTAGTGGAATGTTGTTGTTCATATGCAGCATATTGCAGTTTGTTGCCTTCTAATACATCATTCATTATTCTTAAACTTAATTAATCTGGACGGGTCCGTTTCCACTATATAAACTTAACCACAAAAACAGGAAATTGCATATACTCCTTCCGTTTGGAAAGGAATAATGTCCTGCGGCAAACTCAAACTTTCTCCAATTCCGTCCGTCCGTTGAAGATTGTCCATATATATGATCGGCGAAGTAAATTTGCAATTTTGTTTTTGGTTTCCTCTATAATTGAAAGAATTAGAGTTAATATCGATAACTCCTTGTTAGTTTTCTGTCTCGCATTAGGATTAATATTTTTTCTATATGATCGTCTAATAGCTTTGGTGCAATATTTACCCTTCTTTATTTAATTTAGATGATCAAAAAATATGGGCATGTTTTCGGAACGGTGAGGCTTATAGTATTAAACCCAAAATAGTGGTTTAAATCTGTAGATGATATTTTAGTCATTTGGCTTCACGGTCTAGAATATTTTCCGTGATTCTTGAACAGTTAAATCAGCAACACCCAACTTAAAAACTTACAATGAAAGACTGAAGGAACGATTCCCATTCTAAATGTTCTTGTATAAACGAATGGTATTTTGAGACATACAAATCATTAGGCACAGAAAAAATCAGTCACTAACTTATTGTGACCAAAATCCTTTACCATTGCAAAACAAAGAAACTGACTCAAGCTCTAAGAGAGAATGGACATTGCACTGAAGATATTAGAAAATATAATATTCCTACTACGCGACAAGAAACTAAGAACGAGTTGCCGATTGGAAATGTACTTCTTCAATTTATTCACGAAACCACAGACAATATTGCAAGATTTTTTCGACCCAATATACTTACAATTTTCAACACAAAAAAGAAAATTTGAATTGAATGTTTGCTATCGCTGAAGGACATTATTCCCTTACAAATGGAAGTGTAAACTGAATTATCCATATAATCTAATGGACATGAACGAATATTGTACAATTGTATAAATTGCACACTCTGTTGCTTCTGAATACCCACATTCCACAAAACATGTCATAAAGGCAAAATAATACAAAGTTGTCGCGTCGGCCTTCAGATTCTATAAGAGAAAAATTGGAGGGTCTACTGAGATATAAACATCCTAATAGTTTCAATGGATATTCGAGCTACAGTTTACATCACATGTGAAAACCGTCTGTATATACGGAATTCTTCTTTTTTGTGTATATGTAGTGATTGATAATTTTAAGATTGAAAACTTAATTTATTCTCAAATTATGGGAATACTAAAACTACCTATTTATAAATGTCAATAAAGGAATAACTTTTTGTTAATGCAGGAAGCATTAGACAATGTAACAGAGCATTTAAATATCTATTTTGATGCGCCTCGTATCTGAAGTTCAAGCAAGTTTTATTGTATTACGGATTAAGTATTTTTGTCGCCCTGGTCCGAGGCTCACTGGTGTGGAATATGATGAAATTTCATTTATTTATTCTTTTTAAATTCGACTTCCTTAGAGCTAACAGCCATTGCGGCGAATAGATTTATTTTCAATACATTTGGAGGTGTTAGATTCTGGTTAGTCGAATAAAAGCAATCAATCCTACTGGATTGTTTTTTTAACCCACTTACCCTACAGACAGCTGGTTTGTACAACACATGGTGCTGCTTAGTCAACGCCTTGCCCATAGTTTTCATTTTGTCTCATTCTATTTATCACATCCGCAATAACTATTCTTTATTCTCTTTAGTCACCTGATTTATCTCAATATTCTCATTGAACACAAATATTCTACTGAAAGGTGTTTTTTTTCCCTTAAAAATGTATCAAGCGATCGACAAGACTCACATACCTGTTAATACGTGGGGTCGTTCTCATCTTCGTTGGATTTCGTATAGAAATTCATCCGTAGATGAGAGGTTCTCAACTGTGGTATGGGCTCCCCCTGTGTGGAACGCGCTCCCCCTCTGTGACACAAGCACTCCTAGGGATACGCCGAAGTTGAACAGAAGCGCACCGGATAATCAAATTTAAATTTGCAATAATCTAGTCATTACGAAATTTGGGACGCACGTCGTCGTTGAGACTACCCAGTTATTATCCCTTGTTCATCATCAAAAAGACGAATTTTAAAAACTGTAACAGGTTGATTTATTATGGAATACAGGTGCGAGTTTACATATTGGTCTTGATATACCGTATGTTTTGAAATCAGTACCCAATTGAACTATTTATTACAATGCAGACAACTGTTATTTATTTTTAATAGGAGCAGAGCTGTCAGTACTTCAAGTAAAATACTTGGAAAAGGTAATTTAAATAATTTTTGGTATTTGAAATACTGTACTTCAAATACAGTTTATTTTATGGCAATTGTACTTTAATTAAATTAAACCCGAAAGAGTATTTGGTATTTTGTACTTAATTTCCCAAAAAAAGTATATATGAATTTCACTTGAACTACAAAGATAATTGAAGTACTACCAGAAGTGCTTTAAGTAACGAAAAAGTATTTCAAATCCTCCAATAGTATTTTAAATACTCGGATGTTTTTAAATCAAGTACTTTACACATTTAAATTTAAGTTCAATAAATAGAGATCCGTTTGCATTGCCCACTGCTGCTCGCTTATTGGCGAAAAATTATGACCCTCTTTGCCGCGTGAGAATATTAATCCTTACGCCGTGAACCGACATGTTTCGTAGAGCGGCTAACATCCAACAGAATGTAACTTATGGTTTGGGACTCGAGAACGGGATAAATTAGATAAGAAGTTTTCAGAATTACTTTTATAGTGTCATCTTACATTTTGCACTATCCGTTTGTTAAGCACTGAGTATATTCAATTAATTAGAAACCATTATAGGTAACAGGGTCTTCTTAACTAGGTTTGTTTATAAAAAAGCATCAAAATAGTGTATGATGGACATCATAAAAAAATAAATATTTGTATAATTCATTGTTATAGGTAAAAAATATATATACATATTCTAATATAGTATACAGGGTGTCCCAAATATAAGCAATTATTTCACATTCAGCCCTTGGTTTTAAGTCTTCGTACCTGCGTATCGGTACCACCTAGGGCAAAAATGATTGGGCAGATTAAAGTTCCATATGTTTGCTAAAAAGTATAGTCTTAGATTTTTGTTGTCCTAAGTCCTAAGTAAGAAATATAGTAAAATCGAGTTTCAAACAAAATGGATGCATTTTTCATTCACTTTACCAAGGTATGCCTTACTGACGTGACGTCAAGATGAATATTTTGGCAAGACGGACGTTTTAATCCCACATCTGTTCACAATTTCGCAAATATCTCCTAGAGAGTTTTAGGCTTTGTAAAGATCGATAAAGGGGATAAATTATAGGGTCCCTACCCAAATAATGTAAGTTTTAATATATATTTCATTCCGAATTTTGTTAACCAAAAGAACGTAATAATAATAAAAATAATGATTAGATTAGTGGTGGAAACATGATATCAGAGAAGATGCTTGGTATACGTGGAATTCAGAAGCAGTTTTATTTATTGCTTTATAAGGAGATACGGTACCTATAGTTATATCTATATGTTTTGTGCTTTTTTCCTATGATAATATACTAGCTCTATGTAGAAGGAATTCTGTTATTTTTTAATAATTTATACTTGGTGAAGATCTAAAAAGTTAAATAAAAAATTTCTACAAATTCTACAATTTTTATAGTGTAGTTTGTAGATATACACCACGTGTCTTTAGAGATAAGGTAAATTTATCAAGACTAGTGTATTTATAACTAGCAAGAAGGAGCTGAATACGGTAAGTTGAAAAATTAACAAGTTCTAGTGTTTTCGGTAGTTTTATGTATGGGCCTTCACTTTATACGTGGTCACATGCTAATTTATATTTAATAGGGGTTAGACACATCTTATTTTTTGACATTCTTAATTATTGCAGATATTTTTATAAATTTCAGGACGTGTGGGTACAGAAGGCGTGAAACATCTTGATGAATTACCATTATAGAAGGATTTTTGTATGGAGTATAGAAATAAAGCAGCTGGACAGTTGCATATATTATAAATACTGCCAATTGTACGTTGAATAACATGCTTCAATCTCCTACATCCCTGTTAACTTCGAGCATCAGACTTTCTTTCGGGCAATATTTACCTGTCGGTTGTTGTTAAATGTTCTTAAAACCTGCTTCTCCTTCTACGCTCAACTGTGTATGATCCTTGTTTTAAACAATTTTTACCTTACTAATTGCCTTATATTTTTAAAACTGGCTTCTCTCTACGCTGCACTGACTATGTTCTTTATTTTGAACCATTTTTCTCTTATCTGACTCAACTAATTGTCATATACTTCTTAACTTCTTATTAACCTAACTTATTTCTAAGTTCAGTTGTTTCCGTTCCATATTTCGAACCATTTTTTACCTCTCCACAATTGTCTACGTTCGACTATCAGTTTTTATCTCCTAATGGTTGTTTAATAATACTTAAAACTTCTCTCTACGTTCAAATTTTATGTTCCATATTTCGATCAATTTTTTTACGTTTCATCAGTTGTTTTATGTTTCTTAAAACTAATTTCTCTCTACGCTGATCTGTCTATGCTTCTCACAACTAAACTGTCTTATATATTTCGTAAACTAAATGCTCTCTACGTTCGACTATTTGTTCCTCACGACTATTTTGTCTTAGTTAGGAATACAGATAGTTAGGTTACTAGCTAGATAGGTAGGCAGATAGATAGATTTAAAGAACTTTTTGCTGTTATTGTAATATAAAGAAGTAAATACGACTCTATATATAAAGTAGGAACACAAAGACTGCGTGGAAGAGGTGTTGCGGCCTGCAGCGATAGTTGAAAATTATATAAGTCGTTATTGAGGCTGAAATGTATTTAAGTCCGTCATGAACCAATCATTCGGGGTCACTATATACCTAATTTTAGGTGTCTGAATTTAACTAATACAACTAGATATAACTGAACAAGAGCAGGCAACTTATCGAGAATAAACAGGTGTCGACTTGTTTTTAGCCGATGGGTTCTCGTTCCTTGAGACGAAGTGTGTCGGGTATTTCGCTTTAGAAGGCTTATAGGGAAACTGCAAATGCGTTATAACTATACTATGTATATCGGTTTAGAGAGGTCTGAAACAAACCTAGAACTTCGACATTTATTTTGTAAATAATCACTATACGTTTACATCTCTTGTGACCGATTTAATAACATTGCTTTAAATGCATATAAAAAAATCCAAAAATATATAATATCCTTTTCGAGGACAACATTTATATTACACTAAACATGAGCTAAACTATTAAACATAGAGAGTGAACTCATTGTCTAACTATCAAACATAGAGAATTCATTGAAGTGTAACTATTTAAAAAACTAAAGATTTATACAATATAGGCGCCAACATATCAATTAATACACAACCAACTTATTTGCAAGGTGAGGGAAGTGTGAGAAAAAATATAATAATCAAAAATTTGTAACATCTGTACTAGTCGTCTAGGAGTTGAACCCATATATAAATTATTAATAATGACGTTTCAAGACTATTTAAGTGATAGTTAGATTGGTTAACTTGTAATCAAACAATATATATTAGTGAACATTTCCAAGTCAAAATAGGAAATAATATTGAAACTAACGATATTGTAGTGAAAGCAGTTCAACCAGGATGAGGAAACGTGTTTGTTCTCTTTACCACGAGCGAATTTTTGAAGTTTGGGCGTCAGAGGATCTTTTTACTATGATTTTGTTTAGCCATAAATAATAAGAATTACCTCGGCTAGCTGGGTTCTATTTATTTTGTTGATCAATATTTAAGACGCCATCCTGCAATAAAGAAGTTTTTTTTATATATATTGAAATAAAATGAGAACAATGATTATTAAGTATAAGTGTTTAATTAAACAATGGGTCGAAATATAATGGTTATTTGATTACAAAAGTTTTTTTAATTGTGTTCTGGTCTTTACACCTACGAGTCTAATTACTTAACTGAGGCAGGAGAAATTTACACGATCTCCTAGGATACTATTCGCCTGTATAGTGTCTGATGTGGTGTCTGTTTGCCCTTAGGTGATTTCAGGACTCCGTTGCTATCTCTAAGAAGCACTCATCTGTTGGTTCGTTTCTTCTATCCGGTCTCGTAGTTCATGAAAAGTTTAAATAAAAACGTATATTAGACCAGAATTATTATTTTTACAAATGTGACAGTTTTGTAACCCATGTTTATGTGGTTATAAAGTGCAGCCAGTATCAAATCGCGTTAGGCTATTTTAAAATTGTGACAACGAAATTAGGGAATTAGAGACTAATAATAATAAAACAGTTTAAAATAGTATATTAATTAACTAACGACTAACCCTGGACGTAATATTCGTAATTTACAAAAGGCATTGTTTTATAAACAAACAGAAATGATCAAATTAAATAACTACGTACACGTGCATCTTTGCACGAATAAAAATTGGCCTAGAGTTTATTAAAATTTAATAATTTTTATTTATGAAATATATAAATAAGCATTGATTCGTTTACTCAAACATAGATAGTTAAATTATAATATTCAATTTGGTTAGGCTCATAATTATATTATTAATTAAATGAGACACATGTATGGAGTTACTAGGTTATTTAGTAAAAAGAAATAAAACATATTTAGAGAAAATGCCTTCACATACTAAATGTAATGGATATACTTAAAAATATTTATTTATTTATTTAATTATCAACGAGCCAATTGCCTAATTACAAATGTAAAAATTTCCAAAGGGTACTTAACAATTATAAATAATAACAACAATAGTTAATAATAAATCACTGAAATAAGGCAAAGGTTTCCATATTGATAAAATAATATTTTCATGTAATTAAAGAAAAGAAAACCGGCTAGAAAGATTACACAGTGTATAACAGTTATTTGTTAAATCACAAATATTTAAGTTGCTTCAGGAAATGAGTAGGTGAAGCAAATAATCCAAATTATAATGACCATTAGCTAACCTGGATGCTCTAGAAATAAAAGAATTGTACCCGTAGTTAGTTCTGTGGTTTAATACTAGAAATGGAACAAGTTACTCTAGATTAAGCATGAAGGCCAATTCTATTGAAAAGCTCAGAAGCAGATACTCTCTAATGAAGAATGTTATGGGGTGTCAAAAGATCCCTTCTCTGTTGAGGCACTGGTGATAGTAACAAGTTTAGTTGTGACAGCATATCTTCATCAGAACAATCAACAAGATTAAGTTTATATGATCTGTGTGCTTTAAAGATTTGTGTTGAACACGTTGAAGTGCATTTCTATGAACTTTATAATGTGGAGACCAAAAGCATGAGGAGTAACCCAAGTGAGGACGAACAAATGCACAGTAAAGCCAGTTCAGTGCGGTCACACACAAATCTTTTACTACAGAATTTTTTAAGCAGTATCCCATTAATAATGGAATTAAATATAATTGGATTTCTACACCGGTAAAATGGCATGGCTTTACATTTGAAAGGATTCAGTGACATTCTCTTGCTTTGGTACTAATCCACTAAGCCTTGAAGATCTTGCTGAAGTCTCTCACAGTCGTTGGGTTCATGTATTTGACGAAATAATTTTAGACCATCAGCAAACATTTGAAAATCACAATATTTTATGCTTTTGTAGAGGTCATTTATAAACACATTGCATAATATGGGACCTAAATGAGAACTTTGAGGGACTCCAGAAGGATTATCAATTTCATATGAGTAAAAATTTCTTATTCTAACAATCTGCCTTCGCTGGGACAAATAGCTCTTAAACCATGAGAGAAGTGGGTTGTTAATGCCCAACATTCTAAGTTTATATACTAGCACATCATGACACACACTGTCAAACGCTTTGTAAAAATCAGTGTAGACAGTATCAACTTGAATTCCATTTTCCAAAGCATTTGATAGACCATCAACGTGAGTAAGGACATTTAGTTCAGTAGATCTACCAAATTGTTAATCTATCAGAAGTGAATCAAGCCTGGGAGTAAGGAAACCACACACCAGGCTCTCCAACACCTTTGGAATAACACTCAAAATGCTTATTGGTGTATAATTGGTGAATGATGACTGATCTCCCGATTTAAACATAGGAGTTATAAAACTCATTTTCCAAAAATTTGGAAAGTTGCCAGTACAGAGAGACAAGCTAAAAATATAGAATAATGGTCTAGATAAATTAAAGCTACATATATTTTTAAAAAATTGGTGGTATACCATCCGGCTCAGTGCTCTTGCTGATGTCTAAGGAAGAAAGCTTTGTGTTAGTTTGAGAGATTAAAATGATGTGTTCAGAAAAGTTAATATCAGTGGTAAAAAGCCCATCAGAGGGAGGATTCTTAAAGTCATTACTGTATACTGAGGCAAAATGGTCTGCAAACATATTTACTATATCCTGACCTGAGCAACTCTTTCGGTTTTCATAGAAGAATTCACTAGGGCAATTATTACTTTGACTATTACCATTGACAAAAGACCAGAACTGCTTTAAATTGGAAAGTATAGATTGCTCAGTCGTATGTATATATCCCCTATAGCAATCGCGAGTCAATTCCTTACACAACCCTCGAAGTCTAGAAAATGCCCTGTAATCACGCACTGAGTATGTCAGTTTGTATTGTAATATAAGAGAAATATTAGAAGATGATCAACATTTTCGCTGATCAAGAAATTGAAAATAAATCAAACTCACCCTTCCATATTCAGCACCTAAGTGTCATTTTATCCCGTTATATACGTCTTGCCTTACCTATCCTCCGCTATTAAATTTTCCGATCCAACATCGGAAACTGTAATTTACCAGATCGGGAGCATACTGCATTAGTTTAAGTATACACTTAGGTTCCTTCTGGAATTAATATGTACTATACTCGATTACCCGCAATATCCAAAAGATGAAGCAACAATTATAATAATTTTAAGATTCTCTTTATTAAGCAAACAGAATAAAGTAGTAGTTACCTTATTGGCCAAATTAATTTCTTTTTGCCCTAAGTAACTTCATTAAAAGATGACACTATGAAACTGAATGGAAACTTATTATAATGAAATAATTATTTCGTTATAAACCCCCTACACCCTACCAGGAAAAGTTTGGTAACTTGCTTAGCAAACTTTTTTAAACTAACAACATTCTCAAAGTTGGAAATTTGAAGTTTCTAAGTCTTAAACTCAATTAATTATATATATCATAACCTATACATATTACCAGCGGGAAATTCATGTACCAAATAATTTGCAAAAACTTTCTTCATTCACAAGCACGAAAAAATTATCGCTCAGACCTTATAAAAACGTGAAATTATTCTGGGCAAATATACTCAAATATTTGCCTATACCTATGTCGTTGCACTCATACTAGGATAACACCCTAGACTGCTGTAAACTTTGGAGGATTTAGGGAGCACAATGTAATTAAGTAGTTTTAAGTAAATATCTAATAGCTCAGTGAACCATAAATATTTATTATATTTCTGTTTTTTATTTAGACATAAAAATTTAGATATATATATATATATATATATATATATATATATATATATATATATATATATATATATATATATATATATATATATATATATATATATATATATATATATATATATATATATATATATATATATATATATATATATATATATATATATAAATATATATATATATATATATATATATATATATATATATATATATAATATATATATTTTTATTTCACATACTCTTAAATATTGGTACAAACAAGAATCTAGAAAATCTCTTAGATAAAGATATATCACAGCAGCTTGCTTGACTCCACCGTTTTCCAAACGGGTAGTTTTTCTTTGGTCTTCTTCAAAATAATCGAATAATAAAAATGAAGGCAAATCGGGCAGTTTTCTTTTTCTCTCGTTTATTGCATTAAATATATATAACAAAATTCATAGCTACAAAAATTGGAGTACAAACGTATTTCATCTTCAATAAACTCTCTATGTTCGATAGTTAAACTTTCAGGCTTCAATGAGTTCACCCTCTATGTTTAATATTTTAGCTCATGTTTAGGATAATATAAGTGTGGTTCTCGAAAAGAATATTATAGGAGATATATGTTTTGATGTATCACAGATGTAAATGTTTAATGAATATTTACAAAATATCTCTTAACCCATATGCATAGTATAATTATAACGTTTTTAGCAGTTTTCTATTTAGATTACCAAAAATGTAGGGCGTTTCTGCACTACTTGGCTATATTTATGAAGTTGCCAACACATTAAGATGGTTAACTATATAAAAGGTACACTATGTTACATACATACATATTTTATTTGAAAAGATCTCAATATTTACATGGATTTATTATACATTATTAGTCCATGGATTCAAACTCAAACTCTGTTTCGTTTATTTCTCGACTTGCATCTGTCTTCTTCATACCTTTCTAGACAAGGAGTAGCTTTCTCTGAAAGTTTATTGACTAAAGGAAAGAAGGCTAATATTATTCTACCATACATAGCTTTAAATGCTTTCAATTGGGAAATCTGTTAAAGGTTCAAATGATTATGTTTTAGTATCTTATATATTGGCTTGCTCACTGAATTCAAAATATTCATTCGATCATTCATCTCTCTTTAATACTATCTAGAAATTTACACTGATAAGCCTTCTAAAGCGAAGTACCCAACCAACTTCGTCACAAGGAATGAGGATTGGAGATATCTATTGACTACTTATGTTATAAAACACTCATAAACTATATCATATACGCACGCATCGGTTGAAAACGAGTCGACCCTTTTCTCTGCTTATCCTCGCTAAGTTGCCTGCCCTTGTTTAGATTGGTCTTGCTTAGTCTAGTTGTATTCGTTAAGTTCAGACACCTGGGATTAGGTATATAGCAAACAGGAATGATTGGTTCATGATGGACTTGAATACCTTTCACTCTCAGTAACTACTTATATGTAATTTTTAACTATCGCAGCAGGCCATGCAGATTTGGTGTGTCTACTTTATTATCGGGAGTTGAACTTACTTATTTACATTACAATAACAGCAAAACGTTTTTTAAGTCTATCTATCTAACCAATCATCCATCTAACTGTATTCCTAACTATGACAAAATAGTCGTGAGGAACAAATAGTCGAGCGTAGAAAGTATTTAGATTACGACATATATAAGAGAGATAAGTTGTGAGAAGTATGAACAGTTGAACATAGAGAGAAGTTAGTTTTAAGAGACATAAGACAACTGTTGAATGGTAAAAAATTAATCGAAATATGTAACATAAGAGTTGACCGTAGAGAGAAGTCAGTTTTAAGAATTATTACACAACTACTAGGAGATAAAAATTGATAGTCGAACGTAGTTTTAAGAAGCATAAGACAGTTGTTGAGAAATAAATGATTTCTCGGAATAATTAACGTAAACGGCTGAACGTAGAAAGAAGTTGATAAGAAGTTAAGAAATATACGACAATAAGTTGAGTGAGATAAAAATGGTTCAAAATAAGGAACATAGACAGTTTAGCATTGATAGGAGTAAGTTTTAAGAAATATCTATCGAGGGGTTAACATTGTTCAAAAAAAGGAAAATAAATCTATCGCAGTCTGATGTTCGAAGTTAACAGGGAAGCATGTTATTTAACTTACAATCAGCAGTATTTATCATATATGCAGATGTTTAATCTATATATTCCTACATAAAAATCGTACCATAACTGTAATAGATCAAGTTGTACTGTGTCTCGCCTACTACTGCAACCACACGTCTCCAAAATTCTTAAAAAAATATTTTAAAATTAAGAATGTCAAAACATAAGAAGTTCCTAAGCCCTACTAAACATAAATAAACATTTGCGCACGTCTAAAGTGAAGGCGAAGACGTAAAACCATGGTGGGAAGAAAACGAGGTATGCCTACGAGCAAGTTTTGATGACGTATATTGTGAGGCGAATCCAGGGCCGATAAAAATGACAGGTTTTTATTGCGTAAAGGCCTCAAAAGATTACAGTACACCTTTCCCAAAAAATGTGTTAACGGAATTCATGTATCGGTCATAATTCTATATTTTTTATGATTACGGTGAAAACAGAGACGGAAATACGTATATCGCTTAAAGAGCTATTACTTATAAAATCATCCTAGATCTTGTTTTTTTGTGTTTATGAGCATACATTAATTTGACAGGTAGAGGTTAAATATATTTGTGCTATTTTTTATTATAAGTATTTGTGTGTTTCCGTCGAATTTTGGACGTATGATAGTTACAGATCGTTAAGTTGTTTATTGAAATAAACTTATATACCGTTTGAAGTTCAGGTACGTATTATTCAGTTTTCTAGTGATACATATATAATGAGAAAATTATGTATTTCGTTAGATAGCATACCAAAAAATTCTTAAAAAACTAGGTGATGTATGTAAATATACAAATAGTCATTAGACTGATGTAAAAGAACTCAAGACAGTATGTAAAAATATTTTTATTTCGACTAGTTCATTTTTCATTTTATACTACATTTTAAACTCAAGTATTTTAAAAAATATGTTTGGTTTTAAATAGTATAGTAAGTCAAATATCCTAGGTGTAGCTGATGTTACTTAATATTCATAAGTACTTGAGTAATTACTTTGACAAATACTAAAATCAGACGCCTAAAGCTTTGCATAACACAAATAATAGTAAATAAAACATATTTTCTGTTATTATGTAGATTATAATCTTATTTAAGCAGTAGTTTTTATATGTATCTAACCAGATATTTTTGTTTTAGCTGATACATAAGATGCTGACTCTAATGAAATCACTACGGATAACAAACAACATACATGTTATGATGGCAATTACCAAAACGATAATATAACCAAAAATGTTTAACAGTTACTTACCCCTCATTCAGAAGGAACTTCTAGGCAGAAATAAATAAAACAAAAAAACTTCCAATTACCATAATAATAAGATTGCAAATTTATAAGTATATTTAAGAGACCTACATTAAGTCTTCTATGTGAACTTGTATTTTTTAAACCAGGAAGTTGTTCAGCTACTGTACAGAAGAACTTGATTTGAAATTTCAGCACTGACTGCACAAATCTAATTACGCTAAAGAAAATAAATCCGATGTGAAAATTTTGATATATGCTTGCAACTAGATATTAAAACTAAATTAGTTTACTGGCATTGGAAAATTCAGATCAATAATCAATATTATGTTACTGCCAATTGCGTGTTAAGTGTCATTAACTAGTAGTGTGTTATTCAATTTACATAACAGTCCGTGGTAATCGTGGTAGGCATTTAATTAACTAAGATGAAGAAAACCTGAAAAAGATTATTTATAAATTTTATTTTAACATTTAGATGTGTAATGAATGAAGTGATGTTTTTGTTTTTAATTGTGTATCTGACAAGGTCTGTTTAAAAAATAAGCATACATTCCATAAGCATTTAGTTAGAACTTTATTCCAGTTCTATGTAAAATTCTGTGGAAAACATTTACACACTAGAATATACCTATTTAACTCGGGAAGCAAATGGTAAATTTTTTAAGTAAAAGCGTACATTTTTTAATCAATAGTGAAGCGGCAGAATATCATTATTGGACACACCGGATACCTCATATCTAAAAAGTTTTATTTATGCTGATATTTTTCAGTTTAATTATATAGCCACTTCCGATGAATCATTTAGAATTAAGCATTGTATTTCCAATTACTCATTCATTCTTGCTATTTCAGCACTATTTTTATATAAATACAGGAGAATGAGTAACCATCTTTAGTCATTAAGTAGCTCTAGATCGGTCAACATTCATTGTAATTTCGTGTTTTAAATAAAAATAAAGTTTTTAAAAATACAAGTTACAAGTTTGAATATAAAATTGGCGCAGTCGGTAGGATTCCTTTTCGGAGTGCGAAAAAAAGGTTATCCTGAAATCGGAGTGTAACAACGTTTCATCTCCATAAGGATTATCAGTGCTGCATCTTTCTGTTTCAACAGTTAAGAAAAGGATCAGGAACATCTACAACCAAACTAGGCACTTGTGACTCCTGGTACATTGATTATTGGTACGCCATTCGAGAAGCCAGTAAGGACGATTTGGCCTGTGCTAGCGTCCAAGACAAGCGGTAGCCAACCTGAACAGTTCATCTCTTCAGCAAAGCATCGTTTGATACAGGACCAAGACTTGGGACACATTGTAAGATATTTACTTACTTCCCTTATAGTTGAGATCCCTGTTAATTAAGTTTTGAAATTTTTGAAGAAAGAATTTTTTTTAAACAAGACAATTTTTTTTGTGTGAAGAAAGAAAAGTGAATAATTGAATTAAAGCAATTGTATTGAACAATTATTTAAATAACTTTCACTAATTATTTTAGTTGTAAAGAAAACAAATGTTAACGCAGTTAACAGTAGTTAAGAACATATTTAATGAGTAAATTTAAGAATTGTAGTAAAGACATTACTTATCCTAAAACATTTCGAAGAAATAGTTTAGAAAATCCTTCTACAAGTAGATTATTACAAAGTAGTTTTGAAAATCAATCTGCAAGTGTATTAACAGAACTTTATTCAGACATCAATTTAGAAAATATTTTTAACCCTAGTATAAGCATAGATACTAACATTAATAAGATGGCAGACGCTTTGAGAAGTACTGTTTCACTCTTAAAAACTTTCGATGGTACCCCATCACGTCTTGAATCTTTTATTAATCAAATAGATACTTTTTATACAAGATATTTTAATACTGACACTTCCCAACAAGAATTTGTAATTTTGGCAATTAAATCAAAAATTATAGGATCAGCCGAAGATTTTCTTTTAACTAGACCAGATCTTAATACTTGGCCAGAAATAAAAATCTCATTAAAACAAAAATTTAGTGATCCAATAACAAGAGCTAATTTACAACAACAATTAATATTCTTTTCAAGAAAAGGTGAATCAACTTTAGATTACATACAAAAACTCAAAGCCTTAGTCACCAAAATAAATACGAAAACTTGTACAGAAATAAGTAATATTGAAGCTAGAAATATAATTATAGCACAAAATGAATTAACAGCAACTCAAAATCTTCTTGCAAATATTTCAAGCGAATTAAGAACTTTACTAATCGTTCAAAATCCCCAAAATTTAGACCATGCAATCGATATTGTAACCAATTATGAAATCTTAACTAGTCAAAATAATTTTAAAAATAATTATTTGCAAAATAGTAGATCAAATAATTTACTTAGCAATCAGAAAACACCACCAATAAATAATATTAATAAATTTTTGGTAAATAGATCGAATAATTTTCCAAATTCATCTTTTAAACCAAAACCACCAAATCAATTTTTTAATCGAGTACAAAATCAAACATTTAATCAAAAAGGCAATCAATATCCTAAACAACAATACCCACAACCAATGTCAGGTGTGAGTGTACAAAAAACAATGCCACCATTAAGACAACAACAACAAACTTTTGCCAGACAGCAACCACAACAACAACAAACTTTCTATAAACAACAACCCCAACAACAACATCACCCGAAATTTACATTTCAAGAATTAACGCATTTAGAAAATAATGAACCCAATAATGACGAGTTATATAATGAAGAAAACCCCGAATTTGACAATTATGATCAAGATTATCAAAATTTTGATGAAACATGTGAATTAGATAATGAGAATTTAGTCGAGCAAATAGAAAATTTTCATCTATCAGCCTCGGACGAAAACCTTGCTTAACTTTAAACAGTTTTCAAGTAAATCAATTACCCTATGTAGAAATACCGAATTATAATATTCGACTACTAATTGATACAGGTTCTCATGCATCCCTACTTAGACCCTCTTTAGCAGAAACATATTTCCCCGAATGTATTAAACCTTACATAAGCACACTTCAAACTTGTGCAGGTTCAAAGAAAGCAAAAAGTAAAGCTACTATTCCTTTATTTTTAAGCTTTGGTATAACCGAACCAATAGAATTTATTTTATATTCATTCCATGAATATTTTGATGGAATAATCGGAATTAAAGACTTATGTAAATTAAATTTAAATATTGATTTAAAAAATAAAAAATTGAAAAACCAATATTTAGAAATACCCTTTCAATATAGGCAAAATTTTGACGAATATACAATTGAAATACCACCTAAAACAATTCAAAAAGTAATTTTGAAAACTTCGCGACCAAATGACACTACTTGGTTAATGCCCTATTATTTAGACGAAAATATAGAAATTCAACCTACCCTAATAGAAGTAAAACAAAACACGTACGCTATTGATATTTTTAATCATACAGAAAAATATTTTACTCTAATAGAAACCACTAATGATAATTTACCCTTAAAACCAATCGAGCTTAATAATTTTGAAATAATAAATTTCAAACCAAACCAGAATCAAATTAATGAAAAAAACATAATCGAAGATATCGATTTAAAATCACTAATTAGGCACGAACACTTAAACTTTGAAGAACGAAAAGAACTTTTTAAACTTATTAAAAACTTTCAAAATATTTTACATAAACCCGGAGATAAATTAACATTTTTCAATCAAGTCAAACATACTATTAAGACTACGGATGAAATACCCGTACATGCGAAAAGTTACAGATACCCATTCATACATAAACAAGAAGTAGACAGACAAATAGATCAAATGCTACAAGATGGTATCATTCAACCTTCAAATTCTCCCTGGAGTTCCCCTGTGTGGATCGTCCCGAAGAAAGTTGACGCATCAGGACAAAGAAAATGGCGTCTAGTGATAGATTACAGAAAAATCAACGAAAAGACTATAGAAGATAGATATCCTATTCCAAATATCGCAGATATACTTGATAAACTTGGTAGAAGTCAATATTTTACAACACTTGACTTAGCTAGCGGTTTTCATCAAATAGAAATGGACCCAAAAAGCATACCAAAAACAGCATTCAATGTAGAACATGGACATTATGAATATACCAGAATGCCCTTCGGACTAAAAAATGCACCTTCCACTTTTCAGCGTGCAATGGATAACGTTTTACGCGGATTACAAGGAAAAATATGTCTTGTATATATGGACGATATAATTATCTTTTCAACCAGTCTTCAAGAACATTTAGACTCTTTAAAACAAGTATTTAACAGATTAAGTTCTTTTAATATGAAAATCCAATTAGATAAATCTGAATTTTTGCATAAGACAATTGAATTTTTAGGTCATGTTATTACCCCTGACGGTATCAAACCAAATCCCAAAAAAATCGAAGCAATAAAAAATTTTAAAATCCCTAAAACACCAAAAGAAATAAAATCATTTCTCGGTTTAGTCGGTTACTACCGAAAATTTATAAAGAATTTTGCAAAAATAACGAAACCTTTGACTCATTGTTTAAAGAAAAACGTTAAAATAAATCATGACAAAACATTTATTACCGCATTTAATCTATGTAAAAATATCCTAACTAATGACCCTATATTACAACATCCAGATTTTAGTAAACCTTTTATTTTAACCACTGATGCTTCAAATTACGCTATTGGAGCAATACTTTCACAAGGAAAAATAGGAAACGACCTACCTATAGCATTTGCTAGCAGAACTCTGAATCAATCAGAATGCAACTACTCAACAATAGAAAAAGAACTTCTTGCTATTGTTTGGGCAACAAAATATTTCAGACCTTATTTATTTGGCAGAAAATTCACAATTGTAACAGACCACAAACCATTACAATGGCTGTTCTCAATAAAAGAACCGAATTCAAAATTAGTAAGATGGTGACTAAAACTGCAAGAATATGAATATGATATTCAATATAAAAAAGGAACCTTAAATTCCAACGCTGATGCACTTTCAAGACCACCTCAAGAATTGTACCCAACCGAAATAATAAAATCACCATTGACGCATATGTCAGCAGTATGTGAAAAAGAAGAAAATTCTGACGACCAATATATTTGGCATGAAAAAATAAAACACTTCTTTGACACCCAAGAAAACCTATTCGAAAAACCAAAAAAGATAAATAAAGAAAAGAAGAAACCAAAAATTAATATAATTTCCGATATTCAAATTAAACCCCCAAATAAACCAATTAAAACACCATCGCCATTGCCATCAACAAGTAAAATCAATGACGAAGAAAAAATTAATCAAAACAACTCAGACACAGAAACTATACATACGTCAAGAGAAGACCCCATATTAGGAGCCCCGTATGTTAGTAAAGCCCTGAACACCTTTAAAAATCAAATCATATTTAAATGGACTGAAAAGGAACAACCTTATGTTGTCACTAAAAAATTATTTGAAACCAAAAAGCGATTAATAATTTTTATAAATCAAAACCCAATAACCGAAATAATCCAAAGACTCTTAAGAGATTATTTACCCCCAGATACTTATTGTTTACACTTTCCTAATAAAGAATTAGAACCAATAATAATTCGAATTTTCCAAGACACCTTTCAAAATAACGCCTACAACCTTGTTATTTCTAATACACTATTAGAGGACGTCGTAGACGTAAATGAACAAAAAGAAATAATTGAAAGATATCATATCACTAAAACATCCCATAGAGGAATGACTGAAAATATAAAAAATATAAAGCAAAGATATTATTGGCAAAGCCTTGAAAAAGACGTAATTAATTTTGTTAATACGTGCGAAATATGTCAAAAAACCAAATATGATAGACATCCCTATAAAGTAATTTTTAAACCAACACCAACAGGCTGTAAACCCATGGAACATATTTATATGGATATATATTCCATTTCAGGTCAAAAATATTTGACAATAATAGATAACTTCTCCAAATTTGCTACAGCATACCCTGTAAATGAAACATCAATAGAGATTTGTCAAAATCTAATTAAATTCTTTTCACATCATGGTACACCCTGTAAAATTACAACTGATAATGCACAAAGCTTTAAAAGTAATTTAGTACAAGATCTTTGCAAGACTTATCAGATCGAATTACATTTTACTACACCCTATAATCCAAATTCGAACTCACCAATCGAAAGATGGCATTCAACTTTGAAAGAAAGTCTTATTGTCCTTAGAAACGAACATCGAAATAAAACAATACAAGAATTAATGGATATCGCAATCCTTAATTATAATAACAGTATACATTCAACACATGAATATACACCATTTCAAATATTAAAAGGAAATTTAAATTATCAATTAAATTTTGAGAAAAATATAAATCAAATACAAACTGATTACATTCACGAACTCGCCCAAATATTTAATGAACTTAATGAAAAAATAAATCTAAAATTAAGTGCGAAAAAGGCTAATGTCCTAGCCAAATTAAATGAAAAACGCGAGATTGACCCGGAAATAGCTGAAGCTACGAAACAACTATTACATACACCTCGAAAATTACCATTAAAGTTAGAACCAAAATACAAACTAACTACTTTTAAAAACCAAAGACACCCAAAAGATATTAAAAGACGTTCGTAATTTTCAGGAACTTACTGACAAAATGAAGAAGATCCTGATACTACTCCCACTACTTGTCAACGCACAATATAAAATAGAAGAATTAAATAACCCTTTGTTACCAGTTTACCAATCAACAGGTTACATAATAACAGGTTATCATCATGTCTATTATCATGTAAATCTAACTAATATAAAAGATTGTGTAGAAAACTCGAAATTAACACTTACACAAATTAATAATACCCTAAGTAATCTATACGCACCTATATACCAACTTTTATCTATAAGAACACGTAACCTTTTCGATCAAATAGAATCAATCGAATTATTTGTTAAACATTATACTACCCCACAAAAGCGAACTAAACGCGGACTTTTCAATTTCCTAGGAAAAGCACAAAAATATCTCTATGGTACATTAGATGCCGATGATGGAGAAAGATACGACAATTATATTAAAATATTACAAGAAAATCAAGAAATCTTACACAAAGATTTATCCGCAACCCAGACTATTGTAAAACAATTAACAAAAGATCTTGACGCACAGCTGACTAATATTAAAACTAATCAGCAAAAGTTATTAACCCGAATGGAAGACCTCACTAATATGACTCATACTACAACCACTTCGTCTTACTATATTGTTACGCTAGACAATATTGAGACTAATCTACGTGTCATTCATGACATAAAAAGTAATTTGCAAACTGCAATAAATTTCGCGGAAATAAACATTATGCATCATAGTATTATTAAGTATAAAGAACTTCGCAGAATAATCACAAAGATAAGGCCCGAGAGTCGTATTCATTTCGATAATATAATTAAATATTACGAAGTAGCACACACAGATGTGACAATTAAGAACGATCTAATTATATTTTATATTGCAATACCTTTAATTTCAGAGAAACCTTATATACTTTATCGAATATATCCAATACCAATAAATAATCAAATAATGATTTTAAATAATCTGTATTTATTGAGATCTACAGATGACTTTTACAACTCAAAAGAAAATTGTTATAAGATAGAAAATATATCTTTATGTTCTAGAGACACACTAAATAAAAACGAACCCTGTATACCTCAAACAATTAATTTGACAAACCATTGTCCACTAATACCAATTAAATATAATAAAACTTCTATAACACAACTTGAAGACAATTCCCTTATAATTATACCTGCTTCTAAAGAAAGCATATACTTTCAATGTCCAAATCAACATAGCGTTGAAACCATTGACAAAGTGTCCTTAATATTGCCTTCAGATTGCAAAGTGAAAATCCAAAATAATATTTACGATTCTCAAAAACTAGAAACAATAAGTTTAAGACTAAAACTCCCATCAATAAATATTGATGAAAAATTAATCCAAGATATTGAACCCTTGGAATTAAAAGAAATAAATCTTGATAAAATCAATGAAGATTTAGAGAATGCTAAAAGATTAATAATTCATCCCCTAAAATAAATGGACTTTGTAAGCTCTGGAGTTTCAATTACTCTAATAATAATTATTATTGTAATATTTACAATTATCATAGGTTTCTTGTATTATTATTGTAGAAAGGAAAAATCTAAAGAAAATGTAAAAGTGGACATAAAATTAGAATCTCTCGAAAATCAACCCCGATTTTCTCAAACTTAAGGAGGGAGGAATTATATGGCCACTTCCGATGAATCATTTAGAATTAAGCATTGTATTTCCAATTACTCATTCATTCTTGCTATTTCAGCACTATTTTTATATAAATACAGGAGAATGAGTAACCATCTTTAGTCATTAAGTAGCTCTAGATCGGTCAACATTCATTGTAATTTCGTGTTTTAAATAAAAATAAAGTTTTTAAAAATACAAGTTACAAGTTTGAATATAAAATTGTTTGCTCAAAGGCTTGTTTACTTCTGCTGTAATAAAGTTAGATATTATAAATACACAGCTGAAGTGAGATAGAGTAGATTTAACTTGTAAAACCACTACTACCGTGTATGTGTTTGTTGTATTTTAGTGATAAAGGATATCTTATTATAGTGATTAGTTTTCCCAACCTTTAAGATTTAAAACCAAAATATTTTTTATTAGACAAACCTAAATTTATTATTTAAAGTATTATTTTTACTAGTTTTATAGGAACTATGGCAATTACCTCATTAAAGTAAATGTTAAAAATAAATGGAAATAGATATGGTAAATTTGTTTTACTTTTACAAAATACCAACAAAAGAGTGTATGCAGTAATGTTTTTTTGTTACACGATCTGAGGTTGGGAATCCCTGACACTTTAAGGGACCTATACTTAGTACTTATCGGTTTAACCAAAGGAATTTAATGTTAGGTTTAAGCATTTTCTGGAGTTGAAATTAGTTTTGAGTAGTTGACACTACACTGTACAAAAGTATATCTAATCTAAGAAGTATATAACTAGGTTTCCAAAATATTTTCTTTAAAGTGAAAATCATGTCAACTTAAAAGCTACCTACCTAAATATAAAATTTATAATTAAGCTTTAATTTGATTTTGGAATCATTTAACTCAGAATTTAATGTATCAAATGAATTAGTATTTAGTATAGTCAACAAAAAGTGTTGCAAGTATAAGCTGCAATAATCTAGCAGTTCACTAGAATCTGACCCCCTCTTTCTCGAGAAAGTATGTATTTATTAAGCTCGATTTAAACACACAAATAACAATATAGAAATAAAATAAGAACTGGCAATTTTAGCATTTTATACAACAAATAAAAATAATAATAATAATTAATTAACAATGGTTATCCAACCTTTTATTGTGTTTTTTTGTATTTGTTTCCTGTGTGGTTTTCTTTATAATTTTTTAAATTTTCCGTCTTAAAACGTAATTTTTTATTTTATAGGGGTTTTCTATGCTTTGTCAATAAGATTATTCTTAGAAAATAAAGCTTTTCTTGATTTGATTACCCAGAACCCATATCCCTTGTTAAGATGACAATATATCTAGCTTGATGTAGCTGTGATATAATGTCTAATCATATGTTTTTTGGTATAAGTTTATCAAACCTATATAATATTGGCTGTTTCCACCTGGTGCATAAACCTCTGATCTTTTTGACTGATACATTTTTGAAATGAAAATGAACAAAACCTTTCCAAATTTGTTAATGTTGCAGACGTTTGTCTCATTACTTTAATATAATTAATTTAATCTGACAAAATCTTAAGATTCACCTGAATGTTTAAAGCCGACCTTTAAAGGGTACTTAAGGCTGGCAACGGATAGCCATTTCTTTTTAGATACTAATGTGCCTTGGAGCTTACGCCTCGAAATAAATTTGCAGATGGAATATCTGCTAAATCCTGAATATATATATATATATATATATATATATATATATATATATATATATATATATATATATATATATATATATATATATATATATATATATATATATATATATATATATATATATATATACTTTTAACTGATATTAGATACCGAGTATGATTCTGGAGAAGTGAGAGCAATAGCTGGATCAGTAAGCCCAATTATAACGCTGTTTTTTTGGCTGTTTGGGTGGTGGAAATTGGGTCGTGGGAAATGGGTCGATTACCTAAATTTTAATTCCCACCACCAAAACAGCGCTATAATTAGGCTTACTAATCTAGCTATTACTCACACTTCTCCAGAATTTAGACCAGATATACTAAAAAAAGTTCAAGACATCCTAGAAAAAAACAATTTTCCTATAAAACAAATTAAACGATTTTTTAAACAACGAACATATAAATTCTATAATAGCCATAAACAGAATAACAAACACAACATCGCAAACAACACTAAATACATATCAATACCATAGACAGATAGTTTTTCAGAAAAATTAAAACAAGGTTTATCCAAATATGACATAATTATATGTCATACATCACATAATTTATTAACAAATTTAAATACTTCTCGAAAAAGTGAAATTCCAAAAAAGAAAAAATCAAATATAATTTATTCTGTGCCTTGCATAAATTGTCCTAATAAGTATATAGATATGACCACACAGTACTTAGAAAATCGGTTAAACGGCAATAAATATACAAAGAACGCTTCCACGGCCTTACGTAAACACGAACAAAGTGAAAAACATGAATTCAACTTTTCCGAAACAAAAATTTTAAGTCAAGACAGCAATTATCATAAATTGACAATTAAAAAAATGAAAGATCAGAATGCAGTAAATGACAAAATGGACATACAAAATCTAAGTCAAATTTATCACAACCTAATTAAATAATAATTAAATTTAATAATAAAAAATAACCTAAAATGATATAATGATTTTCAAAACACTAAAATTAAATTTAAATAACACCTGTAAATAAACAATTATACATGTTTTCAGCCATTCACTGTATACCAAAATACATAGGTTTTTAATAAAATAAAAAAATATCAAGATAATGGTTTTTTATAATTACGGAATTTATATTAACATTCAGAACATCAAAATTATTACTGTAAATAATATTGTGGTCTCCAAGGTAAGGTACATATAAAATTTATTTTAATATTTTACGCTATAGTTTTATTGAATGTTGTGAGTACAAAAATATTTTAATTAATTAATTGTTCAATAGTTAAGTATTATAAATGTTTATTTTTTTAAGCATAGTACATGTTAAACATTTGCGTATGTTTGTTGAAAAGTACTAATTCATGTGTTATGTAATATTTTTTAGACATGCAATAAAATGCTCTTGAAAATGCTTCAAACAAGAAGCTAAACGTTGAGCTAGTTGCAGAAATATAAATTTCTTTAATCAAATCTATACCCAAGAAAAATAAAAACTTTTAGTACATATATTAAAATATATATATATATATATATATATATATATATATATATATATATATATATATATATATACATATATATGTATATATATATATATATATATATATATATATATATATATTGTAGTCTGGGATGCCTACTGTGTGTCTTTTTTGGTTGCTGTCACTTATACATAAAAAGTTGTTAAAAACAAATCTTTTAAAATGATGCTGATGCGCAGGGGGATCCACTAGTAATTAATTTATATTTTTAAAATTTTTTTTTTCTAATGGGCTAAAACTATCTTATTAGTAATTTTTTTAGGGTTTTTATGTATTTTCTAGTACGTTATATCTAATTATTTTTATTAAATATCATGCGTTTGCACAACATTAGCCCTATCTTGGGCTATTGGCATCGGTTTTTTATAATCGCAGTGCAATGCGCTTTTGTCAACTGTTAGCTATGTAATCAATTCATATACGAAATGTTGTAATTTCTACCTTGACAAATAAATCAATTTGAATTTGAATTTAAATTTGAATTTGAATTTGAATTTGAATATATATATATATATATATATATATATATATATATATATATATATATATATATATATATCAGATTTCAAAAAAAAAACATAATATTTCTAAAACATTCGAATTTTATTCGTTTTCTAATGACATCCTTTGGTTATACCTAAGAGCGAACTAATAACAAATGAAGGTTGCTCAGAGAATAACAAGTATTCCACAAGACGATGTACCTTCAATATAGCGTTCAACCTGTGGCCTGACTCTAAAATAGTACTTTGTTAATTAAAATGTATTCACATAATTTTCTTTAACAGAGTTTGCCAAATTCAGGTTATATATTTCTGATTTTCTGAGTTACATGCGGGAAAACTCTGCTGAACTTTTACCCTTTTTCTTTTCTGGCTTTGCTGATAAAGGCCAAAATTTTAACAAATCAATGCTCTAGACTTGCGAAAAGAAAATCTAATATCTCAAATTTACCAGAAGGAGAAAAAAGTTCTTTAACATGCTTCTTCCCCAAATTAATCCAGACTTCTCCTTACAGTAGCATCTTATATAGGAATTGCGTTTCTGTTATCAGGAATGCTGCTAAAAGTGATGGGACGTTTTCTTGTTGCAGATCTATAACACGCGGAAGATAAAATTGTTCAATTAAAACCAGATACTTCATTTGTGCACTAAAGAATCACTAAAGCGAGAAAATGGGTAAAGCTTCTTGGGATAGAATATCAGCAGAGTTTTCTTAAGATCTCATGTATCTTCAATGAAAATCAGGAAAAATATACTGAATTTGGCAAACTCTGTTAAAAAAAAAAGTGCGATTAAATTTTAATTAAGAAAGTACTATTTTAGAGTCAAGCCACAGGTTGAATGCGATATTTGTTGTGCGCAAGGTGTACACCGTTTTCTTTTATTTGACGATGTGGATGCATCCGGTTCGCATATTCAGTAACAGCAGACGTGCTAGAAAACTCAACATCGCTTCGGCTACGCTCGGATTTTAAGCAGTAGGTACACACGCTCTAGAGTCAAGTAACCAAGGGACTAAATTAAAAAATATACTTAAATAGTCGAATGTAAATGTATGGTACGTATACTACCAAAATTATATTACATTTTCGTACTGCATATTTTTAGTATACACTGTTAGTCCACTGAAGCGTTCTAATTTATCAAGTTTAGTACCTATCACCAATTACCATGCTGTAATTGCTATTTGATAGTTGATCACGTACGAGGTTACTTTGAGAACATAATAGTTTCACGTTTATAGTTTGTACATAGTGCAGAGGGTGGCCTAAATATAGCTATAATAGGTTACTTCCAGATATTTGCTTTCAATTTACATGATTTTGATACTAAATTAATATTCAGTATAGCATTTTAAAATTTATCTGGGTATCCCAATAAAATAGGCTGCTCCGAATAAAATATAACAATTTTTAATACAACTTAACTTATTTTTTGGGGATTATACCTAACTAGATACTTAATTTTGAAGATGATCGACTATTTTCATGTTGGTAATATACAGGGTAGAGAAAAAAAATTAGAATTAACAATATGCTCCATTTAAATTTCAATTTTGATTGCTTTTCAAATATTCGTTTTTATGGTAAATTAATAAATGTATGTTGATCACGTACAGAGTAATCCAAAAAATAAACAGGCTTTTCTTAATAATTTATTAATTCTTTAGTTTGTTATCCTAATTATTCGCACTTGAAAGAAAAGGTTTGAAATAGTACATACACATAAGACATCCGGTTTTTGTATTTATTAGGTCGCTTTATTCTTAGATTAGATTACAATTTATGTTTAAATGAATTTTTATATAGTATACAGGGTGTTGCAAATTCAGTGCAATAGAACTAATATTATCTATAAAACCGTAAGGAGATACGAGGTTGGTTAAATTATGGTAAAGTTTGAGTGGTTTATGTCGAATAAACAATTTCAAATCTTTAAAGTCACTTTTTCTTTTTTACAAGATAACGTATTAGGATTTAAAATATGACGTTTCGTGCTCGAGGTCTCATCATCAACTTATTTTTTTGAAATATGAACGTGAATTTTTCAGTTTATTCTATGAAGCGTATATCAAATTCACAAAGAAGAATTTTTTTTAGACTGAGACTGAGTGCATGTCCAT
Source organism: Kuschelorhynchus macadamiae (assembly GCA_030620095.1). Taxonomy (NCBI): domain Eukaryota; kingdom Metazoa; phylum Arthropoda; class Insecta; order Coleoptera; family Curculionidae; genus Kuschelorhynchus; species Kuschelorhynchus macadamiae. Next base: position 348,016 of record JAUTXW010004561.1, read on the forward strand.
TACATCATTGAGGTCAACGGCTGTTAAAATGGAATAAAAAATCCAGGTAGGCTTTAAGAAAATTAAATGAAATTAAAGGAAAAATTACTATTATCTTTTTTTCACGGATATCTTCCGAAGTCAGGCACGTCAGAAAAATGGGTCAGGGGGGCGCTTCGCCCGCCAGTCTTATTAGGGAGGGGGTAGCACCCCCTGTATGTGTGCTCAAAAAGCAAAAATATTCATAATGTCATCAGGTGTGATCCTAAAAGAAATTAATTTGCAAATAGATTTTCAACATAGCCAACACAATATGCAATAATTTACATAAAAGAAACAAAATGTATAAAAACCAGTCTAAAATTTCACCTAAGTACTTGTTTTAGTAGAGCCAATCTCTTCTCTCGGGATTTTTATATGAAAATGTAGGTGGCATCATTCATAACGGAAGGGAGTTGTTCTAAGTCTTCGCATTTTTCTATGACCCAAAAATGTTTTTGCCACTTTTTTCAAAAAATTACATTTTTGAAAATCTTTTTAACAAAATCATTCGTATAGCTGCCTATATCTGTCTTATACCAGCTTAAGAGTACAACACAAACCGCATGCAACAAAGAATGTGCGTATCGATATTGAGTTTCACAATTAAAATATATGAATTATTATTCTTTAAACTTTGATAAAAAAAATCTTGATGCACTATTTATAGCTAGCGCAGCAGTTTAGTTTTTGATTGAAATTTGCAGTTTTCAGACCTTTTATTTGATTAAAAGATTTAAAATTTGATATGTTCAATATTCACCTACAGATATATTTATTTTTACAAATTTATTAAACACAAGTTAAATTATTAAAAAAGTTCTGAATTTCACGCGGTTTTTGTTGTTTTCTTGTTAGGGGTGTATTGTTGTTAATAATAAAATACCCCAGTTTTTCATAGTACTTATTTTTAATAAAAGTTCTTATAACAAAATATATCGACTAAATTATTTTAGTCTGTTAATTTCCTCTTTTTCGGAATGAAGGACTACTTCCGACGTCCCTTATATTATTATATTAATTCAGGGTTGAATTTCGCAAGTTTGGTCTAATTCAAACAACTTTGCATCTCTTACGGTTTTTGAAAGTCAATGTTATCCCTTAGATTTTGGAGAACCCTGTACAGTTTATGTAGAATACCTATTTGTTTCAGCAGAAGCGCGCTAGAAAGCTTAAAGAAAGAGACATGGATTGTTGTGGTTGGATGGTTAAACACCGTCAATAAACAAAGACGAAACGTGTAAAATAATTTATAAATGCTACAGGAAAATAAGAACTAATGTTGCAAAAGCAAAGAAAAAAAAACGCTAAATATAAATAGCTCAGCAGAATTAATTATCACTTTAAAAAAAATATATTCCAAGTAGTAAATCTACCTCTGCAGACCCATTTCTTCCTGACTGGCCTTGTGTAATAATAACGTTCAAAAACTCGCATACAAATGAATTAAAAAACCTCTAAAAATTATTACACCTAAAACTAAACCCAACACCCAGAGACATCAATCCAGCCTGTTTGTGCTCTAAATTTTAAATAAATCGGTACAGGCATACCCAAATTGTAGAAATAAAAAAAAGCATATTAAAAACATTAAATATTAGGTATTTAATAGTATTTAAGAAGAACGTGTACACCAAATTAAAAAAAATGCGCACCTCTCGCGTGCGCGGTAAGAGTTTAGTAATAGCAGACGTGCTAGCTCTAGAGCGTCTGCCGTTACTGGACGCCTGGGTAGTGTAGCCAATTCAAGGCGAATCCGAGCCGATCGTCTAGCTCGTCTGCAGGTACTGAATATGCATCCGGTTCTTCAGAGGCTTCTGTTTTAAACACGGCAGCACTTTTGAATTTATGTAGTTTTTGTTGCAGATGTAATGGAATTCCTTGGGATTTTTTGTCTGTCTATTAACATGCTACTACTCCCCACTAAGTTGTTTTACAAATAATCTTCTCTTTCGCATTTCATTTTCATTTCCTTTGTAAATAACTTGAGCGTTTATCCCAGTGATATTTAGCATCGTAAAAAAGTTACTAGTGGCCAATGGCGGGTGTTTCTTTGGACATTAAAAGTTGCGCACAATTGATAGACTAAATCGATGCCCACTTTATTCCTATTAGAATACGTGATACTCTGGTTTACAACCATTTCATGTAAATTTTCATCAAATGAGTCTTCAAAATGCATGTTCGAAACTAATATTACATTCTTACCTTTTTCTGGAACATATGGCTAACATATCTTTTTGAAAACTAAACAAACTTAAGTTATCAGGTCTACCTTTAGTTGAAACAAACTCAGGTAGAAGTTTACCCTTACCAACCTGAGACAGTCTTTTAGTTTGAAGAAATGTAAGTAGTTCCATATCGGTGATCCAGTTATCAACGTTTATGTTACGGTCAGTGTAATAAATAAGTTCTGGCAGTCTCTTGACAACATCAGTAGTTAAAGCTTGCTTGCTTCCAATGAACGCTCTGGCTGTCTTTCCGGATGCATGTTTAAATTGTGTAACTACCAGACTCTTGCATCAATTAGGTTAAAGATTTTTATGCCATATTTATTTGGTTTAGCGAACATCTTATTAACTGTAACATTTTTACCAGGAGAGTAATTTATTTTACAGTTCTCAACGAAACTCGTAAAAACTTCGCGGATAGCCGCAAGTTCATCATGCATCTCCTTCACGAGTGTAGTTTGTTTGAATTGTCGCAATATACGCATTTATGTAATCAACGATCTTTTTTAAAATTTCGTCACTTATAAAACAGCTCCAGCAATATTCCTCACAATTGAAATCACTTACAGCAGAGGAAGATATCTGATCAGTCTACGAATTTTTGTCGCGTTTTTTAACTTGATCTTCACAATCAGTGTGGCTTTCGTCCTCGAATTCATCTTTACCCTCATTAACGGCCTCCAAATAATCTGTCGTAATTCTTCGGCATCCTTTTCATTCTCTGGATTGTAAATATTCGACCATCGTTCCATTCTTTGAAGAAAAACCGCAAAATAGAAATTCTCGTTGTAACGTAATTTTTAATTTTGTACAGAGCATTCGCAAGCTTGTACTGGATTAAAAAATATTTATTTATTTATTATTAACCCATTTCGTACCAATTTATCCAAAAAACACGAAAAAGTTCCATTTACCTGGTATATTACAATATAAAGCAACTACTTGACATCACTGAATGGTATAAATACATAAAAGGCGATTAGATTAACCACGAAAGAAAATACTGATTATTAAAATATAGTGATATAATTATACTTACATTATAACCTGAGTACTTCTCAAAGGATATAACAAGGTGATTTTAAAAATTACAAAGAAATACAAGATCAGGCGCAATGAATCTACGAGATTAAATATGGCGTTACTCAGTATATCCCCACGCAACGACAACTTAAACACGACTGCCGATACCTTCCTGCAGTAGGAGAGTCGCGGCTAGTAACCAGAGGCAACCATTGATCCTGTTTATTGGAACGTGCCCGAGTATCGAATGGCAACGGCTGTTTTGTTTGAATATAGCAATCGGTATATTAATCTATGTATATCGGTAAAATTCTCAAGTTTTCGCCGATTTACTCCCAAGTATATGTGGGCACCTACAAAAGGCATTTTCTATTTTTGTGAACATGTTTGTGTTTTTCATAAAGTTGTATGTCGAAGTAGGATAGAACAAACAAACATTTTTCGTTGCTCATTGATATACATTTTTAAGAATTAAAATTTATTATATTATAGAAATAATAATAATTTTTAATAAAAATTAATTTTTGCTGATAGAGTTTGGAGTAATAGGAATATCTGTGAACAGGTTAACTCTAAATAAAAGCGCTGGGACACGTCGATTTTTATTTTTACTTCTATATTTTCTAGCTAATACTATTAAATAGTGAAGGCCCGGCGATAGATCCACCTTAAATATTTTGAAAAGCACCCTGGGCACTTTAAATACAAAAATTTAGAAAACAGTTGCTCGGAACGACATTTAAAACGACATTTAGAATTGTGCTTAAAGAACACGAGAAGTTATATTTTAATAAAAACATAAGTACAGTAAGGCACAAAAATGTTACACTTACTTTTTGTCGCCGAAGTACGCAGAGAGCGCCCTCTACAGTCTACATCAAAATTATCAACAAATTTAAATTCATCACCTCAAAAAACAACCCCAATCTCTATTCATGCAAAAATATTGCTTAGAAAATAAATTAATTAGGAAAATCGAAAATCACTTGGTTCACTCACGGTTATAAATTATTAACTACTAAGCTAAGTTAGGCCAATTCTCAATATTTTTATCCCAAGAATCTGCAGCTCTATTGTGTACTTTTAATTTTGGGACACCCTCTATATTCTTCTTATATGAGCATATTATTCATTTTCCTCCCAAGTTTTCAATATCAGGTCATTCAAAATAAAAAATGTGTGTGATCAAGTCCAGAAAGAGCTTAAAGGTATTTGAAAAGATTTTTTTTTAGGAAAAAAAAACAGTTATTATTTTTATATTTATATACAAATAATATTTGTTTGTAAGGCTCGTGAAGATATAAAATAAAAATAAGTTTTTTTTAATGTAGGTTTCTTGAATCTTTATATAAAATACACCGCAAGTGAATAAATGAATAATCAGAATACTTTTTGTTGTTTTACAATATTTCACTTGTGATAATAAATAAAAAAACTTAACAATTAACAGATAAATAAACATTGCATCTACTGGGTAAACCACACGAAGTTCGCTAATTTGCGATCGTGCGAATTCGGCCAAACTGGATCAGTTTTTACCTCAGCTTATTAGCAGCGAGTCAGAAGGAGAAGATACACAAGCGCGGGGTTGGTCATCAATTCAGAAACCAAAATTATTCATAGATATGCATAGCTTTTAAAAATGGTAAAAAGCTAATTTAGGTAACAAAATATCGAAAAATTTTGACCCCAAAAATTGTTAAGATTATAATTTTACGCGTTTATACATGGTCATATTTAGAGTAAAAACAAAAACATTTTATTTTTTTGCAATGATTACATTGAGCAGATAGATGGAGTCCCGGGATTACAAGGCATTGTAATTTTCTGTCAGTTAAAGGTCTGTAATAGGTGTGCTTATTTAAAAATAAATTTTGAAGTTGAGTTAGGTAACAAAATATCGACAAAATCGATTACAAAATTTGCCTAGGTTTTAATTTTATGTGTTTATACATGGTCAAGTAGATAATAAAAAAATGTAATTTTAATTTTTTATAAATGATTTTTTCTAAAGATCATAAAATGTATCAATAAGTTCTTTAAATTTATTTTGTGTCAGCTTAATTTATTGATTATGATTATTATTTCATCTTCATTTCATTATCTTTAATGCGAAAGTTAATAATCCTTAAAATATTATTTTGCTCACTTATTATTCTTACTGTTATAATTATTCCGTAACTCACCTTTTTTTAACAAAGTTCATATACGAAAAATTTTTCTACGAAAATATTTTTTTATATTTTGTTTCAACAGGTTTAATTATTCGGAATTATAGCTCTACAATATAAGTATCTTTGCATGACTAATACTATATATTTATATTTTCTTTTCAGGTAAAAGATGATACATGACAACGTTACAAAGAAGACCAATTTGTAAAAATTAATTTCCTGTGATTTGTTGAGAAATATAAACTAAACGGCTTTTAGATTTGTATTATTTCCACAATTCGTCTAAAAAACAACATGCCCGCTGATAGATGTTGCAACCATTTTTTGAAAACACACACTACACTTATTCTGCGTTCGAATGAAGACTTTAAGGCATAGAAAAACGGTTACATATACACCTTTTTAGACAATTTTGTTACTAAGTTAATACCTTGCGCGAAAGAGCTTTGGCAGAAATGATGTATTTTCTTTTCATATCTTTTCTGTTTTTTAATATATTTTAAAACTTAGTAACATTTTAAGCAACTTTCACATAGAAATTAATTTTTAATAAGATTTTTATTCCAGCGTTTAAGTTTTCTGAAACCCACAACTTTTTTTTCTTATGGCAGCTATATTGGATTTTCCGTTAATTGAAAAGTACATAAGTTTGCTTTTTCAATGACCCACAACATTTGGACAAAAAAACGATAAACTATTGCCTTAAACGTAAAATTATTTTTTTTAGAAAAATGCTATCTCTATTTTGCATTCATAAAGACTTTTTTCCAATAACTAAACTCTATTATACTGGGTCGCCGGAAACAATGACCAGTCTAAGTAGTTCGTAAATTTGTTTTTTTAATAGAACATCATAAGTTTGGGCATTGGTCCAATTTAATTTGTACCTCTGGGGCTATTAACGCGATAGTCATTTATGTATCACTTATAAGGAATAGCCAATGAGGCTCCGTAAAAATAAATAATCTTGGTAATAGCGTCTTATTTTTAGTTTTTGGTACTATTATTACAGGAACAGAATAATCTTTAAACTCTAGGTCTTTTATTGTAATATTAACGAACTCTTCTACAAGATCCTTAGTAGCCTAAAATTATTGCAACCTAAAATAAAATTACATTTTTTATATAACAAAATTTCTTGTTTACATCGTTTATTTTAAATACATTTATTATTTTTTGTTATAAAAAGTTTTCGGGACACATGCTTCTCAAATGGGGAATAAAATGACTTCATTTTTCCATAAAATATTTTATCTCAAAGTTCATTTCTATCAATATCTATTTTTACCCCAATGACCTATCTTTTAATATACGCCTTGGCTTTTTTTACCATCACTATCGAAAGGTTAAAAAAGGAAGCCGTTTTCCTTTCAAAAAATAGTAGATTGAAGTAGTTGCTAGAAAGAGCTATGTATCTTTGAGGTGGATTTTCCCGCCAAGCTTTTTTTTAACGATCCTAATAGAGAATTTTATTCCTTACTCCCCTGTGAACAGGCGCGTATACAGCATGCTGTTATGGGAGGGGTAATTTATAAGTTTTTCATGCATTAAACAAATTAAACAAAACTGATGACAAAAAAGTAGGGTCATGCCACTCTTCTTCGTACAATGTAATATTATGTGCGAGTCTTCCGGTTCGTCTCGTCGAATGCAGACCTCTGTGTTGTTAACATAAGTGGTGCCACGTGTTCGGTTTTGCTGCTTTATTTCGGGGGGAAACGGGAGACTCAACCGCTCAGTGTGGAAACTAACGTCCCTGCTAGAAAGGGAGCAGACGCTGTGTTCGTCTGCCGCAGTTCTACATAGAATATTAGCGTAACGGCCGCTACGTGGCGGGAGTGGGAGGGGTAAGGGGATAGCTTGAAAGAAAGGGTCATCTCGTGATATCAGTAGTACTCTCAAGGGGCACCTAGTGGAAGAAGCCAAGATGCATTTCAGAAATTAAAAGAGGAAAAATCAAGAAGTATTGGAAAGATTCAGGAAATCCGGGAGTTTAGAGCTCGCCATCCGGAGATCCTATCGATAACGTCTCCAAACTGGAATAAGGTGCAGGGTCGACTTCGAGGGTCGCCGATTTAACGACTCTGAGCCCCGGGCGGAGAGCAATCTGGCGAATTGCCTTGCAGCAGAGCCATATAACAAACTAACAACAATATTATGTGACTTCAATGTTCAAAATCCGTGAACGTAAATTTTAAATAATTTTGTCATATGGGGGAGGGGTTACAAGAGGAGTGTAAAAGGTAGATTGCCACGTTAGAAGGAGATCTGTACTTGTCGTCTCGGAAATTCCAGGTAGCAGATAGGAAAAACTATAAAAACCCATCCCGAGAAAAATTCCCGAGAGAAAGAGGAAAAAAGGGATGTGCCACCCCTAAATCAAGAGAGCCATATCGGGAGAGCTGATATGCGAAGGGAGGAAGGAAATTTGACGTTTTTGGAAGGTGACCTTTATCAGGAAAGGAAGTTCCACCGAAATAAAGACCGAACACTGTAAATAATAGATCACGCCACACTTAATTCAAGTGTGCCAGCCCCAAAAAGATACAGAAACAGTGCACCTAGGGATTCACGTGAACGGTCTAGGCGGCAATGACAAAAAAACATGGAAACCAAGGCAATGATAAATGCTTCTCGGATTAAGAAGCATATCCGGATAGGCCCACGCAAAATATAGAACGCCCCCATTCAGATGGCTCCCTAACCGACCCAAGATGCGAGAACAGCAAACGAAAACACACGCGCAAGCACCTAGGGTGTGGCTGCGGCGGTAGACCCGCGGGAAGTATAACTGGCATCCTATTAAGCCTCGAAAGAATTAATTGTGAATATCGAATCCGATACATACCTGAAGAGGGATAGCGAACCAACGAAATGTTGCACATGGGACAAACCAGGACACATATAACTTGAGGAGCTCGTCAAACAGGCGGCCTTCTAAGTCAAGGAAATTGGAAAATAAAGAAAAAAGGAAGACCTGCTTCGACCAGACCGAGTCAAGTCGGAGAATCCATATATAACGGAATATAACCCGACATGCTATATTCCAAACCCTCGTTATAAAAAGAAAACAGTACGAAATCCCTCCCCTCTTCCTATTATAAATATCGAGTTTCAGGGGCAAAGGAAAAGAGCATTAATAGATACAGGCGCAGCAAAAAGCTCCATAAAAGCCGCACTGACGGCCAAACATGTACAAAATCGGCCAGCACGAGCAGGAATGATAACGACATGTAGGGGAAAAAAGCTTTCCCACGAGAGGAAGTATAAGACTAGAATTTGCAATAGATTTAAACGAAGATTTTATCCTAGGAATACCATGGTTTCACCAGGAAGTAGTCTTATTTGACCCCGAACGAAGATGTGCTCACCTGAGCAGAAACCCAAGACAAACGGTGTACTGGTGCCAAGCGTGCGACGATTGAGAATCGAAAGAAAAACCGATATGCTTTACGCAACCGCGATTGCCAAAAGAACATAGGCCACAATATGCTTTAGCATTGGCCGATTTTAATGAAGTTTTTAAGAAAGGCCTGCGACAGACCACCACTAAGGCGATTCAACATGTGATTCGACTCAAACCAGGAGCTGTCCCATTTAGATTGAAACCATATCCAATGTCGGAAGAAAAAAACAAATAGCGGAAATACTACGAACAGGTGTCATAGCTCACAGTAGCTCGAGCTATCGTACTGGTGGATAATCCCGTTTCTGTATGATTTTATCAAAAGTATCTCTGTCTCTCAGAACTTAAGGATCTACAATATATCCAAAAATGATGAAAATCGATTAAAAAATAAATAAATTATAATAGAGGAAAAAAGGGTTATTTTAATTTGGACCACTGTGTAGTTCAATTGAATGTTAGCACATGGTATAGGTACTTATCTAGTTTCTCTAGTGGAACGTGAGGCTATGAAAAGAATGTTAATATCTATGGAAACGGTGAATTACTCATTAGTGATGGACTAAAACTCTATATATCCATAGAAACAGTCTACTTTTGACAAACCTCCCCCTTTCGTCGCGGCTTCAGATCCGTGCGACGTACTTTAAAATGTTACTTTCTGCACTACAGCTATGTTATCGGGCAACGTACCCGGTATATTTTGAATTGAAATAAGTTTAATTTGTTCATAACAATATCCCACCATGTAAAAGCTGTAGGCAGAAATCGTCAGCCGTGGGGGGCCCTCTATAGATGGATTATATAAAGTAGTAATACTATAGCAGGATTAACATATTCAGTTAATTGGGGCTGTACCAACGGAAACATAATGAAAACTTAAAATTTCGATTATTTTACTAACATTTATTTAAAAAAAAGCTATTAAATTAAAATATTAGATTATCAGAGAGGCACTTTATGTTAGTGCGAAACTAAAAATTACGCAATTGGCTCTATATTCCATTATCCTTACCTAACGCTGATTCAACTGATTACTAATAATGGAAAAAAACAAATGGGAGCGACGTCGACGTCACGTCATGCGTCTATAAATAAAGACGTTAGTTGAAGTATGTATTTGGGAAAGATAAGTATGATTTATTTTTCTTGGGGGGCTGCAGCCTCCCTGATTGCGGCAGTCAATTTTAGCGGAACTCCCACCACAACGTTGTGAGAAGTGGTAGATCTACTATCAAATGGAGGGGGATTACTTTTTCTCCCGATGGTCCGCGGTTAGTGATACCGGAGATCAATCGCCTAGCAGTCATAGCCACATACCACGACCACGAGGAGGCCCTCCATCCGGAAGCTATGGAAACTGCCGGGAAAATTAAGACTTTACTATACTGAAGTAGAATCGACAAGCACATGCGAGACTACATGCAAGAAGAATGTGATGTGTGTATACAGACCAAGCAAGGTCCATTACAAAAGCCCGCACCCATGGGAGAGTCACTTTACGCTGAAACGGTACGGAAAAATCGATATATCTTATCAATCATGAACGTATTTACTCGGTATGTAAAAGCTATTGCACTCCTTAAAGTATCTGGACCTGACAGTAAAATACCTGAAGGGCCAAATTATTCCGGAATGAGTTATTATGGCAATAATACGTTCTGACGCCGGTGCCCAATTTAAGAGCGAACCCTTCGACTAGTTCTGCAGACGAAACTCAATTACCTGGTTATCTGCATCAGTTTTCCATCAACAGGCCGAGGAGGAAGCCGTGAATAGAAATCTACCATCTGATAGAGATGAGACCACTGTTGAAGATCGGAGTTCGTCCGTATCATCACATTATAATACCCCGACTCCATCTGGGCCAGAGCCTGAGCCACAGTTTGCAGACGACGCTCAACCATGTAGCTCCAAAATGGCCTGTCTTCACTCCCAGGTGAAGATTCATAACACCACCGACACTTCTAGACGTTACCAAAACATAACCACCATAGGCAGTTCCGACGAGTCCAAAGATTAACAAAATATCTGCCAAAACTTTGAAAATGATCTTTATGACAATGAGGGCTGACATCTATTATGAACAAGCTTAGCTGGCAGAATTAGAAACGTACCTGAGCCAAAACTATACCAACCATGTAACCATCCCGATTGTGACAATCCTGATAGTGACAGACATCTCTAACCATAGCTGTGAGTAAATTACTAGTAGTAAATTAGTAAAATACCCAGAGCTGTGAACCTGCCTAGCCCCCGTTCATCCCAGAGGGACCACAACATCGGAGAAAGAAGAAAAAGTGTGTGCTAAAAAAGGACTTAGGTAAAAAACAATAAAGTATTAGTTATCGTTCGGAGATGGACCAATTTTGGATCTCCCAGTGACAAGTCCAACCACTGCGTTGGACCGACATCGTGTAAATATTCTCGTGTTTAGTTATTGTTCTTTTCATTAATATAATGTTTTACGTATTTATCATTCTTTTGTTCTATTTTATATACAGTTAGAGTTGTTCTTTGTTTTAGGAGTTAATTTGTAAATAGTAGGATAGGAAAAGATATATAAAAACGTTTGTTTAAAAATAATAATAACAATAATATAATTAATGGCGCAAGGTTAATTGTTGAAAAAAAATCAGTTAAGTTCAAAGTTACTATGTGTTAGGAATACCCTGATTAAAAGAAAATAATTTAAAGTTTCCGCACTACAATATAGGGTAGTGTTATTTCAGAAACAATCAAAATGAAACAACGTTATTTCCAGAATCAGGTTAAGCATTAATGAAAATGTATTAAGGAAATTTAAGGTTGGAAAATAAATTAATTGAAACCAACCTTCCTGGGGAACGTGCCCTGGGCAAAAGTAAAAGTTTCGGTCTGGGGGGCGAGCCGTCATATAAGTATTTTAAAGTAGTTTAAGTGGGTCTGGGGGCGAGCCGTTCTATAATTATTTTGAAGTAAACTTTAATTGGGTCTGGCGGCGAACCATCCTGTTGTTACTATTATCATTAATAATATTTCGGATCTGGGGCCGAGCCGTCCTATTGTTAATAGTATCATTGCTAATAGCGTGCATTTGGAGAACCTGGAGTTAGGTGTACTATTTCAAGCTGAAAGCACATTGTTATCGTGTAGATATAAAATGCAGAAAGCAGGGTGGTTATCTAAAGTTTACCACTTCATTTGATTTCTTCTGAGGTACGGGAGCCGACTTTACGGCACCAGGTAAAGTGTAAGTACGCAGAGTAAGCATCGAGGTGCCGAATAGCCTCTAGAAGATAGGTGTTCGGCCGTGAGTGTAAAAGGTAGGTTGCCACCCAATGAGAGCTGGCTGCCACATTCGTAGTGCAAAGTAATTATTTCCGAAGGAAGAGGGAAGATGTACGGAGGCCTAAGCAAGGTAGACTTGACATGAGGCTTCAAAGTGAGAAAACGCAGGTTTTGGAAGGAAGTGGAAGAAGTCATGACGCCAACGATAACTCTGGGCCGTCGTCGTTGAAATGTCGGAGGAACGTCCGGAGAAGACGTTAGAAGGAGATCTGCACCTGGTCTCCCAGAAATTCCAGGTGGCAGAGAGGAAAAACTATAAAAAACCCATTCCGAGGGAAATTCCCAAAAGAAGGGAGAAAATGCCTCTCGGATTATGATGCATATCCGGATAGGCCCACGCAAAAGATGGGATGCTACCATTCAGATTAATCCCTAACCTAGGGGAAGAAAACAGCAAACAAAAACCTAGGCGCAAGCACTTAGGGGATGGCTGAGGCGTTATACCCGCTGGAAGTATAACTCACTAACTCATAATTAAGTCACGAAAGGATTAATTGTGAATATCAAATCTGATACTACTTGAAGAGGGACAAATGATAGCGAACCAGCGAAACGTTGCACATGGGACTATCCAGTGGCACTGCCAGCTAACCTAACCTAAACCAGTGCCTGAGGGTTGACCACATCCATCTAACCTAACCTAAACCAATGCCTGAGGGTTGACCACGGGCTCGAGAGTCATGTTCTCGGACAAAGGCTTGAACTAGACTGTGATTAGAGCAAGAAAACACAGAAGGAACCAGTTCCAGTGAGGAAGAGCCCGAACCAAACCCCCCAAGGAACAAGATGAGGGATTACTCCTTTACCAACGTGTCAAGAAACGACCAAAACATGACGCTCTGTTTTTTCCAGAACCAAGAAACCTTTCTGTGACCGGGGTATCCGCCCCGACAAGGCTCATCAGGCTTGGAGGTATCAGTATTAAAATTGAATTACCCAAACACTGAAACAAAGTATCATGTCGTTTAACTTAGAAAGTCGATGCAGGACACGGCAACCAGTGGCCTTATCGGTAGGTACTATGATGCACTAAATCATTTTACATAGGAGTACAAGAAGACACGCATCTGTGCAAAATAGAAGAAAACAGAAATAGCGTCTTGAAAAAAATATATAACAAATAGCCAAGAGCAAATATTTTTAAATTTCTAAATTAACCACAAGGAGGCGCAGTTACTAGGGAAAGCAATCAATTTCAAAAATTTTATAAAAACTCTCAAAACAAAAAAAAAGAAGTAACAAAAAATTACCTATTTTGTATTACAGTAATTTCGGTATAGAAGCCGGTTCTGCTTGTTGGTAATTATGTCTAGTAAATTGCCAATTTGCCAACACAACCACAATTTTGCCAGCTGCTCAATATATTGGGGTGCACAGCCCCCAAATACCCCTCTTATTGACGTCCTTGAAAATCTCGATTCAGCTGATACAAATCACATAATATTCTCAGTGGGACATATCGATGTGGGCATGTGACAAAAACCTCATTAGTCTAGAAGACAAGCGTTAAAATTCTTGGTAATACTACAGTTTTTTGTTAAACAAAACCATTTTTTTTAAAGAGGAAAAAATTAACTATGAAAAAAATATATTATTTTTCCGAACATCTTAACGAAGGAAGCTTAACCGGCACGTTTTTTTATTCGGCAAAAACTAAGACCTTGAAATCGATGCGTTTCAGAGTTACTTCGATATCATTGTAAAAATGGTATTCAACAATAATTAGGTTTGGTCGAACGGCATATTATTTTTGAATACTGGGCATGTTATTATTTAAAGCTAAATAAATTACTCTAATTAACAATAATGCAATATTATTTGTTACTTTTCTTTCGGCTTTCCTCTAGTCACACTTTATATAGACTTAGGACAGGTCCAAACTCTCCCATAACCGAAGTTTGGAGCGTGTTTAAAGGCCAACGAGCCTAAACAACAACATATCAGTAAAAGTAACAAAAAATAGCACTTTATAGGTAATTAGATAACAAAGAAAACTAAAAATGCTATTCTTCAAAATGTTTTCCATCATTCAGGATGCATCGATTTTTAAAAACCAAACTTTTGATCAGTCACTGTAAATAAAAGTCCAAATAAGTTAAATCCGAAAACCGAACCGGTCAAGTAATCCAAATAACTTTATTAATGGATTTTTTTTCAATACTTACTCTGAAGCCATTCACAGAGATCAAACTACCAGCCTAACCATAATCATAATACCAATACTTAATCATACATTCTGCTAATCCAATCTACAATAAATCAAATTATCAACCTAATCATAATAATAACTAGCAACTTAAACTGCTAACCAATTTAATCATAATCACCAGTACCTGCAAACCTATACTAATATAATAATAATGAGCAACCTGCTCTGAACATGCACAAGCCTCAAACAAGTTTTTCATTCTTCAGATCCTTCTTTTAATTCTTATATTTTATTATCCACAGCTTCTGTATATGTATTTGATAAACATAACAATCGTATATTATGCAACGCCATTCTTTCGATAATAATAACTCAATTTGATTGTGTGCAAAAAGCCATGTTTAAGCGACCAATTAAAGCTGTTTGATTACCTCGATTGGATGAAACTATACAGCGTTTTAGTTTTATCTTGTCTCATGAATAAAATTGTAAGTATTTTAACTGTACAAATAAACAAAAAAAATTATTACACTGACTCATCAATGGTCCTTCATTGGCTAATGTTAGAACCCCGTCAATTACAAACATGTTTGTAATCGTGTATCTGAAATTCGACAAATTTCTAATGTTAATCCTTGGCATCATATATTTTCACTTCAAAACCCCCTGCTAATATAATATTTGGAGGAATTAATCCTAATGATTTAATTTCATCCTCTTTATAGTGGCATGCACCTCCATTTTTATTAAATCCAGAACATATTTGGTCTAATCACATCCATATTTTCAATTTTACTCGTCATGCCATGATCTTAATATTGTAGAACTTAATCCTAAATCAGTTATATTAGCTAATTGTGATCGAAACACTTTACAGATTTTCGAAAATTTTTCTAGTCATACCTACTAAATTTATAAATGTGATGGCTTATTGTTTACGTTATATTTATAACCTTAAATGGTTCAGTCAGTTGCCCCTCAAGAAAGACGCCTCAGCGTCAACTTCTCATTAAAATCGTTCAAAAATAATCCTTTTTTAAGGAATTACACGAACCAAAATCCAAAATACAAATTAGTCCCAACAGCCGATTAAATTCTTTAAATCCCTTTATTGATTCTTCCGGAATCCTTCGAGCTGGCGGTCCATTAACTAATTCTTACATAAATTACGACATAAAACACCCTATTCTTATTCCACACAACCACTTCCTTACTCGACTTATCATTACACAAGAAGACTCAAAAAATCGTTACCCCTAAACTCACACAACTCTGACATTCGTAAGACAAATTTTTTGGCCATTAAAAGGCGAAAATACGGTTAAATATATAATTCGAAAATGCTTAGTTTGTTACCGTCAAAATCATAAAACTATCTAACCTCATGGGAGATTTGCCTGGCAGTCGTGTAAATCCGTCAAAGCCATTTTATTGTACTGGGATGGACTATGCTGGTCCTTTTCTATTAAAGGATTCAAAGTTTAGAAATAGAAAATTTATTAAGTGCTATATTTGCGTTTTTATTCCCACCTTTCACGAAAGGTCCAAGTGGAAATTCAAGATAAATTACACTAACTTACTAGGTGCAGTAGTTCTTTTAAAGGAGGGGAATATTCACCCATGTAAATGAGGTATCGCTCGTGTAATAGATTTACTCGTGTTATTAAGTGTTAAAACTGCTAACGGGAATATTTTTAAAAGCAGTATTGTTAATATTTGTCCGTTACACATAGAAACTGGTAATAGAATATTTTCTCTGTTATTCAAAATTTCGATTGTTTGATCGTCATTGTTCCAAAATGTAAACCTTACTTTGAAAGAACCCTGGACTCATAGGGGGAGATTTTGTAGACTCTCATGGTTCAGCTCGCGTGTGGGCCACCATGAGTAATTGAGAAGGAAGAAGAATGAAGTTAGACGTCTTTTTGAGTCTAGATATCCTTAGTACCGATTATTATTATAAGTTATTGTTGTAAAAATTTAAACTAATCAATAAAATAAGAGTTTTATTTCATTGAATTTTTAGGTAGTTTTTTAATCCAAATTGCAGTTCCAGTGAATAAACCATGGCTATCGAAAAATAATTGAAATTAGCCTAAACCTAACTTTTCAATCCCATCATGAGTATATCTTAACTGTAGTCAGATATACAAGAAAACCATACAATATATATGTTACAAATATTTCTAAAATAGAAATGACAAAAAATCAAAGTTGCAATTTCAAATACCTATATAATAAAAAAGTGAAGCATTCGAGCCTTATGGGCGCTAATTTGTAACAGATTCTATTGTGGTTAAATTAATTTTCCTCAAATAGCTCTAGTGCAAATGGCAGCTCTGCGTCAGGTGACAATAGCGGGAAGTGAGTTAGGAATATTTACAATCTGTTCTGAGAGCCACTCAGTTTAATTAACACATCGTTTACAGAACCCTGAAACTAAGAAACCCGACTCTGAAATTAACTGATAAAAAACACTTGAAATGAGCCTCAATCTGTTTAAAAGGGATTTATAATGCCATCCATATAGAAACTGAATTACAATTTCGGAAATGAGGGCCAAATAACAATTTAATTATAAATTATATTTTATAACAACTCTGATAAATAACTAAACTTTATAAATTAAAATTTTCTCTAAAAAAGGCCCGAATAATTCAGATACGGCTTCCTCGTAAGAAAATTATATATATATATATATATATATATATATATATATATATATATATATATATATATATAATGTGTTTTCATTCCGGGTGTACATCCGTTCACTATTGTCGTTCTAAAAGGAACAGTTTTGTTGACGTTTCGCCAAAATTACATTTGGCATTTTCGAAGCTTTCTTTCTCGCGTCGGAATAGAGACTGAGGTGTTGGTGACTGCGACGCTTCCTTTTAGTGGGGGTACTCGGGGCCGAAGGTTATATCTGCCCAGGCGTTGGTCGTTATTTATGTTTTTCAATTTCTATGGCTTCTCGGATCATTCTGGTTTTATAATGTTCTATATTGGCAATCTCCCTACACCTATCGAAATTTATTTTATGGCCGTTTTCCTGATGATGTAGGAATAAAGCTGAGGTTGTTTGTTTATTTCTGATGCTGAGTTTATGCTCTTGCTGGTATTCGCCTGTTAGTTTGCCCCACGTACAACTTTTCACAGTCCTGGCACGGAATACTGTATACTCCGTGGTTTTCCAGTTTGATTTTATCTTTTGGGTTTCCAAGTAGTTTACCTATAGTTGTTTGTGGCTTGTGTATTGCTTGTATGTTGTGTTTCCTAAGAATTCTTCCGATTCTGTTTGTTGTGCCTTTTACATATGGTAAGACTACTTGTTACTTTCCCGGCTCATAATTTTTGTTGTTCGTTGTTCGGGAAACCTGTGCATTAATAGCTTTCTCTATGATGCGATTTGTGTAGCCATTTTTCTTTAAAGCACTAGATATTACCTTAAGTTCTTTTTGTCTCGTCTGTGTTTCAGTTAGTCGCACGGATCTAGATATTAGAGTATTTGCCACAGCTTGAATTTGTGCTGGGTGATGATGTGATTTTGCATTTAAATATCTGACTGTATGTGTTGGTTTTCTATACACGGTGTATTCGAAATGTCCATTATGCAGTTTTGTGACCAAAACATCTAAAAATGGTAGTTTGTTGTTTTCCTCTAACTCTAGAGTAAATTGTATTCTGGTGTGGATTGAATTTACGTGAGTCAGAAATTTTTCGAGCTCTGTATGACCATGTTGCCATATAATAAATATGTCATCCACATAACGAATCCATACTTTGGGCTTTAAACTTGCTTTCTCAAGAGCTTCTTTCTCGAAGTATATCATCAATAAATTCGCTACTACTGGTGATAGCGAGGACCCCATTGGGGCACCATCCTTTTGTTTATACATTTGCCCGTTGAATGAAAAATAAGTATTTTTAAGGCAATGCTCCGAGAGTTGTATTATATGTGCCTGGAAATCCTCGTTCATAGCAATCTTGTCCAATGCTTCGTCGATGGGAATACTGGGATATAACGATTTGACATCTAGGCTTGCTATGATATCGTTTTTTTCAAGGACGATATCTCGTATAATTCGAGTGAAATGCTCCGAGTTTTTTACAAATGAATCAGCTTTTTCTACATCTGGTAGCATAATTTCAGAAAGGTATGTCTCCAGTTTTTGTAGCGGCGAATTAACAGCACTAACAATAGGTCTGATGGGCGCCCCTGGTTTGTGTATTTTTGGTAAACCATAGAGTTTAGGACATCTGCTCGACTTTTCCCGTGGTATAATTTTTTGTTGAATTTCGGGGTTTATCGGTGAACTTTTTATTTTATTTTAAGTTGTTTTTTCCAGGTACGTTGTCGGGTCCCTTGGATCCTTGTAGGATATCCAGCATTTTGTGTACGTAATCTTGAGTATTCATAACCACAGTTGCGTTTCCTTTATCTGCTGGAAGGATTGTGATGTCTTTATTTTTTCTTGTTACGACGTTGGTGTACGTGGAATGAAAACATACTTTTATTTAATGTTCCCAACGAAAGCCAGGAGTCACAACGTAATTCAATGCCGGTCGTGGTATTAGCCAGTGGAGTAGTTGTTTTTTTGATTCCATTTTGTGCCTTTGCCCTACACGGGCCTCGCTAGTCTATGGCGGCCTGATGAGCTCTAATAAGAGCGAAATCGCGATCGTCGTTTGACTGGAATGGATCATTGTGTCTGCTGTGATGCAGAACATGTTCCAAACAAGGATCATTTTCTTGTTACAACGTTGGTGTACGTGGAATGAAAATATACTATCATATATATATATATATATATATATATATATATATATATATATATATATATATATATATATATATATACACAAAGCATGAAGCTGTAAAAACAAAAAAAAAAGGAAATTTATATCATAAAACGTGGCTGAAGGGCTTAAATTTTCTAAACTTAAACTATAAGGTAAATTAATATTTGTCTGTATACTATACATAAATAGAAATGTAAAGAACTGACCTTTAATCCAAAAGCTGCAGAAACCGTGAGTGGAATTGTAGAGGTCAACTCATCCAAGGACAGCTACATCAACAACACAGCCAGGTATCGGCACGTGTTCAGACCATGTAGACCCAATAAAGGAGTGGCAAAGAAATCACTTTATGTTACTTGTACATTTTCTTCAAAATAAAAAAAACGCGAAGAAAAATCGGTCTTATCTACGTAACCGGAGGGAGGATGATTCTGTAAGCAATATTTACAATGAACCACAATGCCTTAAAAGTTAAAAGCAAATCGCTTACCTTAAATTAAGAAATGCAAAGACTTTCTTATTGTAATTATAAAATAATATTCCCAATTGTTCTTGAAAAACAAACTTAATATAAAAGAAAGACAACCGAAGCTCAATCTGCTCATGAAAAAGAGGGAAATGACAAATTTATTCGGCGTTTCTAAATAATTTGGTATACTAATTATAGGTGGTGTACAAAAATTGTTTTTATTTTATGAATATGAATTACAGGTAAACAATATAATCTGCTAATCGGGTAGAGAGTCCATGGCAATTTGACCAGTTTTTATAACACAATAGATATAAAAATTATGTTTTCACATTGTATTTTAAAATTGAAAATTAAATAATATTTAATAATAATAGGTTTAGCTATGCCACTGCATAGCTTGGCTTTATATTGCAATATAAGATTTGAATCTGAATTGAGTAAAATGCACTGTCAGATTTGCATTGCTTTTACTTTAAGTTTTAAGGAAAAACCTTCAGAAAAAAAATAAATATTAAGACCGGGTATAGCTGAATACTCTTGGAATATCCCATGGCCAGAAAATAAAATCCTTTACAGGAAGCAGCTTATGGCTTAATATCCCTGTGAACTTGCCAATACAAGCGAACGGCAGCCAGTCTTCTTTCGGAGAGCTATGTTGGTTGCAGGTTCTCGGGTACACCTTTAGAAATTAAATATACTGTGAAAAATGCGTAAGCAAAAAACCATTTTGTATTATTATAATTATAGTAATACAAAATGGTTTTTTGCTTACGTATTTTTAATGCAGAACACACCCTTGAATATCTCACGTGCCGCCACTGGTCACAGTCAATAAGTGATGGCGCTCCTTTATATACATATCTATATATATATATATATATATATATATATATATATATATATATATATATATATATATATATATATATATATATATATATATATATATATATATATATATATATATATATATATATATATATATATATATATATAAGCAGATACTCCAAAGGGTGGAAGGAGTGTTCAACAGGGTACACGAGCAGCGTGAATCAAAGAGGGGGATTGCTGGCTGCAGAGAAAATCTTCTGATTGATCGCTGCATCACACAAGACTCGATGCAATACCAACGAAACCTTTCAATATCATGGGTTGATTACCGCAAGGCTTTTGATACAACAAATTATAAGCTAATATTACACCTGCTTAGAGTTCTTGAGGTGTCACCCACAGTAGTTACATAGAACAACTTATGCAACTTTGGCGAACACGGTTTCACATATCTAGTGGAGCTGCAAAAGTTCGGACCGAAGTGGTGACATTTTGGAGAGGTGTCTTCCAAGGAGACTCTCTTATCCCACTTCTTTTTTGCATCTCAGTGCTGCCGTTGTCAGCGGCCCTTCGTGATACCTTAGGCTATTGCTGCGGCACACCAGGGAACAGAAGGCAGAAGGTCACACACTTATTCTACATGGATGACCGGAAGATATATGCCTCTGGAGAAAAAGACCTCAAATTGTCTCTTCGGGTTGTAGAAGAATTCGGAAACGCTGTGTTCATGGAGTTGGGGCTTGAGAAATGTGCGCTGGTACATCTCAGGAGAGGACGTAATGACGATTATGTAGAAGACGCGTAGTTAGTATATGACAGCATTATTCATAGGTTGCTACCCGGAAAGACGTATACTTACCTGGGAATCCAGCAACGTCATTTCCAGGAGGTAAACCAGGTTAAAGACTCCGAAATAAATATCGACAGTGGCTTAGACAGATCTGGTTCTCACGCCTGTCTGGGAAGAACAAAGTCGTGGCGAATAATGTCTTAGCCATACCAATCATCCTCTATTTTTTTGGGGTTACTAAATGGAGTTGAGCTGCGTTACGAGTGTTGTACTACCATCTTCGGCACTCGTATGGTATCGACGAGACACTAATCTTGCTTCACAGCCCAGCAGACATAGAGTCAGTGGTGAAGAACGATAGATGTTGGAACTACTCGTTCCCCAATCAAATACAGGCTATTAAGCCGGACATAGTACTCTTCGATCATATGAAGAAAACCATACACTACATCGAGTTCTCAGCTCTATCCGAGAAGAACATCATAATGAAAGAAGAGAAAAAACGGGAGAAATATCAAGATTTGCTGGGAGAGCTTGATAGGCTGTACTCGAATCACGTAATTAAACTGGTGGTGTTAGTGATAGCATCTCTGGGTGGCGCAAGGAACACGTTGTTATTCAGAAGGCCCTAATATTAGGCTCCCTCAGGCTGCTAAAAGCACATGACAGGCGGAACCAGTAACTCGTTTACCCTACGGACGTCGGGAGAGATCTCTAAAATTATTGGGTTGAATCAGACTACCAAGTCTCTCTAGATGTCGAAGTCGGAAGAGATCTCAGATGGTCAAAAAAAATATATATATATATATATATATATATATATATATATATATATATATATATATATATATATCATATATATATATATATATATATATATATATATATATTCAAAATTTTATTTTATGTTCGAATTATTTCAATTAATCGTTAAAATTACTATTTTAATTTTAATTAAATTAAATTAATTTTGTTCAAAGCCGAAGGGTCCAGACACGGGTTTTTCTTCCTTACTCCCCCCAATATTTTCTCTTCGGTGCGTTCCTGTCTTGTGTTCGTATGCCAAAGAGCTAAAATTATAAATTTGTAAATACTATGAATATGAATTCCATAACTAGCAACTAAATAGAACCAGTAGAACGAACGAATCAACAAAACACGACCGCGCGGGTGATTTGAAATAAAGAACTCTTGTGTTCTGCCACCGTGCATCCGCAAATCATTCATAAGTCGCCGTATTAAGCCACGTGCGACGCTCGACCAATCCGACGTATCATTTTCAAAATTCGTTGGCTGTGCACCAACAATCCCTCGTCCGTCGAAAAACGAGCCTGCGTTGGAGATCTTCAGGCCGTGAAACTTGCGTTGTTCTTGTTGGCGTTAGAGAAAAAATCTATAGTTAAAGATTTATTTTCGTATTTGTTTGTTATACAAAATATTTAAAAAAATACGAATTGTCGAAATTACGTGTATTCTTCAGCTCCGCAGCTCATATTTACTAGCCGCCACTGACTGTTACTCAATGAGGAAGAAATCTATATTGATATTTAAATACTGATAAAATAAAGATTTGGAGGGCTTTTCAATAAAAGACTGTATAAAGTGCAGAGTGTCAAATTTTAATGACCTTTTTGCATTTTTGTTTAGAATTGTTTTATACAAAAATTTACAACATGAAATTTAGTTTCCATTTTACAAATTAAGTGATATTAAGAAATAAAAATAAGTACATCAAGAAAATACTAAAAATAATAAATACAATATATCAAAGATGTGACATTTGATAGAAGTTACTACCATATATCAACCAGTGAACATCTGGCGAAATGTTATAACGCGAATATGTAAATATGAAAACTAAATTAAACAGCACACAGGGAAGTCAAAAATTCTTGAATTTTTCCTTTACCACACTGCCTCAAGAAAAAAAAAGATTATAAAAATATAAAAGCTTTCGCCAAGGCTGTTTTACAAAAATAGGTTACTTACATTCCTTTCTGCTACCTTATGTAAAATTTATAAATATAAAATTAAGAATTAATTACTCGTAGTCTTACAGGAAGGAACTGCCAAACATTTGTAGCTCTTGGTTTATGTACCCCAAAAATTACACCATAAACTGGAAACTATAACTAGTTTAAAAATCGACTTAACACGTGGTTGATCAAACGTTGAACCAAACAAAGACGGGACCAAAATTTAGGTCCATACGATGTTCATATATAGGTCTTAGGCTTTTAACGGTGTTACAGTTTAATAAAAAATTAGGACATATTTTCAGTATTTTTAAACAAAGATCGGTCCATTAAGGCACTTTTATAACGCCGGACACATGTAGCACCTCCAAGGAGTGCCGCGCGATTCATTTTCACAAAACACTAAGAAGTTGACATTCCTCCTCCACCATTCTTCCTCACTTAAGAAGCACCTTATGCCAACCTAACGCCATAAAATAAAGTTATAATTACAGTGGTGTTCCCTGCTGGCGCTACTAGTAAATGAGATTTAGAACCCGGTAATATTCAGTGTCCCCCCTAATAGAGCCAGGGAATTCCTTAGCAGAGAAAAAATTATAACGTGAAACGAAAAACCATAGTCAAAGCTGACTGGATGCTTAAAAATAAGAAACCACAGTGACAGAAGAGAAAGGCCAAATTCCAAATATTTGTAAACAAAACAAAATCAAAACTCTTTTGCCATCATTTAGAGAAGCTAAACTTACTTTACAAAATGTAATCCATTGAATTGTGAATAAAACATATTGAGGGATGTAAGATGCAATCTACATAAAAGTCTTCATGTTTTAAAGCTTGTATTTAATTGCAATGTTCAATTTCGCTTCAAATTACTAACGGACTGAAAATAATGAAAAACCATCAGAAAAATGTTCGTTTAACATTACATATGAAGCAAACAAAGGAAAACAGCTTTGATAAGTGAAAAACGAAGAGCTATGTTAGCTGAAACTTTCTACTAGTTCAAATGCCCCCAAGCAGTTGAATTGATATTTTACAAGAAAGAAGAGAATAAATGTGTTCATCATAATTCATGTGTGTAAAATGGATTCAAAGAAGAAACCAGGAAAGCGAAATATTGTATTGTAAATGAAAAAAAAATAGTTTCATCAGTAAAGAAGGCCAGTATTAACTAAAACTGATTATACATTCAAAATATGGCACTTTCAATAGTACCTATTGCCCTATTAATATAGACTCTATTAACAAGTAAATGATATGTAAATATAGAAAAATTCAACTTATAGGGTTATTTCACAGGATGGTGACGGAATAATCTGTGAAAATCAGTAACTATATTAACTAGCCAAATTTTCTAATTGTCTCAGTGTTACTATAAACGAAATAATTATACGCAAATTTGCAAATGTTAAACAACATTGAAAATAAATAAAATTGTATGTTATATTATATAAATATAACAAACAGATTTTTAGAGAATTTAGTATTTTATAGTGTTTTTAACATGTTTTTTGGCATATAGGGACGCTAAAACGTGAAGATATGTAAAACCGGAGAGGGTGATTTTTTCACGATTACAACTTTTTTCAGGCTGAATTTTTAAATGTTTTATTAAGGCGCCATTTTATTCCGGATTCATACCAAAATATTACCAGTTGATTCCAACAACACTGATTTTGACCGACGGAATTGAGAAAACATGTTTTTCGGCATCTAGGGACCCTGAAACGTGAAGATCTGAAAAAATATCCGAGGGAGAGTGTTTTACGATTACAATACTTACGAGGGAGGTAAAAACAGATATCATTTTATAGTTTAATAATAATTATTTCATGATACTTTCAAGTTTATAAATTTGTCGTGTTAGTATTTTTTAGAAAATTAAATACCGCTAAGTATTTAGGCAAAATAAAATTTTAACTATTACAATAAGCAATTTTATCAGTAAAACAACGAACTAGTACAATTATTTATCATTTTTAATTTTGACAGGTGTGATATTGCCAGCAGTATATTATTTCAACTCCTATGAGCAACTAACTAAGACGTTCTATTTTACTCTAATATGTATGCCTGATGTTGAATATAAATAATAGCAGGTCAAAATATTATATAATTCAATTAATAGTTCACTATTTATATCTTTTTTTCGAAGTATAATTTTTAAAAGAGCTAGCCTTTTAAATGTCCGTTTAACATTCCATATAAAGCAAACAAAGGAAAACAGCTTTGATAAATGAAAAACAAAGAGCTATGTAAGCTGAAATTTTCTACTAGTTCAAAAGTGTTAAATTAATATTTTACAAGAAAGAAAAGAGTAAATGTGTTTATCATAAGTCAGTGTGTAAAATGGACTCAAAGAAGAAACAAAAACAAAATATTGTATTGGAAATCAAAAAAATTGTTATTTTTATGAGTAAAGAAGGCCAGTATCTAATTAACTAAAACTCATTATACATTTAAAATATGCCACTTTTATTACTATTACCTTATTAATAGACTCTATTAACTTTCATCTATGAAGTAAATGACATGTAAAAGAAAAATACCACTCGTAAGGTTATTCGACAGGATGGTGACGGAAAATCTGTGAAAATCAGTAACTATATAACTAGCCAAATTTTGTAATTGCTTCAGTGTTACTATAAACAAAATAAATATACGCAAATTTGCCAATGTTATAGGACACTGAAAGAAAATAAAATTGTATGTTATATTGTATCAATATAACAATCAGATTTTTAGAGAATTTAGTATTGATATTACAGATGGTTAAAGAGCCTTACTCTCTCGTACCACACCATTGAATACGACTGTACGGTAAACTTGATAACTATGATACATACATCCCTGTTACGAATATTTTAGAAGAGGCAATGCGAATTCGGCGAGTTACTTTTACTCACGATATATGGGCTGGTATATGAAGAACTAAAAAAGCAGCCACCAAATTCTTCTGATAATGTCAACTTAATTAAAGCCCTTCAAACGGCAAATGTATCTTTAAAAGTATCTATATAAATACTAAAAATATTTATTATTTTAGAATCTACAGTATAAGAAGCGCTTCATATGTACTTGCAATGTTGCAATTTATATACTAAAATAAAAATATCAATTTCTATTGATGCATTCATTTGATTAATTGTCTAAATTACCAAAACCAATTATTTGTACGAACAACATTATGCGTTATTAGCTAAGTGCATTATTCTAAAATTGTCACCTGTTGCGCTAATGCATTTGGACATGTTAAACAAAAATAACTATAGCTATTTACGGTTTATTCCAAATTCATATTGTCGAAACAGAATACAATTACATCAACATCAACGTACTTATTTAAAATTGTTTTTAATAATAACATCAACGTACTTATATAAAATTGTTTTTAATAATATTTCATCAATGTACTTAATAAACTTGTGCTTTTGCAATTATTTTGTCAAATGATTTTTTCGTCAATAGTTCTTTAAAAACCTTACAAATTTTGTAAATGAAACTTTTTTGAGTTCTTGTCACGAGACTAGCATGCCAAGAACTGTTGTTATTCATAAGCGATTATAAATGTTCCTGTAGATGCTTACAAAAAAACCCTTAATATAAAACTTATAACATAACCCTACACTTGCTTGGCAACATGCTCACATAGATACACAGATATTTTCTAAAACCATTTTGTTTACCACCAAGTGATTGTATAAAATACTTTCTCCATTTCTGGGTCGTTTAAAATGAAAAATATACCATTGAGGCAAAACACATAATAACCAAAACTTACATCTCAATGAACAATGAAGACCTAAACACATCTAAGAGCAAGTTGCAAGAATGTGATACTTTCAAGTTCATAAATTTGTATACCCTTTTTAAATACCCCTGAGTATTTAGGCAAAATAAAGTATTAACTATTACAATAAGCAATTTTGTCAGTAAAACAACGAACTAGTATAATTATTTATCACCATGAGTTTTGGCAGGTGTGATATTGCCAACAGCATGGTATTTCAACTCCTATAAGCAACTATCACTTTACTTGCATTCAAATAGAGATACTCTAATATGAATGCCCGATGTTGAATATAAATAATACCAGGTCAAAATATTATATAATTTAACTAATAGTTCACTATTTATTCGTTTTTTTGAGGTATAATTTTTACAAGTGCTAGCGTACTAAAGACCAGTTTTCTAAAAAAAAAGAACGTCCAAAATGATGTTTTATATGTAACTTCATTTTTGTAAATTTTATATCACCTTTGATAGTAATTATTCAGGGGCGTAACGTCAATGTGAGAAAGCACATAGCCTTAGGCGCCGATAAAATAAGAGTGGCTATTTTTGTCTTTACACGTGAAGAAAGAACAAATCAGACATTTAAGGAATTTCTAAAAACAAATATTATCAATAATGGTTCACGATTTAAGACAGTCGTATGATGTGTGCTATGACTACTATATCTTCTCTCGATTTCTCACCATATTCCTAAATTCTAAAAATTGATAGTTCGTGTAAGAAAAGACTAAGAAGTTGCTTTTTCGTTTATGCATGGATAGCGAGAGAGCGCAGTGGCTGTGAGTCTGTCTCTGTTGCTTAAAATTCCCAGTTCGATTCCAAGCGAAGCCAAATTTTCTTTAAAATAAATTTAATGGCCTCGCCACATGATGGGTAGGCGGTAGCAAAGTTTGAAACTGAATATGAAATTGATTTTACGCATAAGTATGCTTCATCAGTATTCAATAGATAATCAATAGATAATCAAATTTTTTTAATGCGATAATGCTATCTCTCACGTTACCTATGTAGCCATTTCCAAAATGTCTTTATCACAATTCATACGTAGAAAAAAAGGTATATTTCCTTTAATCGGAACTTCCAACCTTATGGGTCTTTCGTTTCCGAATAGTAAAGTGTGACCCAATTTAGTTCAGTACGTAGTCATTTAGTAACGCATATTTACTATATTTGCAAACATTTTTATCGGGCGCCATTTTTCTCCATCATATTGATTTCCTACTAGTATTTTATCAGTTTCTACCTATGCCGCACTTAATTTTTGGGCACAATTTAAAATAAATTGAATAAATAGTTTTTGCGTTGACATACACCGCCATTTTGTTACGTCATGTTGAATACGTACCAGTTTAAGTAATTTAAAGTCTATTGAATATAATCTTTTTAAGTTGTTTTAATTAATTCCAACATAATAATTGATTTTTGTGCAGAATTTGAGATAAATTGGAAACGTAGTTTTTTAATAATATTTTTATAACATTTTACTGGGCCACCATTTTGTGTCGCTATATTGGATTTTTACCAAGGTCATTCCCATACGACTCTGACCAAAATTTGAAGTCAAACGGGTGAGTAGTTTTTTATTTATGAGAACAGACAAACCGACGGAATTGAGAAAACATGTTTCTCTGCACCTAGGAACCCTGAAACGTAAAGATCTAAAAAAATTTCGGAGGGTGTTTTTTTCACGATTACATTACTTCTCTTTTTCGAGGGAAGTAATTACTTCCGAAAGGCAATTTGAAGTGTTATATTGTGTTATTTGCATATGTCTAAGTTTTCTTACCAAAGATATATTTTTTGAGTCGTTAATCTTTCTTTCGTTATCATTAGGTACTATCTGAATTCTGAATCTTATAAATTCCTTCCATCCAAAGGATTATTAGTGTTTTAAGTTTTATCATATGTCGGTTGCTTTTTGAGTGAAACATTGAAAAATATACTTTATCTGTTACTTTTAACTAATTATTTAGACAGACAGCTTTTGGCAAGTTTTGAAATTTATTATCAACTGTGCGGGAACCCCTAAATTCCTAGTTACGTTACTGTACCTATTATATTATTAATAAAAATTAATTTAATGATGTTTCTACACACTGGCCAGTGATGAGCCATTAGGCGACATTGAATTTGAAGAGGCGTAATTATTATCTAATGGTGCACCACAGAAATTGTTATCTAATGATGAACCGTAAAAACAATTAACAAAAAAGAAAATTGGTGAAAGGATGCGGTGGACCTCGACACTATACCGTAATTAAACGAGGTTTTTTAATACTGCTGTATGAACGTAATATTGTCTTACTAGTTTTTGTCTGATAATTATAAAATACGGTTACATACAAAATTGAATGTATTTTTTGACTTTTACATACGGTGAAGATACAAAATGTGTGACAGAACTTGTTTAACGAGAACCCAAAAAAAGCTATACGAGGTTTTAACCAAAAAAGCAGCTTGATAATTATTAATTACTAATTAATACTAATTTTAACCAAAAAAGCAGCTTGATAATTATATATATTATTGATACGTGAATAAAATTCACTGGTCGGATTTTTCACTGTCTTGAATTTACAATTCACAACGTTTTGACCAGCAATGTACTAAGAGCTAACTCTAAATTACGAGATTATTTAAAAACAGGATATCTATATGGCTGAGTGCTTTTGCTACTTATAATGTTTATAAAAGGTATAAAAGTAATTTTGTTGTACCTCGCTAATAAGCTGCTATTCCTCCTCTTGCCTATTCCTGACAGGGCTTTCGGCGCATATCGGCTCTACGGCATTCACTGACAAACCACCGCAAAACCTTGCGCCCACTACTGCGGTACCTGCCTACTTCGGGGCCTGAAAACCCCATAGACCCACCCTTAATCCTGACCTAAACAAACCTATCGTTTTCAAACAAAAAATTGAAATTAGTTACATATGTGAAGTGAAACACATGCCCAAAAAGCGCAGCTAACAGAGTTTAACATAGAACGGAAGTTTTCACGGCTTTAGTCAATTAAAAAATCATGGATCTTAGGCTTGAACCACGGCAAAACGGAAACTCTTTCCCAGGTTTCGCCTTCGATTGCATGAGGCATCTTCAGGGATTTTTTCTTCACGAGATTGGAACACTGAATAAGCTCGAAGAGATTAAGGTCGGAGTAACGATCGGTTTCCACGTATGATGTAGACTATAGCCCTTTTCTCTATTAAACTTATTAAGTTGCTTAGAGATTTCAATAAACTCTCTAATTTTCCGTTTATAGAATCCCGAGATCGACGCAAGAACTGTGACTTCTTTTACTTTTATGAGATTTTCTGTGGAATGTTGGTGTTCAGATACAGCAAACTGTATAATTTTCTTCTGTTTGTATTGGATATGGATCTAGTTTTCTCCAATATAGACATCATCACAGGAACAAGGAATTATATTTACTTCTTCCATTTAGAAAGGAATAACGTCCTTTAGCGACTGCAAATATTATCCAATTATCTTGTGTGTGTTGAAGTTTGTACATACGTTGGACTAGTGAAATAACTCCTTAGTTTCTTATCGTGAAGTAGGATTATTATATTTTCTAACTGACTGTACGATATCCTGAATACAATATCCATTACCTCTTCAAGCTTAAGCCAGTTTTTCTGATTTTAAAGAATTTTGGTCACAAATCGCTAAGGCTCTGTAAACCAAAGAATTAGTCACCGATTGCTTCTGTATCGGATATAATGTAAATTTGTATTTAGATATCTATTCGTATGTGTTGGTATCCTATATATCCTACAGGGTACTTTAAGCTTCAACGAATCATCCCCTTTCTTTTGTATAAGAACATCTAGAAAGAGAATCGTGCGTTCTGATTCAATTTCCATTGTAGATTTTATATTAGAGTGTTGCTGATTCAGATGATCGGTGAGATTTTCTCATGAAGCAATATGACAAAGCTGTCGTCTATTTATCTAAACCACCGTTTTGGATTCAATGCAGAGGAGTCTAAAGCTCTCTTTTCAAAAGCTTCCGTGAACACATTGGCTTCTATAAGTTATAGGTGGTTTATTCATAAAAAGTTCCTTGAAAAACGAAGAATATTGATGTGATGCATGCTTCAATTAGATCTAAAAGTGAGCTGTCAAGAATATTATGGTGAAATAGATCTGTTATTAATGTATTAGAACAATTAATAGACACATTCATATATAACGGTCCCACATTGAAACTGACTAAAATATCTTTTAGACCTAATTGAATTGCAAAATGACTGGAGTTTTTATTATATAAATATCTTTTTTCTGTAAAAGTAGTAAACATATCTAAAAGATATGTACAGATTTTGTAAGGCGGCGCGGCGATCTTACTGCACTGACGAGAGGTTGAAGTGGTACATTAGCTTGTGCATTTTTGATAATCCGTAGAACCCGGGGGATCCTAGTCCTGCTTGGTCTTAACATTTTCTTCTCTGCTGGGAGATTAGATGCATTGATAAAGTTAGGTCTAGAATTTGTTTTTCAGGTGCTGTCGTTCAAACAGAGTTGTATTTTCTTTATGTAATCTGTTTGCCCGTAATGACAGTGGCATTTCTCTTATCCGCTTGAAGGACCAAATATCTGTACTGTTGTTTAAAATTTTGATCGCCATTGTTTCTGCGCCTGAGAGATTTGACACAGGCGTCTTAGAATTCCTGATGATCTTCGTTGTCTCATACGTCAGCGTCCTCTACTGCAATTGCATATGCATAAACTCCTTATATTTAGAAAGAAATAACATCCTTTGGCGAACATAAACAGTATCCAATTTACTTGTGTATTAAAGTTAGTGCGTGAATCGGCGAAGAAACCTTGTAATCTTATCTGTGGTTCCATGTATAAATGGAAATGGAAGCACTACGCTTCCTATCGGTAACTTCTTATTAGTACTCTGTCGTGGCATAGGATTGTTATATTTTCTAATTGATCTTCTAATATCCTCTGTGCAAAATCCATTCCCTCTTAAAACTTGAATCAGTTTCTGTGTTTCCGATTGTAAGGAATTTTGGTCACAAATCGCGATGACTCTTTAAACCAAAGAATTAATAACTAGTTGCTTGTGTCGGATGATGAGGTGAATTTGCATTTAAGTATGTATTCCTCAAGGAACCGTCTCCTTTTCTTTGTACAAGAACTGGGAGATTTTCTGGATGATGAGGCCATATGACACAAGTTTCATCTACATATCTCGCCCACGATTTTCGCTTCAATGGAAACGACTCTAAGGCTTAAAAGTGTTCATGAAGATATTGGCTACCACAAGTGACAATGGGATCTCATGGTTGCTCCTGAGGTTTGTTCATAAAAATTCATTGTAAAAATGAAATTAATTAATGTGAGACATGCTTCAATCAGATTTAAAAGTGAGTTGTCAAAATTATGGTGAAATAGGACATTACATTATTGTGATTTAATCACGTATATAATTATAAATAGCGATTCCACATCGAAACTGACTAGGGTCTCTTTTGGACCTAATTGGGTTGCTTTTAATTTACCTACAAAATACTTGGAGTTTGATATATATGAACGTGTTTTCCCGTAAAATTATTAAGAATATTTGAAAGGTATTTATAATTTTGAAAGTAGCCAATCCTGTTGCAATGGCGATATATGTGGTATATTAATAGGATAGATAATATATATATATATATATATATATATATATATATATATATATATATATATGTAACATATATTAACAACTTACCTATTTCACCGTAATAACATTTCGTTTCGTTTTTCAAGCATTTTTTATGAACAACCCTCATAATCAGCCATGAGATCTCATCTGTCACCTGTCGTAGCTAATGTCTTCGTATAAACTTTTGAGGAAGAAAGCGTAGAGTCGACCCTATTGAAACCATAATCGTGATTCGGACATTAAGACGCCACTTTTGTCATATGGCTTCATGTTCGAGAAAATCTCCTCATGTTTCTTGATCCTCAAAATCAGCATATTTATAGTGGAAATTAAATCAGAAGGCTCCATTACTTTTCTAGATGTTCTTGTACAAAGGAAACGAGATAGTTTTTTAGGACACTCTGTATATAAAAACCCAAAACAGACGAATCAGTTATTAATTCTTTGATTATAGAGGCCTCGCAATTTGTGGCCAAAGTGTTTTACATTCCGAAGGAAGTGTAGTTCTTCCATTTATATACGGAATAACAGACAAGATTGCAAGGTTGCTTGGGGGGCCAACGTACGAATAATCCCAAACAGAGACAACAAAATTGGACAATGTTTGCCATCACCAAATGAAGTTACTCCTTTCCAAACGAAAGGAGTATATGCAATTCTTTATTCCTGTGTCGATGTCTATATTGGAGAAGCTGGACGATCCATATCCATTAGGCTTAAAGAACATGAACCATGTATTAGAACGAAGCAAATTTTACAATCTGCTGTATCTAACCACCAACATTCCACTGGACATAAAGTTCTTCCGTTGGTCTCAGGATTCTATAAACAGAAAATTAGAGAGTCTATTAAAACCCATAAGCATCCTAATAATTTAAAAGAGATATGGGCTACAGTCTACATAATACATAGAAGCCGATCATTACACAGGGTCACGGTTCGGTAAAAACAAGTCGGGTATTAATAGCTGGCCTATAGTCACTCTGCTAACTGTCATTTCTTCTTGGTACCAAAATGTTTATGGATGGAACAACAAATAGCATTAAAAAGTGCAAGGAACATCTACAAACGAGCCAGCATGGCATTAGTAAGAAAAAAGATAAAAGCCACTCCACATGATTTGGATATGAACGTTAATAAGTTATTAAACATTGAATTAAAATTAGTAGTCAAATATAAAAGTTTGACCAAAAAATATTTAGAACTCTCGATGACACTACCAATGTGCAAGCAGAATATATCAAGCTGTTACCATTATGCAGCAAAAAAACTTCGAAGGACTTTTGGACAACCAAGAACGTGTTAAACCGTCGCAGAACACCGTAATCAACCTGTCTTCTAAAGATATTACTGAAGCGGAACAATCCGTCCCCCCGAAAGTCTAGAACTTTGCCATTCCACCAAGAGGCATATCAGTAGAGGACATAGTGTCGTCCATCGAAGCCACAACCAGATGATTTCCAGCGCAAGACGCTGACGTACGTAGGTATAAGGTATAAATCATAAAAAATTCTAAGCTGCCTTCAAATCTCGCAGTCGCAGAAAAAAAATAGTACAGACATTTTGGACCTTCCAGCGGACAAGAGAAATGTCACTATCGTCATGGACAAAACAGATTAGGTAAAGACAATACAACTATTTTACCTACAGAGTAATCCAAACAGATCCGACAAACAAAACCGAGATGTTCTTGTACATCGGACAGGAGATGGCTTCTAGGGCACTCTATATGTAGAGACCCAACACATACCAATAGATACCTAAATTAAAATTTACACCATCATCCGGCACAGAAGCAATGAGTTATTAATTTCTTGCTTTATAGAGCCCTCCCGATATATAACCAAAATTATTTGCAATCGTAAAGAGAGAGAGCTTTAAAAGGGAATGGATATTGCCCTGAGGACATTAGGCAATCAAACTAATAAGGAGTTACCGATAGGAAGTTTAGCTCTTCCATTTATACCCAGAACTACAGACAAACGGAAGGAATAGATGCAAATCTTTGTTCCTGTGATGATGTCCATATTGGAGAAATTCGACGATCCATATCCACTAGACTTAACGAATCTGCTGTATCTGAACACCAACTAGACAGCCAAAGTTTTTGCGTCGGTTTCGGGATTCTATAACACCGTTCATTTTCCAAGCTTATCCTGGATGCAAAGGGAATAAATACAAAGTTGACAGAGTGTGTATCCAAAGTGCAAAGTATAACATAGAACGATGCGCGTCCGCATCGCTCCCTTGAGATCCTCACCTTAAACAGCTGCTTATACTTCTCAATAGATAAACAGCACTGCATTACGCAACGTATCATAAGTTAAGAGGTTTTGACTTGTTTAGTAGTCGTTTTTGTCATGTAAGCCAATGAAGCCAGATTAGAAAAACTTCTAGTTGATCCCGGTAAAAGTCTTAATTTCATTGAAGTAAACTCTTAATTTGAATCAACACGGCAATAATGAAAGGGGCACACTAGATCGACGTGTTTCATGCTAAGTTGATCCAAGTCTGTCTAGTGTGAAACCTCCTAAAAATGCATTGTTGATTACATACGCATAATTTTCAAGGTATTGATTTGCCACACTCTTTCTCTGTTTGATAGCAGAGAGTATGTGTTTGTTTTGAGATAATATAAATCTACACTAAGTGGTTGATTGAAAGAGAGGCAGTAAAGTTAGTGTCCAAATCACCGACTGCTCAGGGAGATTGGTTCGTTTTCTATTTATAAGGGCGCCAACAGTTCTATACCAGTTGACTGTTAACCGCTCTAGATGTTATGAGTACCACTTCTCAAGACACTAAGATAAAATTAATTAAAGTTAATAGTAAAAAAAAACAAAAAAAAGCATATTCAACAAATAACATTTATTTTAGGTTATTTTATATAATTTTATATAATAATTTTATATAACATATGAAAGAAATTGGCCTTAATTGAATTTTTAAAAAAAAAATGACAATTGACTCTGTAATGATCCTATGTTAATCAGTTTTGATACCTCATATGCTGAGAGTAAAATCTAAAGTACATTCAAATAAAGATCACTATCCAAATATTAGATCAACTGTGTAAAATGTTTTATGAAAATAGCTAAAGAATCACAAAGCAACAAACTAAATGTTCAATAAAACCTGAAAATTAAGTAATACGGATGAGAAAAGAAATTTTCAATCAGCTAATGACAAGTAAAAGTAATAGACTCCAAAATCTATAAATGTTTATAAAGAAAATCTTTAAGTTGTTTTAATTTACCGAACAATTTGATCTAACAGTAAAAATTTATCAAAAGATGCAAAATAATCAAGCAATTAATTAACTTCATTAATTCAAATACAATTAACAATAATAGAATAAAAGAAAAGAGTATTATGTGAACCTAAGAGCAGGCAAATAACAAGAAAAATTTATATAACTAAGTTTCAAATCCAATCACCAATATTACCTAACAAATTTACACCATTGTTTTATATCAAAATACCTTTCTAAAGCAAGTAAATACAATAAATCAAAAAATATCATCACATATTCCAGTAGTGTTACCTGTCTATAACACTTCTTATATACCTTGTATAAACTAACTAGATCTTATCAGTTAAAATTTCAAGATGTGATCACACTTTACAACAACACTGCATTTTAAAGTATATCATACTATCAAATGTTGGCAGAAACCTATAGACTATTGTGTCATAAACTTATACAGTGATGTTCTGTATCTTAAAGCCTACTATACGGTCAAATGTTGACAAAAACGTATAGATTATTATGTCCTAAACTTATAATGTGATATTTGAGTATCAGCATGAGTTATAAAGTAAAAATAATCTTATTGACAACACCAGCAGTAGTTAGAACTTTATAACAAAAAGTATACTCTACACTCAAAAGAAACAGGAAAAGTCATAAAGTTGACCAGCAATAAACAATAAAGTCAATTCAGCACAAGGGATGTTAAAATTAAGATACTTATCTAAGTGTCTATCAGCATAGGTGACTTAGATCAGCAGTTTATGATGTAAGTGTCATCGAAGACATTTCCAGCAGGAAAACTGGATACGTACACACTTAAGTACTAGGTAACAGACTTCTGCTCCACTTACAATGTCACATCCAGGTTCAAACCCTGGTTAAGAGAACAAGAACAAGAAGTAGAAGAGGAGGGAGAAGACGAAAAAAAAATCTCTAGAATAGTGCAAACGTCTAAGATTTACACCCTAAATAAAAGTATATAGGTCTGTTTAACAACTCAACACCCAGTATATCAAATAAAGAAAATAATTCCAAAGAAATATGTATCAATATTTCCCAGTTTGACTTCATTTAAACCAATTTACCCAAATTACAAAAAATCTTAAGTCATTCTATTATAGAAATTCAAAATATTAGGCTCGTACATGGCTATTACGATACATAATATTATCAACTACAACCCCTTAACATTATATACAAAATATAAGCAACATATCTATTAATTAATACTAATTACAGCCCTTATAGTGAATAATTACAAGAATTCCCCCTAAAATCTTGTAAATATCAATACAAAATGTCATTACTCCAGTATAAGTAAGCTAATATAAGATGTTACAGACAGAAAATGTAAATCACTGATACAATATTGTTCAATTTTGCCAAATTGGTTAAAGCAAATAGCATGTATTTATATCTTATAAGGTTGTTTCGGTCTTCAAAGAAATATGAAAATTAAAGTGATTTTTATAGACATATAGGCCTCTTTCCTAATTATAACATACACCTGTAAAGTTGTATTGAAACACACTTATTAAAGGAAAAAAATTCTCCCCAATGTATTTACTATTCTTTACTTTATGCAAACTTAAATAACAATTGGCTTATGGAGGTTACAAATAGACCAAAAAAATAACCCCTTTTTTATATATAAACAAAAAGACCTTAGTGATAGCCGAGAAACTATATATAAGCTAAAGGTTAGAACATAACCTATAAAAAATAATATGGCAAAGTATAAGAAAATATGTACAGGGAAAATATATCACATTTTAGTGAATATAAAACTGGGTTATCTTACCTTATTTGATGGTAAAGGGTTTCTTATTAGTCACTTCCGTAAAGTTTGTCCCATCAAAAAGATATGGTAAGTGGTCAAGTGCAGTTAAATCCTCACAAGAGAGTAATAAAAGGTTCCTCAACCAAAAATATTAAGGTACAACGTAATTAAACACACATAGGAGCCTTTTTAACTAAGTTGCCGACGTAAATCCGAAAAGATGGCCTGGATTAAAACGGGATCAATTCGGCGACAAACTTTCACACTTAACCTTCCAGAGAGACAACAAGCTTAACCTACCTCACCACCAGGTCGAGGCAGCAGTAGGGGGATGACAATCCGTCAGTGGTACCACTTTACTAAAATCAAACTGCCCAAATCTGGACAATGGATCAGCCAATCCTTGAGCTGGATCACAGGAAAGAAAAAATATTTAAAGGAGAAGAAAGTAAAATTACTAATTGAACAAAACTAAGGCGCAATCTACACGAAGATTAGTGAATTGCCTCAATATGAAGCGGAAGATTTCGCTAAGCAGAGAACGCGAGCACCTTACTACATCGACAGGAGACTTACAGTACCAGATTTACGGATTTTTATGCATTAAAATGTAGTGACGAAATTAAAATGTTACAGATTAAAGGAAAAATAAAAAAAGTTTTAACGAAGCCTCTCAATAAACAGCATAATGAGAAAGGTGACGAGGTTAACTGACGTTGTCGCAGTTATCGTTAAATCCATACAGTATAACTAATATGCAAATAAGCCTCTTCATCGCGATCAAGATATTAAGGAGTTCAACATTAGCGTTTTCTCTCAAAAGGGTTTCATTGCATTTAATATAAAAATGGCCCTTGGATAATATTTTCAATGTACCCCGTATGATCTATTCCGTCCGTGCAGACTTTATCGTACGAATCACATTGGCTTATTTCCCTAAGCTAGGTGAATACTTTTTAGTTCGAAGACGAACCACTTGTTTAAAACTTCAACAGTTACGGCATTAAAAAATCTACGTATAGTATTCAAAAAATAAAATACGTATTTAAAAAATATAACTAAACTAGAAAGGAAATAACGAAACTTGAAATCAAAATGTTCAAGCAATGATCAAATATTTTTCTTTGGAAATTAAATATTGATTTCATTACAGCCCAATTCTTCGAGACTTGATTGAACCTTCTTTGTAAACAATATAACATAGAGTGGTGTGCGGCCGCATCACTCCCCTTTTTGAGATTCGCACCTTAAACGGCTGCTTACACTGCTTAATAGATAAAACGGCATTGCATTACGTAACGTATCATATGTTAAAAGGTTTTTACTTGTTTAGTAGGGAATTGTGTGATGTTGGCCAGTGAAGCCATAGTAGAAAAAATTCTTGTTGAGCCCGATAAATTTCATTAAAATAAGCTCTCAATTTGCTTCAACACGACAAATAATGGAGGGGGCACACTAGTTCGACTCCACATTCCTTTAGGATTGTTCAATGCTGAGATGATCCGAGTGTGTCTAGTGTGAAACCTCCTTAAAATGCATTGTTGGTTACATACATATAATTTTGTTTGAGTTGAGGGGGTTAACTGACTTCTGTTGAACCCATACAGTACAGCTTACATGCAAATAAGCCTACTAATCGCGATGAGATATGAAAGAGTTTCACATCAGCTTTATCTTTCAAAAGGATTTCATTACATTTAATCTAAAAATAGCCTTTTCATAATATTTTCAATATACCCTGGCAATGATCTATTCCGCCCGTGCAGACTTTATCGTACAAACCACATTAGTTATAGCGCGTTTTTAAGAATATACGATGTATGCGATATAAAATGAAAGGAATCCTCTTTTCACCAGGCTTTCTTCTAAGGCCTTGTATATCAGAATATCTGTCGATGTTTCTCAATCAAGATGCATTTCTTGGGTACGGCAACATCAATCAGGTACGCGGTCTTAACTTTATTATCCAGCAGCACGATGTCGACTCAGTCTATATAAGTGAGAATGGCCCGATCATAGTAAAGTCCAGAAGAGTCGTTGTCCAATACCTGACCGGGTTGGTATTTGTAACATGGTACGTAGATGTTTACGAGCCCCTACTTGTTGGCTAACTTTTGCTGTACGATGTTATACATTTGCCTGTGCCTATGCGGATATGTGTTTGCTAAATATGTGCACTCTGATGTTACGTGCTGAATGGTTTCTGATTGTTGGTGGTATTTCCTACACTTGTCCGACTGAATATTAGAATCCCTAATTATAAATTTATAAATCTTAAATAGTTATTATTTATAACCTGATCCTGAATTCCAACCAAAAGTTCTTCAGTTTCCATTAAGAGCAACTGAATACTTAGGCACTTCTTTGATGCTGATTTATTTATGCACATATGGCTTAAAACATTGTAGTGTCGCCTGTGTCGTCCGTGGAAAACTTTCTGCACCCAGTGCTCCCGTACTTACGATCTGTCATCTAATTTTGTCTTAGTTCGCTAGAATATAAGGTTGTTATGTTAACAAGAGCTCTTCTTCTTTTGTTTCTGGGCAGGGTTGTTCTGAACCTAGATGCCATGAGATGATCCATTCTGTCTAGTCATCATGGTTCGGGTGGTTCATTCGATCTCTTGCAGATTGGTTTGAGTTC
Organism: Kuschelorhynchus macadamiae; assembly: GCA_030620095.1. NCBI lineage: Eukaryota > Metazoa > Arthropoda > Insecta > Coleoptera > Curculionidae > Kuschelorhynchus > Kuschelorhynchus macadamiae. The sequence continues at coordinate 388,354 of JAUTXW010004561.1, forward strand.
TCTTCAGAATTCCGAATGATTAAGTAAACGTACCGAGTAGATGTTTGTTCCATTTGTCCTTAACTGGAATGGATTAGGTCTTACCTATCAAATCGAAAACAGCGTGTAGTGATTAGTGAAGCGGTTTCAAAAGAGGTGACAGTAACATCTAGTGTTCCTCAGGGATTACATATTGATCCAGTCCTGTTTGTATTGTTTATAAACCATGTCGTATCATGTTTTGACTATTCAAATTCAGATTTGCAGTTTGGTGTGATCGAAACTATTTGGAACTGAACATTGGAAAGTACAAAGTAGTGAGATTTTCACGAAGTCCCAATCTCATTGAGCTGGCAGCATCCTCTATAAATGATGTTGGTGTTATCTTTGACAGCTTCTTAACTTTTAATCTATATGTTAAGCAGATAACACTAAAGGCTTTGCGTTTGCTGGGTTTCATTACTAAATATATAGGTGACACCAAAGCTATACTGTGCCTGTATAACAGTCTTGTAAGGAGTGTCTTGGAGTACTGTTCTGCTGTTTGGTGCCCATCATATAGATATAATGTTGAGAGATTAGAAAGAGTTCAGATGAGATTTACCAAATATTTACTATTTAAACACCACTTCCTATACCAGGATATACTATAGTGTACCAGACTACTACTTTGTGGTCTAAAGAGCCTTGAATGTTGAAGAAGAGAAGCCATGTTAGTTTTCTTGTATAAATTACTGAATGGGATGGTTCACTGTATTTCTCTTACGGGATCAGTTTTAATCCTCGCCCCTCAAAACCCCTCAAAATCCAGCCCCCTGCTCAGTGACTTGCTCCTATTTTGATTGTATTCTTAGCACTCAATCTTTTTTATGTTTACTGTTTATTTTATGTTATTTTTGTACCTACTACTAATTTAATTCTGTATGGTGTTACCATTTAGAATCGTATTGTGTAGTGTTCTTCCTCTTATAAATAAATAAATACATTATTATTAATATTATTATCATTATTATTACTATTATTATTAATATTTTTTATTGTCCTTGAACACACAGCATAAATATGTGTGAGGGGTAGTCAGTAGCTGAAAAAGCTGATTATGATGATGCCTTTACACGAAAATATGCGAGATTTTTACAATAAGCGCAATAAAACTCCATACATTTTACAATGTCAAACAAATACTAAATAATATAACCAACACAGTATTTTTCTTCGTGTACTAATCAAGAAAAAAAATGTCTTATCATAACTGACGAATTTGCGATGATCTTGCATTCTTTCTAACGCTTTAAATAAGGCTTGTAGCCAGAAATTCAAATCTCTCAACACCGAATAAAAACAAGCAGCCATAAAAAAGATACATCAAGACAATAAGCAATTTTACTAAAGAACTGATTTTAGAAGGCATTTTGTTCCCATTCATTTATAGATTACAGGATGTAAACAGTAGCGTAACTAGACTAAGCCTAAATAAGATGAAATGAAATTCCCAAAAATTTTTTTACCCTTCTTATGAAGAAAGTCATTTTAACAAATAGGAATTATCACATAAAAAAAGATCTACAGACGTACAATTTCTATTTGAAAATCGCTAGGTGAGTAAAAAAAGAAAAAGTATTCTATTAATTTATTTAATTATTAATATGGTGCTTGCAACTGTCAAATAAGGAAGTGTTAATACGTGTAACTGTCAAATAGGTAAGTGTTAATTCTGAATCAGTAAGATTTTATTTGATGATAATAATAAACACCTTGGCTGATTTAGGGGAGGGGCAGGTACCCCAATGCATCCTCTGGGACACTACTAAACGTAAAAAACAAAAATATTTTCACAGCTTCGGCAGGTTCGGAAGAGAAGAAAATTGCTCCTAATATTGACTTATTTTAGTAGTTAGAAGAAAATGGTAATTATATAAATTAGTATGTATGCAAAATATCTCAAAATTATGAGTAGACTCAATATACATACAGAGCCGCTCTATGCTGATTATAAATATACTAGATTTTTTATCTCCAATATCCATAAAAAAAAATTGAAAAAAATCCTATCATAAGAAAAAATGTGTTCCATTGACTCCACTGTGCAGTAGAATATTCTTATTAGTAGTTATAATAGGGGAGCGCCTCCTCCTCCTCCTCTTCCTCTCTCTCATGTCCCTCATTCTTAACTTCCTCCCCTTTTATTCTCATTCGCATCATATTTTTAATTTTTTCTCTTTGTTCTCCCACATTTGATTTTGCATTCTTAAGTCTTATAAATAGGTGCATCAAGATCATTTTAGTATGTTAAGGTACGAGTGACTGTTAAAAGAAAAAAATCTGTTGAATAAATCTATTAATAATAATATTAAAATAAAATGAGTGAATCAGTTGGAGAAAGAAATCGATCCATTCCGCTTCAGACAATTAGCCTCGAAGAAATTATACCAGGAGTTCAAGAAGAAAATATACCATTAGTTCGAGAAGAAAATAATGGGATTGTTTTAAAAAATTTGAACAAAACTGAGAGTGAAGAGAAAAAAGTGTTTTGTGCTATTTGTGTTGAAATAATCGAATATTATGAATCATGTAGACCAAATACATGTTCCCACATTTTTTGTTTAAAATGTATTTTAAGATGGAATGATGAAAATTGTTGTTCTATAATGGTAAACAATTGTCCTGTATGTCGCACTAGATATTACTATTTGGTACAAATCTTCAAAGATGTAATTAGACATCATTTTGTTGTAATTTTAAAAAGAGGATAATATTTTTTTTATAATTTGTGTTTGTGAAAACTCTGGTAACAAATAATTTTGTAAAAAAAAGTAAATGTAAATATATATATAATAATTGACACACATTTTTTCCTTTTCCTATATTGAAACGACAACAATGATCTAACAAGTTTTTTAATAGATACTAATTTTCACATTACATAACAAAACAATTGTTATGGGTTTACACAAAAAGTGCCACGCCCTAAAATGGCACCACTTTTGCAAATCGAAGCTTAAATTTTCTTATGGGAATTTACATGTAAAAATGACGGTTTTGATTGTCGGACCGGCATAGCCTAATCTACTACTTTTTAATTATACTAATAATATTAATATAATTTGCATCAAGTAAGAGAAAACCCAATTGAATACAGAAACAAGCGTTAACAAAATGTTATGCTAATATATGAGTGCTTCTAGTGGCAGTTGACATAATCGACACTTTTTTTTTACATATGATTAGCTATTTCATTTACAAATACAGTGTCAGATGTTAGAATAAAAAGAAGTATTTTGCATATAGCACTGAAAATATATAACCGCTTATAGTAACAGTTGACATTTTTTAAAATTAATATTGTTGACGTATTCTACTTATTATCTTTACAATTTATGTTTAAAATTAATATTTTTGACATTATCTACCCATTACGTTTATAACCTATATTTAAAATTAATATTGTTGAAATAATCTACACATCACCTTTACAAACTATGTTTATTATTAATATTTAACAACATAATCTGCTATCTCTTTTTTTTCATTTTTATTGCAGTAAAAGCAAGCATGTTCAGGAATTAGTAGAAACAGATGTATCCTACAAATAGCACAATGTAAATCAGAAGCACTAACAACATAAGCTCTTTTGTAGTGGCAGCTCACATGATCGGACTCCCCTCTCCGTAAATATCTCATGTGAATTGCACTACAAGGAAGGCAAATAGCAAATGTTCCTAGTCTTCGACTTTCAACTTTAGAGTAGCTTTGTATAACACATACATCTTTTTCTTCAAAATTATTAAATAATTCACTAGCCCTAAACTTGCTTACTTTTACGTCAGCCTCGGTTCCTAAATTTAGCAGTTGTCCATCCATGTCCACTCCTTCGTCAATTTCCTGATCATCTTCCTCCATCTCTTCTTCTTCCTCCTCAATATAATTAATGTCGATGTTAAACAAGAATGATCTTCTAACAAGCCTAGATGATTTGTCCAAAAATTAATGTTTATAAGTGATGGAATCGCCTTCCATGTTAATAAAAATTTCTTCTCTTTCTTCAATTTGAGCGGCGTTCTCCACATTATTTTCTTATTTTCTTCATTTTCTGCCAGTTAGGAGCTTTAGATTTAGATAGATATATTTGATAAAAAACAATTTTGGTTATAGGTTATAAATAATATCGACAACTGATATTACAGCGAATGATACTGTATGATCGTCGAGTGGATGTTCTTAAGTATATATCCCATCGACCACCACTTTTACTACCTGCAATACTTAAGTTTTTTTTTTTTTTTTTTTTCGCTGTCCCTTTCCCTGTCAGTTTCCTCGGCGGGGGGGGGGCTTCGCCCCCCTCCCCGCTCCGCCCCCATAAGGGGGAGACCCCCCTTAACCCCCCCTCACCCTCACCTTATCTTCTTTCTCTCCCTTCCTTCTTTCTCTTTTTTATATGTTTCTCCTTTTTCCTTCCTTCTCCTTTTTCCTTCCTTCTTCTTTTTCTTTCCTTCTCCTTTTTTTCTTTCTTCTTTCTTTTTTTTAATCTAACCTAACCTAACCTAACCTAACCTAACCTAACCTAACCTAACATAACCTAACCTAACTTAACTTAACCTGAAGAGGGTAGCCCGAAATTGGGGAGCCGGGATTTGAGTCTCGGAAATTCAGGGGTCCGGGGGGGGGAGGGGGGGTAAGGTTGTTGATCGGCTTGGGAAAGTGGTTTTTAGAGATTGTCGTTCAACTTTAAGTAGGACACATGTGATTAACTTTTGCATATAAAATCGCCTCAGCGAAGAGACGAATGCAATTGATTTCTGCATTCACACTGTGCAGAGCTCGCGAGTTTTCTGGTGTTTACATTGTGTCTATTTGGTAATTTTTTAATTTTTATTTTTATTTCTAACATTTTTATTTGGCAAGATTTAATTCTTATATATATTGGTGACATTTTTATGTACATTTGTGGCATTTTTATTTGTTATTACGATTTTTTTCATAATGGACAATTTTTTGGCATCGAGTAGCAAAATAATTGACAATGACTTTGACTTATACACATGTACTCAAATGCAAAATTTTCCAAACCAACAAAACAATGAAACAGACGTATTTACAACTAGTCAACAACAAACTATTCAGGACTTGAATGAAATTATTTACAATAGCCAAGTTCAGAATAATGCCAACAAACACAACAACGAAAAATATTTATTTACAGCTACTCAACAACAAACTCTTGACGATCTTAATGACATTATTGACAACAAAACGGACTTAATTACAACAAAAACTAAACAAACTCTTGAAGAACTGAATGACATTGACGAAAATCAAAATTCTAGCTATGAGGATATTGTTTGTTTTCAAAAATCTAATCCAAATTATTTAACATTAAAATCGCCAATTAATTCTCCGAGACCAATTTGCTCTCCTTTTTTGTTTAGTGAAAATTCTGATTCGGAAGAAGAACAAATTGATCAAAATTTAAGTTGGGCTATTTGTCCTATTAATTCACCATATGATATTGTAAATTCTGATTCGCAAGAAAAACAAATTGATCAAAATTTAAGTTCGGCTATATCTTCTATTAATTCACCATATGCTATTGTAAATTCTGATTCGCAAGAAAAACAAATTGAAGCAAATTTAACTTCGGATATTTCTCCTAATAATTCACCAGTTGAACAAAATTCAATTTCGAAACCATCATTTATCATTAAAAAAAAATTTAAAATTAATAAAAAAAATAAAAAACAAATAGCAAACCTTAAGTGTCTGGGTTTCGCTATTCAAAATTTAACTAATTTGATCACAATTAAAAAGGGAGACGAAAGTACGGTGAATTATGTTAAACAGGCCTTTGACAAATTAGTTGACTCATTTGAAGAAATGGATTCATAAAGTCAATTAATTTCTATTGCTTTTTTCAAAATTTGACTATAACTAAATAAAAATGCACAATATTAATTTTATTATTATACAAAGAACTTCAAAAATGCAATTGCTTTTTTCAAAATTTGACTATAACTAAATAGAATTGCACAATATTAATTTTATTATTATTATTATCCAGAAAACTTCAGAAATGCATAAGTGTGTAACATGTAATAAAGTCTTCACTAGAAAGGATAATTTATTGCGACATATTAAAAAACATGTTAACGGAAATTCCACAAAACTCAACAGTTGGTTGAAAAAACCAAAGCTTGTTAAAGGTAAGAACATTTTATTTTTCATGTTATATTTTGTAAAATATTTTTTTCTTAATTTATAGATTCTACAAATATTGTAAAATATTGTAAAGAATACAAGAAAAATATAAACCAAAGTCTATGGGGTGGACATCTTCGATCTAGTGTGCACAAGAACAATTCCAAAATAGGCTTGGAGGAAGGTGTTGAAATTATCAAGTCAGCATTCAGGGAACGAATAATATCTTATAGGATTTCCTCACACCAAAACTTTATAAATGTGAAAGAATATTTTCAACATTTGGAATACAAAATTGCACATCTAATAGATCAAGGACTGCAGAAACATAAATGTATCAAGCTAAATATGGAACTGTTCGGTTTCTATTTTAACCCCAGCAGCGACAGCTATGATGTCAAATCTTTTAATGCGCCGTTCCAAGTCATTTGCCAGGGATATCAGAAAAAAGAACTGTTAGAGCAAATCTGCACCATTATTGACCAGAAAGCTGACGAATTTGCAGAAAGAGATTCAGGTAAAGAATTTATTTTCGATTTTACAACAGCAACAAAAAAAGTAATTTTTTAATTTTTACGTTGCAGGATGGGCTTTGATGAATTTACTTCATTTGGAAATTAATGTTAACAAGCACAATCCGCTGAGAGCCTCATCTTTTATCGAACTTCCTCAAGAGATCAAGAGACGTCAAGCTGTGATCAACATTAGGAATGATGACAACTTTTGCTTCGCCTGGGCAGTTGTGTCGGCTCTTCACCAACCAAGCGGATTAGATTTTGAAACTTCATCCTACCCACACTACTCTTCTGTTTTGGATATGTCAGGTATAGAATTTCCAATGTTGCTAAAGAACATTAAGATTTTTGAATAAAAAAATAACATTTCTATTAATGTATATGGATTAGAAATTATAAATCCTAAAAAGGGGTATGAAGTAATTGGTCCACTTTATTATTCATCGAATAAAAAAAATCAACATGTCAATTTATTTTAATAAGTGATGATGATGAAAAAACTTTTCATTATTGCTATATTAAAGATTTATCAAAACTAGTTTCTGCACAAATTTCTAAACATCACGGACAAAAATATATTTGCGATGGTTGTTTACAATATTTCCCTACAGAAGAAAATTTATTACAACACAATAGCTATGATTGTGATCATTTACGAATTAACCTACCTTCTAAAGAATTAATAAAAGATAAGTTTGGAAACTATTCATATGATAATATTTTGAAATTTGTAAATTATCATAAACAAATGAAAGTTCCTTTCGTGGTGTTCCTTCGAGGATAATTATTCTAAATTTGAAAAATATAGAGGTCAAAATTGTGATATATTATTTATAAATTCTTTAGAAAGAGATGTGTATAACATATACAATAAATATTTAAAGGCTCCTAAAAAAATGATCCCTTTGAACGAACTGGACAAAATTTATCATAACTATGAAAAAGTTTGTCATATTTGTAATAAACCTCTTTTAAATGACAGGGTTGCAGATCATTGTCATATAACCGGTCTTTATAGAGGTCCAGCTCATTCACTCTGCAACATAAATTACAGAATACCTAACTTTATTCCAGTTATATTGCATAATTTGCGTAATTATGATTCTCATCTATTTCTTAAAAAATTATGCTTAAACAAAGAACAACTAACAGTTATCGCACAAAACAAGGAAAAATATATTTCATTTGAAAAGCTTATTCATGTGGATAACTATTTTGATAAAAAGACACAAAAGGCTAAGAAAAAAAATATATCATTAAGGTTTATTGATTCTGCTCAATTTCTATCCCATTCTTTATCAAAACTCTCTGAAAGCTTAAAAGATGAACAATGTAAGGAAATAAAAAAAATTTTCAATGATGAAGAAAGATTTAAACTTATTCGGTAAAAAGGTGTATTTCCTTACAGTTATATTGATGATTATTTAAAATTAGAAGAAACAACTTTACCTCAGAAAGACCAATTTTATAATACTTTAACGGATGAGCACATCAGTGATGCAGAATACCAAAGAGCTGTAAAGGTTTGGCAATTGTTTAAATGTTAATCTCTTGGTCAATACTCCGACGTTTACTTACTCTCTGATACTTTACTTTTGGCAGATATTTTTGAAAATTTTAGAAGCACTTTTTATCCACATATAAGCTCGATCCAGCTCATTTTTACACTTTTCGAGGTTTATGCTGGGAGGCGTGTTTGCGTTATACTGGAATAGAGTTAGAATTGTTCACTGATCCAGATATGATACACTTTTTCAAAAAAAGCGTTCGCGGTGGTGTGAGCTCTTGCATTTGTAGAAAATCTGAAACTAATAACCCATTTCTTTTAAATTTTGATCCTTTAAAACCAACTAAATACATAATTTATTATAATGCAACAAATTTGTATGGTTATGCAATGTCACAGCACATTCCAACGGGAGATTTTGTTTGGTTAACAGATAAAGAAATCAATGATTTAAATATTATGAATATTTCTAAAAAATCTAATAAGGGATATGTTTTAGAAGTTGATTTAGAATATCCTACAAGTCTACATTCCTATAATAACGATTTTCCATTTTGTCCAGAAAACTTTAAACCGCCAAATTCTAAATGCATAAAATTAATACCCAATTTAAATGATAAATCAAAATATGTTATTCACTATCAATTATTAAAACAATGTTTGGAACATGGACTCAAGTTAACTAAAGTTCATAGAGTTTTACAGTTTTCTCAATCTGATTGGTTGAAAAAATATATAGACTTGAATTCAAGATTAAGAAATGATTCAAAGAATGAATTTGATCGTAATACTTACAAGTTGGCAAATAATAGTATTTATGGCAAGACTATGGAAAATGTTGATAGGAGAATTGACGTAAGACTTGTTACAGAGTGGGAAAAAAATAGAAGAAAAGATGGTGCTGAGAATTTAATTGCAAAACCATATTTCAAGGACTTAACAATATTTTCTGAAAACTTGGTAGCTATTCAAATGCAAAAGATTCAAGTTACTTACAATAAACCAATATATGTAGGCTTCTCAATATTAGATATATCTAAAACTGTCATGTATGATTTCTTTTATAATTTTTTAAAACCTCTTTATCAGGAAAATATTTCACTTTTTTACACCGATACCGATTCGTTCATTTTAGAAGTCACAACTCCAAATATTTATTCTGACATGATAAAAAATATTCACAAATTTGACACATCTAATTATGAATTTAATAATATTCATGAAATGCCTATTACAAAGTCAGTTATAAGAAAATTCAAAGATGAATATGCTGGTGAACCCATTACTGCTTTCTTTGGTACTGGAGCAAAAGCATATTGTATTAAAACGGAAAACAGTTTAACAAAAAAAGCAAAAGGTGTTAAAAAAAGTGCAATTAAAAAGCAGTTGGATTTTATTCATTATAAAGATGTTGTTGAAAATCATTCTAAAACCTTTTGTTCAATGTATGTTTTTCGATCTAGACAACATACAATTTTTACAGAGTTAATTAATAAATTGGCTTTGAGTTCCGAAGATGATAAGCGGTATAAAATTCCCTATAGTTTTAATACATTAGCTTGGGGACACCAAGATATTGCTTTGTATCAATGGAATGCAGAACATGAAGATTTAGATATATTTATGTAGATATTATAAGGTATTTAAATTTGTTGTTTTTGAAACCAAAGTTAGTCTTCATAAGTCTTTCACAAAATGTGCTTAGAAACTTTTGACAAAGAAATTGATAACAGTTATTTTAAAACATATGAAAAACGACTTTCCACTTTTAAAAAATGGAAAGGAAAATTGAGACCAGAAGTGTTAGCTGGAGCTGGCTTTTACTATACTTCAATCAATGATATTTGTAAATGTTTTTATTGTGGTATTGAAATTTTTGATTGGTTAAGTTATGATGATCCTATTGTGGAGCATAAGAAATTTGCTAGGAATTGTGATTTAAATAACTGTTTATGGAAAAATAGGAATCGAATAATTGTAACCATTCAAAATAAGTCTTCAAGCTACACATTTTATATAGTATTATTAATATCCTTATTTATGAACTTTTACATATATTTAAATTAAATATTTTATTGTTATTTTTTTACAACTGCTTTTGCTTTCGTGGTGAAAGTATCTGCTTAATGTTAATAAATTTGGAATATAATTATTAATTTGTTTTAATGACTATCAGTAGATCTCAATTTATTCTTCTTTATTTTATTTTCCAAAATGTTTTTTATGTTCATCATCCCCCTGGCGTAACACAGTGTGAAATATGTTTTTCTAATAAAACAGACGTCACTCTAAGTAAATATTGTAAATTTATGAAAATTGGATTAATTAACAATAGTACAATTAGTTGGATGGAACGAATAAATGGAAATGAAAATGCAAGTAAATTTTTTAAAATTTTGTATCATTATCCAAATCGATCTATTTTTGATACAAATTGGATAGAAAGGTTAGAGTTTAAAAATAATCAGTTACAAATTTTAACCCCCAACTGTACCAATTATTATGACGGATTCAAAAATTATTACTTTTCCATCATTAGTGTTACATTAAACTTTGCATTATTTTTATACATTACCATTTTAATTATTTATCTTTATTACAAATTTCAAACTGGAAATCTATTTTTTCATTAATCCATTTTAATCGAAACTTTAAAGAAAGTGGGGATGAGAATATTTAAGTACAAGAATAACACAATATGTTTCAGTCTCGTTTAGTCATTATGAACAACGCCGTGGTTCATAAACCTTTGGAAACGCTTCTTAATTCAAAAATTTATTTTTTAAATAATTCTTTGTCAAAATTTGTTCTTGTTGGCATTAGTTTAAATGATTTTTCTCCAAAAATTGTAATTGGTGGAAAAACTGGATTTTCAATCGCACTAACCGAAGAAAATTGGAAAGACATTTGTGTTCATCAAGGAATTATTGTAAACAATTTCTACTTTCCTCAAGTTGATCAAACCAGTGTGAATATAAACAACATTCATCTGCAGGTTCAGAAAATAAATGATACCCCTGTTCTACAAATTACAAAAGGCCCACACTTCATATACTTAGGACAAGAGTCTTTGGACAATTTGTGGCGATTAAAGGAGATTATTGATTATAGATTATCTATACTTAAAAGGCAAGAATTCAATACATATTTCAAAATATTTCAAAATAATATTTCAGCTGATTGTGGCGACTTGTGTACGCATGTTTATAATATAATAAGTCCAACAGAAAATCCTAACAGTGAAAATGTTTCAACTATGATGGAATTACTTGCTTTATATCCTGAACAAATGGAAAACAAATTGAAGCAAAATGGAACATAACGAAAATATTACGAAGAAAACAATGAAAATGGATCAAAAAGAAAATATTACGAAGAAAACAATATCTTTTCTGGAAGAGAACAATAAGGTGCATGTGTTAGTGAAGTGGAGCTTTGCTTACAGACAAGCCCGTAGGAGTAACTTTCAGATGTGGTACTTAGATAGACTCCGTTTTGAAAAAAGAATAAATGATTGTAAACTTATTCTAGATTCGATATTATCTGAGGAACATAGAAATAAAATATATTTGACACGCTTTAATAAAAATTGTATTTGATGTTTTACTTAATAAAATTTTAGTTTCCTAAATGTGAATTTTATTTGAAATTAATTAGCACATTAAGACTTTGTAATTTGTATCAGCTAAAGCATAAAGTGAGGAACAGAAATAAAACAAATTTAACTAAAATTTAATTTCAATTTAATTAAACAATATTTTTTTTATCAATCCATGTATTATATTTTTTATCAAGTCCTAACCATTTCACATAAACTTTGTTTCCTTTCCTTCTCAAAATCTTCTCAATAAGATACACATCGGTATGCTTTACTTTTAGTAATTCTTGCTCATAAAAACCACCCAGAATGTCCTGATTATCTTCGTCTTGAATTAAATATGTCCAAGGGTTTGTCATCTTAACTTCTTTAATGTGGAATATCTCATTTGACCAATTTGGTGTGTAACCTTTTGAAAATGCCTCTCGATGCTTGCTTATTCGTACGTGATCACCCACTTTAAACTTTGGAGATTTTATATCTAACGTTTTAGCATGAGTAAATGCAGATTTCAAGATTCTATTTTCATTTGTTTTATTTACTTGTTTTGGCTTCATTCCTATTGAAGAATGTTTTGTATTGTTATAATCTTTTACAATATCCGCTAATATATTAAACCATTTGTAATTTCCTTGAATGCTAAATATTTTCCACATATTATTCTTTAAAGTCCTGTTCACTCTTTCTACTATACTCGCTTTCAAATTGGAAAACGTGCTATAATGGTTAATTCGAAATTGTTGCATCAAATTTTGAAAATTTACATTGAAAAACTCTCTCCCTCTGTACGTTTGCAAGTTTTTTGGTGGAGTTTTTGCCCTGATTAATATTTTTTTCATTGCCGCTGTTACGTCTTTTCCAGATTTAGATTTTACCGGTTCGGCCCAAACATACTTAGAAAATACATTTATGGTAATCAAGATATATTTAAATCCCTTATTAAATTTGGCATAGGGTAACATTTCAACCAAATCAGCTTGAAAAAGATCATTTAACCCTTTCACTACCACCCTTCTGCGTTTGTAGTTTTTTCTAGCAGGTTTATGTAATTCATTAACGACTTGTTGTTTAACGGTTGTCATGACAACAAACTTGTTTATTCAATTTTAAGGAAGTTCATTTTCTATGTTTTGTAATAATTCGAAATATAACTTTTATATGTTTTTTCCCATTCATTCAATTTATCAATTTGTATTGTATAACTTTTTTCATTTAAAACTTTACTAATTTTAGTAATCTCCTTTTCTAACGCATTAAAGGATTTTTTTATCTCTCCAGTTAAGAAAGTAGTTGATCTACTATCACTATTTTTGAATTCCTCCTCTGTTTTATTTAATTCTTGTTCTAATTTCTTAATTACACTGGACATTATATTTTCCAAGGAAATATATTGTTGATTTTCTTCCAAAGTGAGTTGGTCAATTGTTCTACTGTTAAGAATGCTATTTTGATTTCTTTTTTTTTTCATCATCTAACCTTTTTATAAAAGTTCTTAATTGTTTAATTTTTTCCTTGTGTTTTTCAATTATTACTTCTCTTATATTTGTTTCCATTATTTTATTAATTTTGTTGATATCATCACTTAATTTTTTGTCTTCCTTTTTAACATGTTCTTTTAAAAATTGCAAATCTTTACTTATTTGATTTAGCGTTAGCAACTGTTTATTAACGTTTTCAATTGAGGTATAACATCCTTTAATCCGGTTTTCATACTATAAAAAATTTTCATCAAAAACCTTAAGCTTTTTAGCAAAGATTTCATTATTTGATTCATTTTCACCTAATCTCCTTTTTAAATTATCAATGTCACTTATTCTCTCTTGATATTGTTTTGAAATATGGCGTCCAAATTTATCAACTGTCATGTTGAGCTTTCATTAAACAATAAATATGATTATATTTGATAGCTGTTATTTATAGTATTACTTTATCTTCTCTTAATTCTTCAATAATAGAGATAATCTCGTTACTATGAGCATTATTTCCCGCATCACTTGATGAAATTAATAAACGTAGCCTATCAACAATTTCGTTTACATTATTCCAGTATACATAGTCTGTATTTGATCTGTTTGTTTTCAAAATTAATCCCTTTCCTGTAGATTTGGCTCTAGTTGTTCTAAACGGAGGTTTTGGTTTGTTAAATGCTGTAACTAATCTTGGCAAGGTTTTTGTCTTTGTAATCCCCTTTCTTTGTAAATATGGTCCTATTATTGTAACATATTTGTGTGATGTATTTCCTTGAACTTGTTCATTTGAATCAAAATTCCTACGATATACATTTGTTTTAGCTAGAATGTTCATGTAATTATCTAAATCTTCCTTCTTATAACCTTTCGGTTCTTTTTTGAAAAGCAATTCGTATAAACCTGGCGTGCCTGTGTACGTTATTCCTCCCACTTTAATGTCTTTTCCAATAATTTCTACCGGTATCTGTGTTAAACCAAAAGAAAACTTATCCGTTTCGAGGTCATGAACTATTCCATAATAATGGTCAAATTTATGTTGTGTATCTTTCACACCCTCATCAATATATGATCTGGGTAATTCATGAAAATCTGCTAAGTAATCTTTATATGATGGTGTACCAACATAGGTTTGAATTGTTTTTCTAGTTTGTTCCAATATGTCTGACAAGTTTAAATTTGTTGTTGTGTCACTAGAAGGATCTGAAGTTTCTGCTATAACAGTTGATGACAATGGTTGTACTACAGGAGAGGAAGAAGTGATACTACTGTCATTTAAAAATGTTGGTAGTTCTGTAGGGAGTAATGGAGTTTTTCCTGTTTTCTGAATATTTTTCGTCGGAGTTAATGTTTTATAAAGCTTTGTAGGTGTTTTGAAATCTTCATACTTTGAAACTCTTTCTTCTTTTAAATCGAATGGTTCGGATTTACCAATACTTGAAATTAGCTGTTTAAGTGGTTGTGTTATTGGTCTATAAGTTTGTTCTAATTCGGACTGAGCAGTAGAAGTAGCAAATTTCAAGCTTTGATATTTCTGCTTCACGGCTTGTCTCGATCTTATTAATTCTCGAGCTAAACGTTTATCCATGCTGTACAAGTTTTAAATGAAATAAAACTGCAAATTTTTTACTTTTATAAATATATAAAGGAATCGAATTTACTCCTATATCTGCCGTGATTTACTTCACAATCTTTGTCAATTACAAGAAAGCCATATGGATCCATCCAACAGTTAGCACAAATATTTTTAAACTGATCAAATGTCATATCCAATATACAGTGGTCATTATATATATGTTTTAAACTCAAACAGTCCTGTTTAAATAAAATTAATAAGTTTGCATTTTCTCGAATTAGACGTTTAAGGATTGAGGAATATCCTTGAAAAATAAAAAAACAATCGGTGTTTCTATGCCTTCCATGCGTGAAATAGTCCCTAATAATAGATTGATTATGACAAGGAATATCATCAAAAATGATAACGGAATTTGGCTTTATCTCATGAGGTGAAATAATGTTCTCATCGCTATCATATTCAAAGTATCCAATTTCTTTCATAGGCTTTAACAACTTTCTTAAATATTCATATTTTGGTTGATCTAATGACTTTGAATAAACATAGACATTTTCAAACCTTATTCCATTAGGATGCTCGAGCAGTGTAAGCATAACGTTTTACCGCTACCACTGCAACCAACTATAAGCCCTCTTTTTGAACCACCGCAAAATAAGTCACCATGCTTTCTCAACTGTTTATTTAAAATTTTTTCGTCATGATTATTTACTGGTAATGAGAATTTTTGTTTTTCAATCCTCATTCTTAATCACACTAGTAAATATTTTTAGCTGTAAAAGTATTTATACCAGAAAAATGTCAATGTGCTCTTAATATAAAAAGAACTTCAATGACTGTGGGTCGTCATAAGTTGAAAAAAACTATTAAAACACGTAATAGAAAAGGCTCTGGTTTAGTAAATAAATTAATTAGTAAACTACCTTTCGAAGTTCATATGCCAGGATATAATTATTGTGGTCCCGGCACCAACTTGGAAAAAAGATTAACTAGAGGTGACGTTGGTATAAATCCATTGGATTCCGCTTGCAAAGAACATGATATATCTTACTCTCAGACTGAAGATTTATCAAAAAGACACATATCTGACCAAATATTAGAAAAAAAAGCCTGGGATAGGGTAAAAGCTAAAGATTCTTCTATTGGTGAAAAAAATTGCAGCTTTAAGTGTTGTAGGAATAATGAAGGGTAAAAGAAAGTTCGGTTTGGGATTAAAAAATACAAAAGGGGGTAAACTTAAATTGAGAAAAAAACGTATCATTCGAACACCCAAAAAAATTGGAGGATTTCTACCTCTTTTGTTTCCCATTCTTGGCGCCCTGGGTGCACTAGGTGGAGGCGCGGCAGGAATTGCTAAGGCAGTAAATGATGCTAAAGCAGCTAAACAGCAACTAGAAGAAATACATAGACATAATATTGCAATGGAAAATGCTTCTAAAGAAGGCAAAGGATTATATATTAGACCATATAAAGGAAAGGGACTATTTATTAGACCTTATAAAGGAGGATCCGTCAAAATGAAAGCAATCAGACAAAAAAAAACTCAAAATAAGTTTTCCAAAAAGAGCACTTACGAACAATGATATTATTAAATATGTAAAGCTGTTAAAAATAACTGGCTTTAGAGGTGTTTTTATGCTCGATGAACTTCCAAAAAAAATTAATCTGAAAGAATGTGGTATTGTAAATTTGGATAAAAAACAAAATAAAGGATCTCATTGGACTACTTATATTAAAAATAACAAAAATGTAATATATTTTGATAGTTATGGAAATTTAAAACCACCTTTTGAACTTCTCAAATATTTTAATTCGAATGGCAAAGTGGATGTATTTTATACTTATGAAAATAAACAAAAATTTAATTCATATAACTGTGGTCAACTATCCCTAAAATTTTTGCAAAAAAAATAAATAAAAAAATAAACTCATTATTTATTGTAATATCTCATTCATAAATAAACTGCAATGTCTACCACAATTGCCATATCAGGAAACAGTTCTGTTTTGTCTGCTGATTTTAATCCGCCCATATATTTAGAGGATGAAAAACAATATTACCTGGGTTTAGCTGATTTTGAAACGTTTATGACTATCCCCAATATAAAAGAAGGATATAATAAATTTTATATAGATAAAAAAGTAATTGTTATTCCCGACGGAACTTATGACATTACAGATATAGAAACATACATAAGAGAAAGTATAGAAGATTTATTTCCGAATGAAAAAATTTTTTTTCTTTTAAAAGCAAATGTTAATACTCTAAAAACTTTTTTAATGTGTAGTAGAATAATTGATTTTACCAAGGAAGATTCGATAGGAAAAATGTTGGGTTTTAATAGCAGGATACTAGAAGCTATGAAAGAGGAAGAATCAGATAATGTTGCAAAAATAACTAAGGTGAATGCTATTTGTATTGACTGTAATATTTGTGTCGGTTCTTACAATAATGGTAAACCTGTTCATATTATTCACCAGTTTTATCCAACTGTAGCTCCAGGGTATAAAATAGTTGAATCTCCTTTGCCCATTTTGTATTTTCCAGTTAGCGTCAAAGCAATTAACAATATAACAGTTAAAATAGTTGATCAAGACGGAGAACTTATCAGTTTTAGAGGAGAAACTATAACAGTAAGGTTACATTTACAAACAAGTGAAATATAAAATGGTTGTTAGATATAATAGAGCCCTTGGGATGAGATTTGCCCCTACCACTATCAACAAAGTAAAAACTTATAAAAAGAAAAAGCCTAAACAACAGTTCAGTATCAAATCCAACACCAACAAGTTAAGACGAGATAATCGTAAATTTCTCACATCCTTGGGTTTCACTGTTTTAAAATAATGAACATATTAAACGTAAACGAAAAGCTTTATGTAGACAATTCCATCGTCAGTTCTGAGCTTCACACATATCAACCATATATTTCTTCAAAATTCGATTACAATGATGAAATAAGGATCCCAATTCAAGAACTCGAAGCTTACACTCTACCATCAGATAGTTTACTTTATATCGAAGGAAAATTAACTAATACAGAAGGTAAATATAAGAAAGAATTGCTATTTATTAACAATGGTATAGCCTTTTTGTTCAGAGAAATCCGCTATGAACTAAACGGAATTACTATAGATTCAATAAGAAATGTTGGATTAGCATCAACCTTAAAAAGCTACCTTTCTCACAATACCAACGAAAGTTTAAAACTGGAAAATGCAGGTTGGTTTCCACATCGGAGAGAAGGTGATACAATTTTAGTTGATAATGATGGAAAATTCTCCGTATCCATACCACTAAAAATGCTTTTAGGATTTTTTGAAGATTACAGAAAAATTATTATGAATATGAAACAGGAATTGGTTCTTATTAGATCAACTGATGATTTAGATGGTGTTATTTTCAAATTCAAGTTCCTCACATTCTAGTTGATATGCCACAACAACTTGCTCTATCAAAAATATTAGAATCAAATAAAGATATATTGATAGGATTCAGGAGTTGGGAACTTGTTGAATATTCTTCTCTAACCGAAACAACCCGTCACACATGGCCGGTAAAAACAACTAGTAAACTAGAAGCTCCTCGTCATGTTGTGATTGGCTTTCAAGAAAACAGAAAAGGGAAAATTGTTAAAGATATGAGTAAATTTGACAATATTACCTTGTCAAGTATTAGAGTATATTTAAATTCTGAAAGATATCCTTATCACGATTTGTACTTAAATTTCGAAGAAAACAAATTTTCTGCTTTATACGAAATGTTTGCCAACTTTAGACAGTCTTACTATGGTGTTCCAAATGAACCCATTTTAATCCTGAACAATTCAAAAACATTAGTCCTATTACACATATTGATTGCTCCCATCAAAAAGAAACAATTCAAACGGGATCCGTAGTAATGAGAATTGAATTTGAGACACACAATGCAATTAAAAAAGATACTTCTGCTTATTGTCTTATTTTACATGACAAATTATTTAGCTACAACCCTCTTACTAAAATTGTGAAACAATTATAAACTTCATCCCCACTATTTTCATATTTAGATTTAATTTAAAGAAATTTTCAAAAGCTTTTAGTTTTAGTCATGACATCAAAACTACAACTACAAATTGAAAAATTTATTTTTAAAATTAATCAACTGAAAGAAGAAATTGCAAATTATTCAAGTAAAAAAAGTTTCATTAAAAAATTTGCTGCTTTGAAAATATGAGATTGGTTATAGATATTCAAGGATTCAAGGATGAAAAAAATAAATTTATACCGAAAGAGCTTGCAGCTTTTGATGGTTATGAAATGACTCATTACATTTTTAAAAAGCCTTTTCCAATGGAGTTTCTTTCACCTGATTGTCACAAGCAGGCGGTATGGTTAACGAAAAATTATCATTGTATACATTGGAATAATGGATTTACTCCATTACATCATTTCCCAAAAATAATTGAAACACTTACGAAGAAAGCAGATTTTGTTTTTGTAAAAGGAAGCGAAAAAAAGGATTTTATACAGAAATATTTTAAAAAGCCTGTGATTGAAATAGATGAACAACCAGCGCTAAAGCTAATGGAACCAAAATGCTTCTATCATTCAAAATCACCTTGTAAGTATGTGTGCTTTGACAAATGTGTTATTTTTATATGACAATTGTTTTATGAATGAATAAAAATATAAAAAAACCAACCATGATTGAATACAATTAATATGATACCTTAAATCTAATTTTCTAAATTCATTTAAAAGTTCATACTCATTTTTATATTTTAAATAATCATTACAAAATTTAGCGGCTAATTTACATTGTTCCATTCGATCTATATTATTAACATATGCTGACAAATCTTGTGCTTCTGCGTCTTCTTCGCCTACAATTGATAAATATTGGAAGTATGCAGCAGATATAATAAACTCTTCATGCATTTCAGTAACCATTTGCTCCATTGTAAATATTATTAAATTTGTTCTTCCTTTTCAATTTCTTGAAGAATAGTATCCTCGTCAATAAATTGCTTCAAGTCTTTTAAATAGTAACCAAAGCCAATATCTTTTAGATCTTGAATAAGTTGAAAAAAATTTAATGTTTCAATGTATTTGTTGCAACACAGGGCAGCCTTTACGAATTCCGCAGATTGATTACAATAAAAGTCTATCCACTCCGGACCACTTGCCATACAATATGAGAAATAGGTTTTTGAAAGATTACTAAATTTCTCCTCTAATAATTTAACTGCAATCAGCAACTCAGCCATTTCATTTATTTAACATAATATTTTAAATATGTAGGGGGACGTCTCTTACGAATAGGATTAACTTTCCTTGAAAATACCTGTTTTTTATCTTCGTATAATTGAAACCTCTTTTGGGTTGCAATAATAGCAGGTATAAATTGGCAATCTTCTCCTATAAATTCTATTAGGTGGCTTAATTCTCCTACAAAGTATGATTTCCCAAATGTATTGAAAAACGTAGTAAGGCTTATAATTCCTTCTAAATAATCATCACAACAGTCAATTGCTTCCAAATAATCTCGTTTCAGTGGATAAAACAGCTTGGTGTATTCATCTTTCGAAATCACTTCAAAGAAATTGAGATATTTAACTTTTAACTGTCTGATAGTTGTAGTTAATTTTTCGCGATTACACATAATTCACTTATTACTTGACACATTTTTTCTTTTTGTTTTATACAAAATTGGTGGAAAAATTCAAAAATAACTTTTTACGCAACTCGAGCACAGCTTAGTAAATGTGCCTCGGCATACTAAAATGATCATGATGCACCTATTTATAAGACTTAAGAATGCAAAATCAAATGTGGGAGAACAAAGAGAAAAAATTAAAAATATGATGCGAATGAGAATAAAAGGGGAGGAAGTTAAGAATGAGGGACATGAGAGAGAGGAAGAGGAGGAGGAGGAGGCGCTCCCCTATTATAACTACTCTTATTGCCCCTTATAGCAGGATTTTGTCCGAGTTTCATCTTTAAAGGGGTTTTAAACATAATATTAATAATCAGAAAGAAGAGTTCTATTTTATATAGATGTGATATACAAGGTCTTTCATTAAAAATTATGTATATTGGGTGTGCTACACATTTTTCTATTTACATATAATTATAATACACTATTTTCTATTCAACACTTTTTTTAAATAAACCCACCCCCAGAAACAGGCCGTTTGTAAATTTATTTCATATGCAAAATACAAATACCTATCAAAATACAATTTTTAAATTAACAGATTTACCACTTTTTAAAATACTGTTTAGTCCTAATGTACAATAAAAACGTGTAAAATTTGACATAGATAAATTATACCTAAGTGATATAATACGTATATTCCATAACGCTTATTATACGATGCTAGTTAAGATATGTAGGTAAATTGTCCTAGTCCTGAATAAGGTGATTAATATGTGTTTACATTCCCCCCTATTTGTTTAACATGTTTTCCATTTTTTCGTGAAATAACAAAATTAAAGATGGACTGACGCATATCATTGGGCAGATACAAAACCCAACGTACGGGTCTAATTTATATTTGCGTAAAATTGTTTCCATGTTGTAGACAATATTGCACGTACTCATAGCATAACAATTAAAGTAAGTACTAACACTTTTTTATTATTGTTTTGTATATGGTAGAGGATTCGATATTTTTATCTCATATTCATCTGTTCCAATTTTTGTAGCAAGTTATAGAGAACAATATCTTCTAAACATGTCACGATGTTATACTGAACATGTATAATTTATTTACAAATATGTAGTGGACAGAAAGCAATTAACATTTATTGGAAATATAAAAAGAAAAAACATATATTTTCGAAAGTATAAAAGTTTAAATCAATAAATTCTTTCAGAAGCTAAAAAGTAGAGTAAAAGGAAGGTGTCAGTGGGTTACCAAAAAAATTACTTTGAAAATAATAGGATTTGCTGAGTTTAATGTTCACAATATTCTTTTGAGGTTATTATCTACTGATTGATAATTTTGGGATTTAAATATGTGAAAGTGAGCTAGCTACCTTAGGTTTATTTGTATGAGTATAATTTTCAAAATATTTGTTTTGCGTTTTATACGTTTATTTTTATTTCAAGTTACTTTCAGACTATTTATTACTAATTATATATTAAAGTGTGCTATAGTACTTCAATTTATTTTACGATTGTTGTCAAAAACATTGTCTGTTCTTTTGTGTTTTAAGTTTATGGTATTTGTAAATACTATTGTCTCAAAACCTAAAAGCTCTGGTGGTTCTCAAGTATCTATTATTATAAATAACAAAAATTCGAACTTCATTGAACTGAGTATATACATAATAACATCTACTCTACTGTGAATTATATTACTATTGCAAGTTACTTTTGAGGTGTTAAATGTTGTTTCACAACACATTGATTTAAACAGTTATTTGGTGAGCCTCTAGATCTATTTCAAGAAAACAAAGAGAAACAAAACTGTATCAAAATCTAACATATTTTTATACACATATTAAGTTGTTGTTTTGATGGTAGTATTTTAGAGGGGTAATTAGCGTCGTCCATATTAATAACCGACTAAGCAGGAATAAAGCTCAGTATCTACTCCATATCATGTTTTCATAATAATATTTTATCATTCATCGGCTTTTGATAAAGTGTCTCTGAGACACCTTTTGAATAGACACATAAACTCATACCACATTTATGACAATTCTAGATAATTTGTAAAAAAACTTATTCAGTGTATTAACAATTATAGGGTAACCTGAAAATGTAATCGGTGTATGTTTTCGAAAACGAATGTGTTCAAAATTTTTACATACGCTTCAAAACATCAACATGTGTTACTTTACACCGTATAAACCTAATTTTAATAGTCACATCGAAACAGATATCAATGTGTATGAAGAATTACTGCAATTAGTACCATTGCATGATACAACAACTGGGAAGGATATTTTCAGTGCTGTTTATAGACTTCTGCAAAAGTTCAATTTAGATTTGTCAAAACTGTGTTCCGTTGCAACAGACGGAGCTCCTTCAATGACTGGAGTAAAAAATGGCTTCGCTAAAATATTACAGACAAAGATCAGAGAAACGGGCAGTGACAAACCAGATTTTCATCATATTCGTTATATAATCCACCAAGAACTTTTTGCTCAAAACTGATCAAGTTGGAAAGTGTTTTAAAGTCAATGAAAAAAATTATAAACTTCATAAGGTCACGAGGCCTTAATCAGCCACAGTTTTTGCATTTTTACGTGATTTAGAAAGTGAGTACACTGGTTTACCATATTATGCAGATGTGCGATGGCTTTCGTGTTCTATGGTACTGGACCGGTTTTGGAATCTCAAAGAAGAAATACGCGTTTCCATGGAAACAAAAGGAGAAGATGTCAGCTTATTATGCGGTGTACCTTTTTTACAAGATCTTTCATTTATTGTAGATATCACAAAACACTTGACGGACTTAAATACGAAATTGCAAGGACCACGTCAAGTTATTACAGATATGCATGATCATGTGAAAGCTTTCAAGTGTGGGAAAAACAGTTAGCAGAGGATAATCTGTCATATTTTCTGACTTGTAAGGCATATCAGGAAAGCACAAGTGTCCCAATATGATACAAAATATATTCAGAGAAAATGAGAAGCCTTCTAGCAGAATTTAAAAATCATTTTCAGGATTTTAAGACCCAAGAACACAATTTTTCTCTATTTACTGGTCTTTTTACTATCGACATTGATAAAGTTCCCCCTCACTTGCAAATGAAAGTAATTGAGATTCAGTGTCAGACCCATTTAAAACAAAAATTTGATAGTGTTGGTACATTCCAATTTTATAAGAACTTGCCTGTTCAATACCAAGAACTATTTTCTTTGATGAAAAGACTTAGACGCAGTTTTAAAACTTATTTCCGCCGATAAATTCGCGCCACAAATAGACAACTTAATTAAAGACAAAAGATGTCAAATATCTGGCAAAAGAATTTAATGTTTGTAGTTTTTTATAATCTTCTTTTTATTGGAAATTTAATAAACAGACTTGTCCTATAATAGTACTTTTTCTCAAGATTTTCAGTAGTTTGTCTTCTTTAAGATAAGGTTTTGCGGCCCACCTAGTCGATGGTCTTCATGCTCATCTTAATCAAGAAGCTTTTATTATTAAAATTTCTTTTATATAGGACTCATTTATTTTATAACAAAATATAAAAATTTATTGTCAGTATCAGCAAAATTCAATATTTAGTTTTATTATTAGTTTTACAAACAAAATTAATTTACAAGAGTTTTTATTTCTGCCGGCAACAATCAAAGAGTATTTAGAGAACATTTTTTCTCTTTGTATTATATTTTTTCACTATTTACAATTAAAATAACAACAATTAGAATATGTAGTTCTTTGTACCGGTATTTTTTAACTAGAAGTACGCAAAATCAGTGGTCCTATTTATTATTATTAAGATCTGTAATTTTCTTCATAATATTTACATATACTATGTTGCATTTCAGTGCCATTCCTTTGGTTTCCTTACCTTCGCATAGTTACTAGTGTCGTCAATAATTAGTCAAACTAATCGCTAAATTATTCTTCCTATTAAAGCTTATTAGTGTAGGTATTAGTAATACAATATAGATTATATAGGAATGTAATTTATGCAATTAATTGTGCAAAAACAGGACAGACAGCTTGTAGTAAGTGTGATTATATTAAGAACACGTTTTAGTTTTTTTTTAATATTAATTGTATATATACATACATATATATTTATATATATATATATATATATATATATATATATATATATATATGTATATATATAAAATGGACAACACGAAATAGCGGGGTTGCAGCCTAATAATCCTATTGATGTTACTGGGACATTAAATAGATGACTCTATTTACTTTGTGAAAGCTTTCGGATTTATTTTAATCCTTCATCAGTCACACTACAAAATGGTTTGTTAATATAAAGTAAATTATTAAAATATTTTAGACTTACTGTAAGTGAGGTTACAAATATAAACAGCTATCCAATAGGAAATTCATTTCTGTGAATGAAAGGAACACCTCTTTATATAAGTATTTAACACAAAACAAAGAGACTGGAAAAAACAATAACAAAAAATTTTTTTGACCACACACGAAACCGTTGAAAGGTAGGTTTCCAATGTTTTCGACCGGAGTCGAGGCTTAACTAGAATATTAAGAATAAAATATATGATGCACCTATTTGTTTCTTTTTTTTCAGATAGCAAAAAAAAAATTAAAATAATAATCCTTTTTTTGGTGTTTTGAAGGCAAGGACGATTATTTGGTTTTAAGGTTTAATAAATTGCTATATATTATATTGAGATTCTGTATATCTGATTTTTTATTCATCGGGTTTTCCTGATTATTTATGTGCACCATTTCGAGGAAATTTCTTTTAAAATAATTAATTTCAATTAATTTCACATTCGAGAACCTCCTGAATCTGAGAGAAGTGTGCCATTTTTAGATACAAGACTTATTAGAACCAACAGTAATGAAATTATATTGGACTGGTACATAAAACCAAGCAGCTCAGGTAGATATTTAAATTATTTCTCATACCATTCAGAAAAAATGAAAATAAACCTCATACTTGGCCTAAAAAATAGAATTTTGTCAATCTGTCATCAGTCATTAAGGGATCAAAATCTAAAACGTCTAAATAACCTACTATTAGACAACTCTTACCCTCAAAGCCTGCTAAAGAAATTAATCTATTCAACTGACACTATAGTACCAAACAATTCACCAACTGTTTCTACTAGCCCTCCAATAATAAAAAAGTATGTTTCCTTTCCATACGTTCAGGAATTAACCCCTAAATTAGCAAACATATTCAAAAAAGAAAATATTGTTATAGCCAATAAAGCCGTTAAACCTACGAGCAAACTTTTTAGTTCTCTTAAAGATAAAACAAAAAGGCATAACAAATCAAATGTAGTATATAAAATAGGTTGTTTACATTGCAATAAAAAATACATAGGGCAAACCTCAAGGCCTCTAAAAGATAGAATAATATCTCATAAAAGTGATATAAGAATAAAACCCGAAGCATGTGCCCTTTCCCAACACGTAAGAGACACAGGTCATTCAGCAAATTTCGAAGAGGCGGAGGTTCTCGAATGTGAAATTAATTATTTTAAAAGAAATTTCCTCGAAATGTTGCACATAAATAATCAGGAAAACCCGATGAATAAAAAATCAGATATACTAAGTAAATAGAGTCATCTATTTAATGTCCCAGTAACATCAATAGGATTATTAGGCTGCAACCCCGCTATTTCGTGTTGTCCATTTCATTTTCAAACAGCCGTGAAATTATAAAGAATCTGTATATATATATATATATATATATATATATATATATATATATATATATATATATATATATATATATATATATATATATATATATATATATATATATATATATATATATATATATATATATATATATATATATATATATATATATATATATATATATATATATATATATATATATATATATATATATATATATATATATATATATATATATATATATATATATATATATATATATATATATATATATATATATATATATATATATATATATATATATATATATATATATATATATATATATATATATATATATATATATATATATATATATATATATATATATATATATATATATATATATATATATATATATATATATATATATATATATATATATATATATATATATATATATATATATATATATATATATATATATATATAATATATATATATATATATATATATATATATATATATATATATATATATATATATATATATATATATATATATATATATATATATATATATATATATATATATATATATATATATATATATATATATATATATATATATATATATATATATATATATATATATATATATATATATATATATATATATATAATATTGTATATATATCATTATATATATTATATATGACTTTTGAAATATATATATATATATATATATATATATATATATATATATATATATATATATATATATATATATATATATATATATATATATATATATATATATATATATATATATATATATATATATATATATATATATATATATATATATATATATATATATATATATATATAATATGCCTATTTCTCATTCTACGTTACAACTATCGCAGGAATTTTTCGGTAAAGATAATAATAACATAAGTGCAAAAGATCAGAATTTGAAACTAACTAAAACAAAAATTCTATTAATAATATGACAAATAATTTTACAATTAAAGTTAACAATGTCACTCTTTCCGTAGTAACAGAAGCAAAAAATGTAGGTACAGTTCTTGACTGAAATCTTAATTTTCAAACACAAAATAAACTTAAAATTTCATATGTACGCTTAAAAAAAGTATACATACATATATTAAAAAAGAACTTACCGCCAAACACAAAGTAATATCTTTGTAATACCCTTATTTACCACTGTTAGATTATGTAGATATAGTTTATTCAGATTCTTTATCTTATGAAGCGTCTCGGAAGATTACAAAATAGTTGCATGCGATTTTCTTATAATATATACATGACATGATATATATGACAACTCTATTTTAAATATGTTTTGTTTTTTAAACCTTCATTTTACTGTTTTTGATATAAATAGTTATGGAATTACTTCAAAACCCGGAGATTCCGGGTCAAACCTGGAGAAGAGGTAGCCCTAGTTTTCAACATTCCTAAGCCTATTTGCAACGGATTTCTAGATACTGATTGAACGAGAACTTAATAAATATGCTTAAAACTTACAAAACTCTACGGAGGGTAAGATTAAATTAAAAAAATATCACACAAGCAAAACTAACCCATTGGCTTCTAAACATTTTAAAATACAATATGATGATGCATGAGAAATCTTCTAATTTCTTGGCAGTCGAAGTTCTGAAGTGCCTCTTGTACATGTCTCCCATTTTCGTTGTTTTTAGGGGTTACCATTTTTAGTAGTAAACATACAGCTTATCGGTGTTCGTTTCCAATATACAGGGTGAAATTTAAAATGCATTTTCGAACCACTTTCGAATCTCGGGTAACATTTAATTCATTTGAAAGGTAAAAATTGGCTCTTGTACTTTTTAAATAGGAAACTCTTTATATTTTTATTTAATATTATTCAGTTAAAAATAAGCTTCTTGAAAATATATCAAAGTCTATCTTATCCTTTTGAAATCGCCCAATTTTTTGAAAAATAAATTAATTTTTTGTAGACTGCTGGGTAGTCTAGTTCACAAACTCAAAATGGTGTTAATTCTGGCTACTGCTAGTAAAAATACGATTGTTACTCAATGGATCCCAAATGACGCCTAGAAAAATGTGCAAAAGTTTCAAACCCGCACATAAACAATTTCAAAAATTATTAGCTATTCAAGATTTTAAAAGTAGTTTATTTCTTACAAATAGCTCGGAAACATTTAAGAATTTGAAAATGATTCCTAAAGAGAAAGACATTTCCAATAACCAAACCGACCGTAACACGTAAACAAAAAAATGTATACTAAATTATTTTTCTCACTGCCTATAGCGGCCTTGTGCAGCGTTCTCGATTTCTAAAATATATTTTCATAAAGCTGTTGGTATTTCTAAATGTAGGTATCTAGAACGAAGACAGTCTTGTAACATTACACTTCTCAAAATAAAAAGAAATCCACTTAATATTCGAGCCTTTACTAAGCTGCAAAGCAAAGAAATAAAACAAGGAAGACGTAGTTAATATTTAAGCATGCAGTGTTGAAGAGCTTACGAGTTCCAGCAGAAAAGTTGCACAAAATATGAGGGTTTTAATCGGCCTGGTGCAAAAGATTTTAAGGAAATAACTTAATAAACCAATTTAATTCAGATCAGTGCAAAATTTACATCCGATGGACTTGCAGCAGAGTCTAAATTTCAATAATAAGTATTTAGAAAAATACGACAACGATCCTTTTATAGAAAAATAATTGGATTTGATATGAGGCATATATTAGCAGAGACGGAATCTTATATTGGCATAATTATAGACACTGGGTTACAAGAAAATCAGCATAGAATATTTCCCAACGAACCACAGGGTGTTTGGTTGAATGGTTCTTGCTTTTGAATGTGGCTCAAAAATAATATTTCGTTTATATCAAAGTAGCATGACCACAGATCTGTATTTCTTAATACTGCATCTTATCCCACCGGAATTACTTAATGATGGCGTGCCTTTAACCAACTTACATATACTTTAATAAGACGGAGCACCGTCTAATAATCCTGTTAAAATAGAGCAAAATAAAAATAGATTAATGTTTTTGTGGTAAAACAGTAGATGATTTGATTATGGCCACGCGAAGGGCATTCGAAGAATTACAAGAAATACCAGTATTTTCTTCAACACCTTACGAAAATTAAGAACGGAACGTTATATATAATTTATGTAAGGCAAAATATAATTCATTTTGAAGAAGTCTTAGAATTTAGTGGTAGAATTAGGTAAAAGTAATTTGCCGTTTATTTTACTTTATTATCATAATTAGAAATAAATATGTACATTTTTATCAACATTTAATTTTTTGTACCTCTAGGAAATAAATTATTTCTAAAGAAATACAAATTATTGAGTGATTTAAAAAAAAAAGATGGACTCGGAGGTCAATTTACAAAAAGCTTATTTTGAACTGAATAATATGAAATAAATCATCAGAAAAAAAAAACATTTTCAATTTTATAGTATATCTGGGAAACGAAGTAGGCTATAAAAATTTTTCGCGAAAACGGCAAAATGTGTTTTTGCTAATAAAGGCGGTAACCTATAAAACAACGAAAATCGGAGACTATGAACACGGTGATTACCATTCTTTGGAAAAAACTGGCGTTTGGTATATCAATTCTTCGTGTTAATTATTTTTGTCGAGCAAATTTGGACTTCCCAGTTCTAATTATCTAATCTAAAAAACTAGAATTATTCTGCGTTTTGATGAGTAGTAATTTACAGAGAGAGGCTGGCCCTTAGATAGCATCTCAGGCTTTTAATATGGAATAATTCGTGTCCTTTTTTAGCAACTATTTTTTTGAAACTGACATCGTTGGGTAATTAGACTAACCTAAGAATTTTTTCCCGGTTTATGAATTCAAATTTTCTAACTTTCTAAATTTTCCTTTTGTCTGCAGATGGCAGATGGAGATAATATATATATATATATATATATATATATATATATATATATATATATCCCTTACGTTCTTTAAATACACGAGGATTTTCTGTGCCCCATGTTTGACAGTTATGTCGATTAACTTTCCCATTAAGATGAAATATAGCTTCATCGGACATAATTAAATTGCCTAAAAAATTATTTCTTAGTGCAATTAAATTGAAAATTTCATTGCAGAAATCCACTCTTTTTGAACAATCTGTACTTTAAATTCCTGCAAAATTTATATTTTGTAGGCCTTGTGTTTCAAAAATGTTTTCATTATTCTGTGAACAGTTGTCTTTGGGTATGACAGAACTGATCCAATTTTTCTTATGGATGTGGATGGATTTTTTTAATGCATTCATGTCTTTTTCTAATTAGAGATCTGAAATTCCACATTAATTTATTTACGATTTTGTAGCATTTCTGCATGATGATTCTTTATCGAACATCATTCTAAACCCTCACAGTTTCAATAATCGATTTTGTTTCACAGCACAGTTTTTCATTTTTTATTTAACAAAAACATTTTTGTTAAAATTGAAATAACAATTTCAAAAGATTTTTGCTATTTTGTCAAATTTTGATGTTTCGGCTGCCAAAAAGTAAGGTAGACAAAGATAGAAAAAGTAGAAGTAACAAGTGTAATGTTGTATTTGAAGATCCATAGTTCCTTAAACTCCTCAAAACAGGGACATAAACGTAGACATTTCACGAAAGCGGAAGAACTAAGGTATTTGCTGATGTCAAAATATCCAAAGATTCCTATTTAAAATAAAGAAGTTTTCCTATCTCTGAGAACGGTGGATAATATTTTCCCTTCCCTGTATAATATTGATTCCTCAAAAAAACTTTGAAAAACAAACAGTTTTTCTGTCCAAACAGCATTTCAATATCTATAACCGTTCCGCTAGAAACGTTTAAAATGTGTCAAAATATCGTGAGATACCCTGTATTATATGAACTATATAGAAGCAGATATTTTTGAACAATATAAAGTGAATTTTTCGACGCTTTGCAGCTTCTAGAGTACCAGAATTCTAGATGTCAGATACATGTAAACAAAATAGTTTAGGTCAATGCTGTCCAACAGCCCGCAAGACGCATGCGGCCTTCAATGCTCTATTATCCGGCCCTCGATCGTACTTTTTTTTTCACAGTATACACCTTTGACATCTGGCAATATCGGATCTATAGAATTACATATTGCTGCGTATTGGTCGTATTTTGCGAACGTGCAAATCGATATTAGTTAAATTGGAAAGAGACCAAGTTGGGGTAAATATTTTGATATCGAAAAATGGTGGAAATTATTGACATAGATACTAGATTATACATATTAAAAAAAAACATATCATTTCGAAAATCGGCTTATGAAATTCTTTTATTTTTTACATAAAAACATTTTTTTTGCCACAATGTAGTTCTAGGGATATGGAGCAATAACCAAATCGATTTTTTTAATTTTGAAGCATTTAGTCTAAAAAAACCTTGGCGTCAAATTTATTTTATCTCTTTATAAATCAAACATTTTTTCTATAATACAGAGTAGCCATAGGGGATAAGAGACTCTACACATGAAAATATTTTTTATTTCTATAACGCTTAGCTTTCTTAAAAAATCGGTAAATTTCCTTTACCCGGAACTTCCCTCGTTATAAATTCTCCTTTCTATTAGGATTAGTGACTCAATTTAGTTCGGAACATAGTCATTTTGTAACACATATTTTGTCTTTTTATTAGACGTCATTTTGTTCCCCCATATTGGATTCGAACCAATATTTTGTTGATTTTTTAACATAATTTAAAATAAATTGAATAAACAGTTTTTTACACTGATTTAAAAAAAATGATTAGACCGCCATTTACCAGTTTATCTGATATCATATCTAATTTTTATTAAAAATGAAAGTCAATTTGACATCATTGTAATAAGTAGTCTCTTCAAGCTGATTTTTTAAATATTTGACTAGGCCGTCATTTTGTTTTGGTATCTTGCATTCGTACCATGTTATCAGTTCGTTCTAATATAATACTTTATTTTTGTGCGACATTTGAGGTAAATTGGATAATTAGTTTTTCAATAATAATTTTTCTAACATTTCATTAAGCCGCCATGTTTTTCCAGCATATTGGTTTTTATCAAAATGTTACCAGGTTAATGCCATATGACCTTATTTTTTCAATCAAAATTTAAAGATAATCGGGTAATTAGTTTTTTAGCTATGTCTCGAACTGACCGACAGAATTGGGAAAACATGTTTTTTGGCTTCTAAAGACCCTAAAATGTTGAGATCTTTAAAATTCTAGAAGGTTGATTTTTTCACAATTACAAACATTTCATTTGGCCGCCATTTTCATCTCTATAACATATTTAATTCTTGCACCAAATTTGAAATCAATCTAATAAGTAGTTTTTTCAGGATGACGTATCAATCAAATATTTTATTAAGCCACCATTTTGTCACGCTACCTTGCATTAGTACCAATATTTAATCAGTTAATTCTTGTGCAAAATTTGAGGTAAATTGGATAATCATTTTTTTAGTAATATTTTTTTTAACATTTCACTAGGCCGCCATATTGGACTTTTACCAAAATATTAGCATGTCATCCCCACATGGTCGTTAATTTTTTACTTAAATTTTAAGTCAATCGGATAAGTTGTTTTTTAACTATGCCATGAAAAGACAGAGCGACAGACAGACCATTGGAATTGAGACAACATGTTTATCGGCATCTAGGGCCCCTGAAACATGAAGATCTGAAAGAATCTTGATTTTTTCATAATTACAATACTTCCCTTTTACGACGGAAGTAAAAAACGGTAAAACAGGGATATTTATTTTCATTTTTATAGGAGTAACCCTAAGGGGGTGAAACAGCTCCCTAAAAACATTTTTTTTTATATTTTTTAACGAACATCGGGCAATTCTTTCAGAAACTGTTAATATTTTTAGAAAACGACAAATACGTCAAATTTATCTATTATTTTGTATATAAACCTCAGCTTGAGAAAACTATTGATGTAATTGATGTATGTAAATGAATATACGGGGATAATTTTTTTTAGTAGAATTTATCTAGTTTAGAGAGATATAAAGTTTTCTTTAGTGCTTTTTTTATATTTTTATGTTTGTTAAATGACTCTTAAGATCACTAAGAAAAACTATTATAAAATCGTAAGTTCGACTCGGCTAGCTGATGTTTTAGAGCAACTTAATAAGATTATAATTTTAATGTAAAATACTCCGACTAATTGAACTTAGCAAACGTTGGAGAAGTTTTTTTTTATAATTTGGCTATGGGCGCCAGAGCTATAGGAGCTCGAAGAAGAAAGATATACAGATATAAAATAAAGGAAGAGAGCAACTTAAAATAATTAGATTTAGATATTTAATAAAAAATAAAGATAAAATATATGCTAATGTGACCTAAATTAAATAAATGAAAAACAAAATCACCTAACTACCAATTTATTTTTCCTTGGACTGTGTTTTTTTTTGAATATTGTTTTCAATTTTTACAATATAAGTACCTGACATACGTCAGTTTATAAATTTCCACATATATAGATTAATAACTATTTAGAAGTGGAAGTGAAATTAAATTTCTCTTACAATTGAAATGATTATATTTTATATTTTGGAAAAATCAATCAATATATTATTAATTATTAAGGTTAGAAAGTACATTTTCTCATAAAATTAAGTTAAAATATTCAAACGATTCAATTTAACAAAGATAATAAATTACGATTTAAGTCAGCAAGGATAAGAAAATCATAAAATCTAAAGAAATTAAATGGGTTAAATAAATTTAGTTGGTAATTAGATTTTTTTAATATTTTTTAAGCAGCTGATCGTTTATCAGTATGATTGAATATTATTTATGTGAAATTCTTTGTGAACAAACAAACAATGAAACTCAATTATGTGTTCGGTTGTTGAATATTAATTAGTAAAGCAGCTGATCTTAAATCAGTTTGATTTAATTTAATTAGTTGATATTATGAAGTTCTTTTTGAACAAACAAACAATGAAACTCAATTTTATGATCGGCTGATATTTGACCTTATGCAAAATTTCTAAAATGACAACATGACTCTAGATAATTCTAGACACTTTTAAGCAAATTTCTTAAGTAGGAAAAAATTTAATCATAAATAGTCAAGTTATTATAAATTCAAATTAAGATAGAATAAGAGAAACTTTAATTCAAAAAGTCCAATTTGATATTAGAGGAAAATTACAATAGAAAAGAAAATCAAAATTTCAGTTCCATAATCCCAATAAATTTACCATGAAATAAAATGCCACAATCTTAAATTTAAATTAGTAAAATATCAATGGTATTACTCACTAGTATGATACCTTGATTTAATATACACTCACATAATTTATAAGAAAGAAAAATTTCATACCTAATTAGGATAAATGTAAATGTCCATAAATCTTTAAGAAATTAATATTTAGTACAGATAATAATTTTTACAAGTAAATATACCAATGCCACATAGACAATATTTATACACAGTGTAAGTATTAATTTATACCTACATTAAATTTGATATATTTAAATCAAGAAGATATGTTTAAATTTTACGTAAATCGAGACGAAAATTTATATATATTTAAATATATTTTTTTACAATAATTTATAATTTATACCATTTATATATTTTTGGAAGATAATTATTAATTAATAAAAAGAAGGAATTGAAGACTGACGAGAGGTTTCGGTATGTAGTTTTCAAATAAGCATTAAAGAAAAGAAAAAGAAAATAAGAAAATTATAAATTACTTATCTTTTCAACATATGTCCGGGAGTATATCCTTGCTATGGCATCATTCCTTGTAGACTACCCAAGTCCAAAACAGGAACAATGACACCCTGGAACTGGCCACACAGCACTTGTCCAGAAAAATGACCACACGTTACTAAAAAAAGGACTTCTTCCTCCAGGAATTGAGAAGATTTACCACAAAACAGTTACCATTAAATTTTCCTCGCCCAGGAATCACTTTTAATTTGAATTATGCAATAAATTCTTCATTTTATTGATTATTTACTTTTAATATCCATTTTCCAATTAATAATTAAAACAATTGAAAGTGGTAGGGAAAAAATTGTAGAGAAGAGGAAAAATGTTAAAAGAAAAAAAAACCTGAAACAAAATTGCGAAATGAGTCAACATGTTCACAATGCACAAAAATGTAACTTTTCTTGCCAGAAAACACTCAAAATGAACTTACCAAATGTTATGGCTTAAGAAAGCAGTAATCCATTACTGAATTGATATTTTATTGGATTTAATCCAGCATCTAGGGTGACTAAGTTAAAATATTAACTAAATTCCAACTAACTTATCTCATGTTTGCTTTCAACAATAGAAATTTTGCAAAAGAGGCTCGAAACAACTGACCCACTCGGTTGTATGGAATCGGACTACATAAAAACAGTACATCCGTATGTCTCACCAAAACATGGCGCCAATTCAGAATCTATTTTTGGCAGTTAAGATTTTTAATAACGAAAAACCCAATTAATAGTTAATATTTGATCAATCTAAAACTCAGGAAATTTTCTCAATACAACCATCTATGTGATACACCTAATGAAGAATCAATTAGGGACCATTTTATAATACTATTCATGAAATTGAAAAGCATATGTATAAATTTTATTTTAAATGTGGCGGACGAAATCTGAATCTAGAAATTTCCTTCGAACGTGTTTTACAAAGCGAGAATTTGCGATCTGTTGATTCGGGATCGATATAATAACTTCGGTGCCATGCGTGCGGTACTTAATAGTCCAAGCAATTGTTAACCCAGTAAAATTGTGATTTGATGCTATTAATTAGAAAATTGTTAATATTATTTAGTTTAAATTGAATTTTGAACCAAACATTGTAACGAACGGAAAAGTTTGTTACAGAGATTCCAAAATGTTTACTTTCTATTAGATAGACTCCAAAATTTTTACTTTCTATCTTTTTGTGTCTTAAATTTTTTACTCATTAACTGATCATGCAATACCATAATCCAGTGGTTTTTAACACCGAAATTTAATATATTACTAGGTAAAACAAGGGACTATTCCTCAGTAATACGAGCCCAAATAATGTGTTTTATTTATTTTATTACATTT
Source organism: Kuschelorhynchus macadamiae (assembly GCA_030620095.1). Classification (NCBI taxonomy): domain Eukaryota; kingdom Metazoa; phylum Arthropoda; class Insecta; order Coleoptera; family Curculionidae; genus Kuschelorhynchus; species Kuschelorhynchus macadamiae. The sequence continues at coordinate 424,592 of JAUTXW010004561.1, forward strand.
TGTGATTTTAACTACCTAATTGATAAAAATGGCATATGACATTGATTTTCATTAGATTATCTTCAAAACCCTATAAATAGATACTTAGATTGTTAATCAATCAATGAATCAAATATTTATTAGTGTCATTGTACAATTATTGTGCACTTACACAAGTCAATAATTTAAATAATAACAATTACAAATATTCTCCATCTTAGCATTATTCAAAATACGAAATAGAGATTCAATAAAACCTTTACACACCACAAACCTAAAATAACATATGAAACGACAAAAAGTAATTATCAAATAGAAGTAATTTAGGTATAATAAAATGATATAATAGGTATAAATAATCAGGTAACCAATAGTAATATAAGATATTAAAAATAAAATCAAACACAGGCATATATATATATATATATATATATATATATATATATATATATATATATATATATATATATATATATGTGTGTTTTCATTCCGGGTGTACATCCGTTCACTACTGTCGTTCTGAAAAGAACAGTTTTGCTTGCTCTTTTCAGAACGACAGTAGTGAACGGCACATATATATATATATATATATATATATATATATATATATATATATATATATAATAGTAACACAATAATCGCATGTTCAGTTTAATTTAAACGTGTGCAAAATTGCTTGTATATATTTGATCTAGCGAATAAAAGGCATTTTGTTCAACATAAATTTTAAGTCTACACTTAAATTTTGTAGGACACAAAACTCTAATTAAATGAGGCAACATATTGAAGAATTTGATGCCATAGTAAGATGTCGTGTAACGGGATCGGTTTAGCCGCAGATATTCGTGTGTATAATTTTGACAATTTCTGGTATTATATTGATGCGTGTTAGTATGGCTTTTATATATTTATATTTGCTCTAAAAAAAGTTAAGCCTTCGAGGCAGTAAACGGAAGGTAACGTTAAAATTCCTAGTTCTTTGAAAGTATACCTACAATCGTCACGGTAGCCAAGCCGCATAATTATTCTAACACAACGCCGCTGTAAAGTGAATTTTTTTTTACCATAGGTAGAATGCCCCCAATTCAAAATACCATAGGCCATATTTGCATGAAATGTTCCATAATAAGAAGTCTTAAGGTATCTAAAGGAAAGAGTATTTTTCAAATTTCGCAAAAGATAAATTGATTTTGTTAATTTTTTGCATAAATACTCGACATGAGGCTTCCCAAGTCAAAAAAGGATCTAGATATAAACCCAATAATTTAATGACCTCTTGACTCCCCTTAACATTATTACGCATTGCAAAAATTAATTGTTGGCTCTGTTCCCTATTTACCAGTAGCCCATTTTCAGTAAACCACTGATGATCCTTAGATTCAGCTATCAAATCTCTATCCGCAAGTTCTACACCACTTGAGCCACAAATACTGTTGTGTCGTCCGCAAAGAATGTAAATATAGATCCGACTCGGTCAAGTCATTTATGTAAATAGTAAATAGGGGTGGTCCCAAAACTGATCCCTGTGGCACTCCGTGCTTCAGGCAAGCACTTAGAGGAATTTCCAGCCAATGTAACAAACTGTTGGCGGTCTGACAAATATGACTCAATTAAAGATATGCTTAAATCACTAAAATTATATTTTTTTAATTTATTTATTAATATGATCTGTGAGGCGCAGTCAAATGGTTTAGTCAAAACATATAGCATTCCTGTACAAAACTGTTTTTGCTCAAATACTTTTACTACAGTTGTGGTTAAATTATTAATGGCAAGAGAAATTAATTTTTCCTTTCTAAAGCCAAATTGACATTTGTTAAAAAGATTATGACCAATAAAATAATCATTTATTTGATTGTTTAATATGGTTTCAAAAATTTTACAAAAAGTTGGAACTAAAGATTTAGGCCTGTAGTTAGATAAAGAACTTCTGCTACTCTAGAAAGTTTCTAGTAGCAAAGGTAAAAACAACTCTGTATAGTAGTATATGTATGCAGTACTGAGCTACGTGGAGTTCAAAAGTATACCGTATACTCCGAAAAATAGGTGTTCTAGGGCTACAACAAAAGCTTCTGAAACAAATATAAATTGGGCCATCACAAAAATTGTTTTCAGACAGCTTGTTTGGGTTAAATCCTCCTACTCGAATAACGATACTCGAAATATCCATATTCCACAAGTCTTTTGAGGCCATATAAAAATATATTGTAGCATATAAGCTGTTGAAAAAAAGATCAAATAAAACTGGGGGATTCAATCCAAAGGCTTGAGAAAATTTTTATAAATGTTCCCTTGAGTGTGCTTTTCTTTCTGAAATATACATAATGACTAATTAGTATTTTTTGTCAAAATCTTTTTTTGCCTGCCAATTTTAAAGTTACCCACAGGTACCATCAAAATATTTATCAAGTCATGCGCGTAAAAGGAGTTTATATGTGGAACACCTAGTTCACATTTTGCAACACCAGAACTTTTTTAACCTTTCGACAAATTTTGACCCCCTTCGTATTTTATTACTTGTAAGTTATTTTTTCTATAGCAGAATTCTAATCTAAAAGGAGTTCTATTTCTATCTATTTATTGGTCAAGCCGAATAAATGTTATTGTTTTAACATACGATGACTTTTGCCTAATGAGAGTAATGTTAATATCTTTTGTTTTTGTCTATATTATTAGTTCATTTTAATCATTCATTCAATAAAATTAGCTTTTTGTATAGTATATATATAGCTCCAGTGGCGTAACTACCGGTATTCCGAGACCAAGTGCTCAGGCTTTTTAGGGGCCCAGTGATATGACCAAAAAGATCACATCGGTCAAGAAAAGTGCGGTAAAAGAACTTTTAATGTATTTATTACCTTTTTTTCTTAACAGAACGTAACCTACGATAAAAATAGATTTTGTATTACAAAAAGTCCTAATGCTGACACGGCTTCCTTTACAGATAATGCTGTTACAAACTAGAGGTTAGCCAAATTTCACTACCTACACTGATCACTAAAAATCACGGGAACGATACGTGATTCGCTCCGCGCAACAAGCGTAGCAGCACCGGCTCCTTCGCCTTATTTAAGAATAGCAGATTTGTTTCGCGATTTCACAGTTCACGAATAGTGATCATGGAAGAACCGAACAGAATAAACCACATAAGAACAAGAACGGCCTGCAACACTGGTATCGCAGATCGCTGAATCGGCCTTACGCATACGTTATTCACAGCTTTTATCCCTTGGTTTGGAACGCCTAATAGCGATATTAGGAAATATTATAAAGAAATTTTAATTTCTTAACACTAAAATTAAAGTCGATTTATAAACTTTCACTTGAATCTATCAAATGTGTACTTAGGACTAATAACTGATGCTTATAGATTAATACTAATATTAATATTTGTTTTATAAACCCATTATTAGACTATTTAAAATACGGGCCTTCACTAGTCTGAGGTACGTAACCTTACTAGTCTTGCAAAATTCTAGAGAATTTGTAAAAATAAAATATTCTTTGGAAATATATCGGAAAACTTATATAAAATAAAGTTTTGATAATCTTGACAAATTTAGGAAATTTATGAAATATATCGATACAGTTGCAGTCATTGAAATTGGAGCAAGAGTTTGACATCTTATGTCACTTATTTTTTTATATATAAGTACAAATTTTGGTAAATCAATTTTTATAATGATATCTAATACTTCTTAAATTTACAAATTACATGCTAATAAGAAATCTAAAAGTAATATTCAAATTATTTCGGAAATATTTTATATTTCCATAGCTTCTCTATAACTTTAGTTCTATATATAGAGCGCATATGGAGAATAAAAGAAGAAACCAGAAAAATGTCCTTTTTTATTTTTTTTTCTATCAAAATGTATAGTTTTGTATGTAAATGTGTTTTAAATATTGGACTAGGTTTTTGATTAGCCCTAGTTAGGCCTTTTTTTAGGTTGATGTAATCAAAAAAATATTAGATTAAGTTTTTGATTTTGCCCAAAGATAAACTTTATTTTGATTTCTCTGAGTGCGTCTGCGAACAGCGCGACTGCTGTCGTTAAACAATTAAAGCAATTTGGAGAGATTAAAAAGCTCTTTGTTTTTGTATATTAACTTATATTTATTTAATGAAGGAACCAGTTAAAATATATTTATATGAACCGGTTACTGATTAACAAGGTAATATCGTGTTTTTATATAGGTTTATTATAAATATAATTTGTTTAACACCTTCATATATTCAGTATATACTTAGTCATAATTCCACATGAATTTTTAGTATTGAAAATATATTTTTAGTTAAAATATATTTATGATGCACTCGCCAAATGCCAACTGCGATAAGTTATAAGGTTATACAACTATAACTGTGATCACGTCACGTCTTAAAATCACTGATATTAAAAAATCACGGGAACGATTCACAGTGCAATTTAGAAATTACGGGATCTCTCATCTCCATTACAACCCTCTCTGTTTATTTGTTCAATTTAAAAAGATATGACTAGATTACTAATTATATATATGATTTAGTGTCAAGCAATATATTAGATAATTTAAAAAATTAGGCCCAAATGTTCAAAAATTCCGTTATAAAACAGAAAGTAGTCTATTTTAAAAATTGCATATAATTGTTGAAAAAGGGCAAAATAATCTAGTAATTTAAGAATCTTTCTTGTGGTTGGTTCCAGTTGAAAGACAAGTGAAATCTTATAGCGTCAATATATAGTTGACTAACCGGATAGTCTACAAGATATAAAATGTAAGGTGCTCTTCGGTTCATACATGTGAATGCTTTCTTAAAACTTCGTTTAGAAATCATACGACAGAGCAAGAACACTGAAATCAATGATGCTAAATCAATAAAAACTCCGAAAAGATTAAGCCGGCCTTTTTAATTTATTTTTAAATCCAAAATCTTAAAAATTATTTACTGTACCGTAGGTAAGTACTTACATAAAAATACAATGTTCTTAACTTACCTAAATAATATGATTAACTGTTATGTACTCTCTTGTCTCTCTTAACAGTTTTTATAATTATTAAAAGTTGACAAAGATTGTCAAATTTCTTGAAAGATTGTCCAATTCTGTAACTTCTCGATGTAGTAAACAGTTCTTGGCTAACAAGTAACTTACAGTATGTACATAAAAGAATTTATTATACTTTTTGCACATACAAATATATAGGATAATACTATGTTTGGAGAAAAACATTTTTCTAAGTTAGTAAACTTTTAAAATGTAAAAAAACATCTTGCATTAACTTGCGCCATTGTAAGAATAGTATTGAAAATTATGATCCAATTTCAATAAAGGCTTGCATATAGTAATGCTACAGATCTGCACAACTGAGGTAGGAAACAAGGTGCAATGATAATGAGTTTGTTTTGTAATACGTTATAAAAAATCCAGTATCTGAAGAGCCGAATCATAGAAAAATTGGGATGCAGGTCATTTTTTTTTAATTATAGCTATTTAGGATCTCCGTTAAACCTGTGAAAGTTTATATAGCCAGACCCTATGCATTTTAAAAAATTTAAAAAAAGCAAGAATTATTATCTTTTTCACTATATACCTGCCAGAATATTATATATAGAGCAAATATGTAAAAACAAAAAAATTAGGGTTATATCCTGAACTGTGAAGTTTTTAAAATATAGAAAAAAATTTATTTTTTTTGACGAATTCTTTTACAGTTTAACAGATTTAATCGTCTTTTTATAAATAATTGTTTAATCACTTTCTCCTTATTAATTTAACTTTCTTAGAGGCTTTAGAAAAATACTATTGCATTGAAAACCTTGATTTGTTTATATTGTAAATAATTATTACCTTTAACCATCATGCTTTATAGTATGTTTCCGATTTCTTCGAAATTCTCATAATCAACCGCCAAAATAACTTAGAAATTACGATATCGCTTTACATTTAGTATCATTCGATGACTCAAATGTTCTCCGTTTTTTCTTAGAAGTGTTTGAGCTTTCGAGGAAAGTATACCTCGCGACTGTCAAAATCGGACTTCTTCTTTAAATCGCTTGTTTCTTTTTTTGAGGTTAGTTTTTCTGAGCATTTTGTATCTCAAATCAAAGAGAAATTCATTATATTACAGTCGTTTATCGTGTACGTGGAGAAAAAAAATTAACTTCTAAATTGAATGAAAATTAATCTCGCAAAAAACTCTTCAGTAGCTGTCGCACTAGTTGCGCGTGATGTAAACGTCCAGTTTGTTACATACTACAAAATAATTACTCATATTTTAGGCATGAATTTCCGCTTTGAAATTTAGTTTTAAACATAAAAAAATAACAATTTTTAATCAAATTATTACAAAGGACCTCTTCACTACTTATGGAAAATCGTTTTTAGTAAATTTTTCTATTTTTTTCTTTTGGTATAATGTAGTTCTCAACTTCCTGATCAAAATGTCTCGTTGACACAACTTGATCCTATGATCAGATTTCAATATACAGGGAGTCAAAATTTTGAATTCAATTTTTTTTTGTATTAGTGACAGATTTTGCTAATATTTTTACCATTTAACCAGTGTTACGAAAATTGCTAGATTTAAGGATAATAATATTTAGTTTTTTGTAAAACATAAAAAGTTTTCCTAGTTTTTTGTTAATGCAATGGCGGATCATATTTTCCGTAAAAACAAAATGCTGAAAAATAAAAAATCTATAAGTTCTGCATCATACTAAAAAAACGGCTAGATTTTTCGAAACTTTAAATATATTAGAGACTAAAGCTAGTGTAAAAAATTTAATAGAAAAGAACATGATAGTGGACAAAACGGATGATACAATATAAAAGCCTATTCCAGAACGCTATTTAGTGGGTAGATAGTTTTGATAAATTCAAATCTCTATTTCTCCCCTTTTGTTTTGCTAAATAAAATAAATACATATATAATTATACTCGATTGTGTAGGTATGTTAATCCATATTTAGAAGTAAAACAAAATGTCGTACAATATAATAATAGCAAATAGAGTTCCTAGCCGATATTTTTTTAATTTTGTAGGTATGTTAATCGATATTTAGAAGTAAAATAAAATTTCCTACAACATAATAATAGAAAATGTAGTCCGTAGCCGATATTTTTCAATCTTTATTGACGTGAACAAAGTTAGATACTTTTCATTGGATTTTAAGACTTTTATTTGCAATTTTTTTAGCATTAAAGGATACTTTATGTTTTATACAAATCTTTATGCCACAAAAATATAAAATATGTTGCTAAAAAATAATATAATGAACAGCACTTATATTTTTACATTTATTAAATAAATAATAAAAAAAGGTTATGAGGTTTTTGAAGTCAACAAAAAATGAACAGATATTACTAAAAATCTGACTGACTACCTCTTAAATTGTCCTATTTTATGAAAACCGCAATTTTTGAACGTGTTTTGTTTAGTAAGTAAAGTTTCTGTGCAATGTGGTAATTTCAAAGTAAAAATGCACTTAATATGAATTACATTGTGTTATATTACATATTATTTTATTATCTATAAATATGTATTAAAATACTTTCCTCGTAAAATGGTAGCTAGCGTATGCATTTTTACAATGAGTTTGTGCCCATCCGGGACTATTCGAGTTCACCAGTGTTGACCATTAACATATTTTTTATTTTCCTCACTACATTTTTTTCAACATACCGGCTTGAGTCTCCAACATATTCAAAATTTAGCAAAGTCTCTCCGTTTGTTTAGCAAATATGCACAATTTATAGATTTCTTTTATTTTTTAATTTTCAGCATTTTTGTATTCCGATAAAATATTGTTCCGCCACTGCTTTAACAAACAACTATTCTAAAGTTTTTTTATACCTAACATAAGATCAAAGAATAATCTATAATCTGGCACAAGAACTGGTTAATTTGTAAAAATAGTAGCAAAACCTTTTGACATTCCTGTATCTCCAAATTTGGTCATCTTCTTCTTGAAGTGTCGTATCCGTATTCAGGCCCTGGCGTTACCTCATCTTATTTGAACAGGTATATGAAAATTTCTTTAATGTACTACACTAGACTATTATATATACTAGGGGAGGCATTCTGTAATGGTTCCACGTTGCTTCTACGCAACAGGGCCGCCGTCAACGGACTTCAACGGACCCCCCCCTGGACTCCTGAAATAAACGCAACGTTTAACACATTAATTAATTAATTATTTTCCTATGTTAAATAATAAATAAGCCAGGTAAGTATATACATTCATTTTTTAGATTATACTGTGCTTGCAACAACTGCTATCAGATACTAATAGATTTGAAATCATTAAGAGTCCTTTTAAACAAAGCATTAATTATAATTTTAAAGTAAGTAAAGTAAAAATGGTTTCAACAATTTGATTGGTTGCCCTGCAAGTTAATAGGGGCCTTGTTATTATTTTTCGATCTATTGTAGAAAAAAGCGTACAAAACATAATGATTTCATGGCTTCTGCAAAAGCTCATGGTTCTTCTGAATGGCATAGGGAATCCACAATCAAAGCTCAAGATTTTGTTAAAATGATTGAGAGCAAAGCTCCCCTGAGATTGAAAAGATTAGTATATGCTGAAAGGAAGCTTATAGAGTCAAACCGAAAAACAACTGATTCCAGTTATTTCTTCTATATTTTTTTGTGACACACATGACTTACCTTTACGTGGTGCAACCAGAGGTAACTTTGATGATCTTCTTGATTTCAGAGTGGAAAGTGGGAATCATTTATTAAATGAGCATTTAATTACTTCTAATGAAACTCAAAATATACGTCACATCAAACTCGAATTCAATCAATTTTCATTTGTAGAGCACTAATTAGAAAGGAAATTGTGGAGGAAGTTGATTTGAGCGATGGTTTTTCTATTTTGCCGATGAGAGTGCGGATATAGAACAACTTTCCCTTGGTGTTAGATTTGTAAACAAAGAAACCTGTGTGAGAGAAGAATTTTTGGTATTTTCTGAGCTAAAGACTTAGCTGGTTCGTTTGGGATTTGATGGCTGTTCAACTATGGCCGAACATGACAACGGCGTACAAAAATAATTAGGGATAAATACCCAAACGCAGCTTTTTCCCATTGTGCTTCCCATACATTTAATTTAGTCATCAATGACTTAAATAAAATACAGGATATTCAAAACACAGCTGCAACATTCAAAGAAAGTATAAATTTATTTCCGAAATAGCCCCTTACGAAAACAATACGTCCCTAATTTACCATTATTTTCTGAAACACGTTGGTCAGCTAAATACAACCCCATAAGAATATTTGCTTTAAACTTCGTAGAAACAACGAACGCACTTGAGACATTAGCTTTTAGCCCGGATGTTATTGTGCCAACAAGAACCAAATCCAATCAACTTTTAAGGTGGTAACAGCTTCAAAATTTATTATTTGTTTGTTTATTATGGCAAAATATTCAAGTAAATTAGACCCAGGTTGTAATATATTGCAATCTAAGAACATGGTACTTCTTTTAGTAAAAAGACTTTTGGGCGAACTTCTTGAATTATATAAAATGCGTAGTAATGATTCTGATGAGTATTTCCGTGAAATATATTGATTGTGCCAATACATTTTTTGTAGAAATTAAATTACCAGGAATACAATCTAGATACTTAAGGTAACTATTTATCAAATGGAACTGAAGAATACTATAAAGTATATATTTTTATCCCATATATGGATGGAAGAGGCCAGCACAGCTTTCCTGCTGCCAGAAATTTATCCCAGAAAATTAGGCCCAAAAATGTTATGTAGAAAGGATGAAATTTCCCGGAAATATAATCTAGAAAACTTTGCAGAAGAAATTGAAACGTGGATAGAACTCTGGAAAACAAAAGAGATTGACGAAAATCTGGAATTTTAAGAAATTCTAAGCCAAGACGTGCATTTCTTCCTGTCGATAAAAAAGGCTATAAATATTTTTTTAGCATTACCACCAACCAGTGTTACCATTGAAAGGTCATTTAGCACACTACGACGTGTTAAAACATAGTTGCGATCAAGCGTATCAGAAGAGAGATTGTCTGGGTTATGCTTGTTAAGTGTATACAGGCAAAATGTTTAAAAAAATGACAATTTTATAAGCAAGACCGAAGAAGGATACAGTTTTTATTTATTAAATAATTTTTTTGTGGTTAAATATTTAAACATTAAATTTTTGTTATTTTTTGTTGTTATTGTTAAACTTCTGACCTTAATTGACTTAAATTTTTTGACCCCACCTATATTTTCTCCTCGGCCATGAGTGTTAAGTAAGAAGCCCTAGTATTGTTCGCAGTCCACCCCAAGTCTTGGAATAGAGTCGTTATTTTATTATTACCTCAATGACTAAAGGCGCTTATGGAACTCGTGCCTTCCTATTGAAAGGCAAGCTCTCTTACCACTGAGCTACCCAGGCGACATCTCAGTGTAGGATATCCTTACCTCCATGTCTTACGTTTACATAATTGCTCTAAATTGTTTGGCTGATATTGACAAAAAGCCTAAAAAATTCTTACTGGATTAAATATCGAAATGTTTATTGATTTTTCTGGCTTCGAGGATAAGTGCATTTTTATTAATTTTCGCTCTCCATATACATTTAAAATAAATATTTTTGTATATGCCATTATTTTTGACTTATACATAGTCAAATCATGACGATAGTATAAAGATACATATATTTACTATAAAATAAATTTTACATTATGTAACGTAACTAAAGTATACAATATAAAAACTTTATGTATGAGTTTATTCTTCAGTCAAAATCTTACTTTTTTTGTGGTATATGCTAGTGTAAATGGCCAATAACTATTCGGGTTCTGGTATAGCTGATATCTGTAAAAATACGTTGAATATTTGCAAAAAATATCACCATCTGTCACCAATGGCCAAAACAAAACCCAAAAAGTTGAAGCCAATTTTATAAGGCTTGGAAAAATAAAAACCATTCAGATTAATTTATGGCGTGGGTTATTTAAAGTTGAACTGAACAAAATTTAAAAGAAAATGGCATACGTAATTCTGCGAGTCACAATGCAGGATAATCCCAGTATTAAAATAATATATTGTTCTCTAAGTCAAAAATTTGAAAATTTCAAACTTTTAAGCCATACTTGGTATATTATAAAGCTTTAAATATTTTAAGCATAATTATTAAGTTTTCCCTCAGAAACACAAGTATCTGGAGAAAACCGTTGCTGATAAGCTTATAAACAGTATACCTTTCTGAAATGAGCATACTACATTCCAAGTTAACAAACATTTAATATCCCTACAATGTGTGCATGACATGTGATACATAGCCTACTACAAACGTTTTAAAATTTGAACATATACACTAAGTTTCTAGTGATGCCGCGAGACGAGACGAGACGAGACTAAGAGTTCATCTCGTTTCGTCTCGGCTTTGGCTAATCTCGTCTCGTCTCGGAAAATCTCATCTCGACTCGACAAAAAGCAATAAATGGCCCTTTTGCAGCGAAGACCATAAATTATTATTAGTTACTTTTTCTTGCATTTTATTAGGCTTTTGTATGCACTACAAAGTTGTGAAAAGAATACATAGTCGGTTGAATATAAATTATTGTTTTGGAAGGTTTTTCGATTAAATTATAATTGTTCCCCATTCCCAGGTTGTTTGAAAAATAAAGCAAAAATTACAATTAATTGTCCTACAACCGTTATATAAAGTATAAAAGATTGAATTCATTTCCACGCATAAAATACCTTTAATAAAAAGTGTGAGAAAACTAAGATCTAAACAATAGCCATTAAATACGCTATTTCGTTCATTAGCGGGTCATTATTTTACGGTTTGCCGCTATTAAAAGGTAGGCTTTGGATTTGTAGCTGCAGGTTTTTGCATTTTTATTTCAGCGAGTTAACATAGTTTATATGAAATTTTATTAAAATTATTAGCTAAAATCATATAAGTTTAAAATATAAGTTATATAACTAGATTATATCAAAATATTATTATGCTTAATAATACAATTTAACTTATAAAATGTTAATAACAGGTTTTGCGGAAATATTGTTAATTAAATATACACTTAAAATATGAAATTCAAAAATGTTTCTGAAATTTTGCATATATTGCGAACTTAACACAGGAAAAATGCCTTCGTGGACAACAGTATTGAAAAACTAAGAAGTATTTAGTTTATTTTTAAGGCTTTTGATTGATTGCCATGTTTCCCTAAAAAATCGACGACTGTGCGGCCGTTTCTAGCGGGCTATCACTTTCTGCTTCAAAAGAAGAAATTTAAAAATAACCAATTCCAAGATTGATCAAGAGAATTTTAGATTATTAAATGTACAGAAGGGGTATCAAAAGGGGGCTGTGATAAGTTATCAAAATTTGGTAGAATATTATTTAACTTTTAAATTTCACCAGCTCTAAATTTAAGAATAATTATAAAATATTCAGGCAATTTTGTTTATATATTTATTTTTGTTCTTTATATTCTTTTAAAACACCTTATACACAAAAACATTAACGAGCCAAAAATTAAGTGATAACTATTTATCGTGAGCTTTGTCCACCATGTAGTCAAAAAATGTGTATTATTACATGCTTATTATTAAAATTCAAATCTATTTAAAGGCACAAAACTATAATCTAAATTTAAAATCATTAAAAAATTTAAGAAAGACATTTCGTTTTTAAAACAACATTGATGTTTTAGAAACAATCCAAAATTTGTTCAAACAAATGCGCAGAATTTTATGGATGCAGTAATATCCTTTGACAGAAATTGAAAGACATGTGTTTATATATAGAAGGCGCTTTTACTAAAAGTCGTGACGAGAACAGGTATAAGTTTCCACGATGAAACATGAATATCTAGAAAACTATTATGGATAAGTATTAGAACACCCTGCCTTTTTAAAATAAGCATATTTTAAAAGCAGCACTGCTTAACATATATACAGGGCATTCAGTCTGGAAAAACAAAATGAATTTATTGTGAGAAGGAAATCTGTTAACAGAATACTTTTGAGTTGATACTTTAAGGTCAGTCTTATATTCAGTTCAGACAATAAAGATATAACCTGAAATTAGTAACTAACAATAAAACAAATATAAATCTGTTAATCAAACTAGAGGGTAATTAAAACCTAAAACAAGACCAGAGATAGAAAAATCAAACTCCAGACTAGCTACTCACATAGTCACATAGTGGCTGTTGAAGTTCGAGGGTTCGAGGTAGAAAAAGAACTAGCCTCGTGTCCTGCAGAGCCAAATATTGAAAAGCCTGATTTGTTTAAAGCCTTTAAACTTGTATACAGTTTTTTTCCCTAAGCCTTTGTACCACAGGAATTTAATCAGAGGTTCTGAAAAAGATTTTGTATTTGCTATCCAAATTCATTTAAAACATCTCCCGCATGACTTTAGATATCTTTGAAGAAACATGCTAATAGAAGAAAAAAAGGCGTTTCTTATTTGTAAAATAGTTGTTTATAGTTTCGTATATTTACTCCGATTTACTGAGAATGTTGTATTAGCTGGAGTTCAAAAATTTCCTAAAACATATATTTTTAAAAAGTATCATTCTCTATATTATTCTGAGAACGTTCGAATTAAACCCTATTTAAAATAGCTGACCTTCGAATATGCATGGTCAAAATTTAATTATGTTTTCTTTTAAATATAAATATTGTGGTGTAGTGCATTAAACGGACAAGTTTTTAATGCATATACGTGCTAACTTTAAAATAACAAAAATATACATCATTTAATATTTAATGACGTAAATATCGAGGGTCATCAAAAAAAAAATAAAATAGAAAATATATAGACAATGTTAAGGAGAATTTGATCATAAACTGGAAGATCGCCGATCTTCGAGATTTATTTCTAATGGTGAATAAATATATCACTATTATTGTAATGACCGTGATTTTTTGTAAGTAATGTGATTTTTAGCCAAAATTTGTTTCAAGGGTTAATTTGTTTTACGAGAATAGTAAAAACTTAGGATTTTATTTATCTTCCTGATTTCCAATTATTACAATAATTATTTTTTTGTAAACAAGAATTAAGAACTCTTATTTTTTGTGACTGTCACACAGATTTTATAAGGAGCATGCAGGAATATTTTGGAAAAATATTCTTAATTAAATTTTTGATATGGTGCACTTTTTGATCTACAATCTGTATTTTAGCGTCCTTACGAGCTGCAGGGCTGCACAACCACCAAAATAACTTCAAATTATCCTATAAATCTATCATAGAAATCATAAATAATTTTCCACAATGTTATTTAGAATAAATCCAAATACTGCAAATTATTAAAATCAAATATCATTATTTAGTCCTACAAAGCATACCGTATATCTAATAACTTAAAAAATTCCAAAACACTTCTGAAAACACCCCTGTAAAGGATGCCAGCCCAAACTTACGTGCTCCAGACATATTCGAATGCTATTCGGGGATCTGCGGATAACTAGAAAATATGCTTCTCAATTGTATGAATTTGGTCTGCATTTCTGCATTGCTTTACTTATAGCCACGAGTAGTACCAACGCCGTCGCGACGGCAGAATGAAAATGTAAGGCTAACTACGCAAGATGATATTACATTACGGATTAAGTTAGTATTGGTTGAATCGCGAATATGGAAGTGTCGTTTAACAAATTTCAACAGACTTAATTATCAACATTCAACAACAGTTACTACTGAAAGAGAGGGGTCGGCCCTCAGCCTGATTTATTTATTGAACTTGAGGGAAAAAGTCGCGATAAAATATATAAACGACAATTTGATAAAGACATGTATCTGCGAAATAATTAAATTTGCAATTGTGCGAAACTTGTTTTCCTTGTGTGTTATTCGGTAGCGGTAATAAGAAGAAAGTCGGGAGAGAAAAGAGAGTGCGAGATTTGAATCATCATTTGAGTGGAATTTGATTTAAAAAGATTTGAATCATGGGGGGGTATTTGTAGAGTAGATCTAATGAAACACATATTTTTATGAACGACATGTATTGCTAGTACCTAATTATTACAACATAATGATTCGTGAGGAGATTAAACCCCTTGAATCCCCCCAGGCTACGGCCTTGCTCGCGGCAAACCCCATAAGATATGTCACCGGCCGCCACTGTGTTTTTGTAATTTAAGTTATTGCCTTTTTATTTTAGTGTTTCTATTTAAACGTATATATTATATATTACACAACTAATAATTAATATTATCACTCAAAAACTTGGGCCATTCAACATATCTCACCTAAATATGGATAACTTATACAAGATGAAATAAATTCATACTTGCTGTTTCGTAAACGCTAAAATGTACAGTAAATGTTAACATATAGTTAGTGCCATTAATTTGGATAGTTGAACATTAAGAAAAATTATTTTCGAGTTTTTGGGGTCTTATTCTGAAAAGTAGGTATCTTTTAGTACCTGTATCTCTCTTATAGTGCAATCAGTTTATAAATAAAGCAAATCCTTCGTGCAATATTTGGGTTGGATTTGGTATTGGACACAAACGATACAACAACATACAATCAAACGAAATCGTACATCGGCAATGAAAGCTGTGAAGAGTGTGAAGCCCGCTTCTTATCGCCCAACTTTGTCGAACTGTTATGTTTTAATATTTTTATTACTCGCCGAATGCCACCACTGTTATGATTTAATAATTTTAGTATTTTGTATTAGCACTGGTAGTAAATGTAAACACTTCAACTTGTTTCAAATCTCTCTATTATCTTCTGTACAAGAGGGACACTTCTTACTTTTAACAAATCTTTACTCTTACTGTGTCTACTGACTTAATTCCACTGACAATATAGTACTGACATAATGACTGACCTGCTCTCTACTGACTACCTAGAACTTATTTTTATATGAATTCCCTAATTTGAGATGCAGTGGCGTATCTGTAAAATTGATTAAAAAAGGTGTCTATAAAAGTAATTTGGGGAGTATTTGCTACGCCACTGCTTACTGTACTACAATGGTTTCTTTTAATGTTTTTATAGCTGAACCTTCCCAAGCTTTATCGACATAGTGTAAATGAGTTTATGATAGGTTTTTTCGGGTATAATAATATTTGGGGCGGAAGAACGTGCATAAAATAGAATTTGAAGTAGAATTTAAAATACATATTGTTTACTTAGAATTTCCCTTGCAATAAACGACCATTAAAGCAGCTTTTGTCGGAAGGTTCCGCCGAAATATAATGTATGTCTAAATATTGCATTTACGTGTCAAACTATCTCTAGACTAATGAATATATAATACTTAAGACTATTCACAAATAAAATGACTATTAAATAATGGGGTCACAACACCTCCCCCCTAAATGAGAGATTTTATAATAATGAAATTGTTAGAAAATTTCGTTCCTGAGTTAAAATATAAATTATGATACAAAATATACATCCTTGTAATTGATACTAATATTTAACAAAAGTATTATGTTCGAAATGATTTTACAAAATTTGCTATGAACTATGTTCTTATTCTATATTATACTAACCTATATAATATTGAAAACTGTTTTTTTTTTTATAATAATTAGGCATTCTAAATCTACTTAGATTCTACTAAAGAAATTTATTACTTATAATAAAACATAATATTATTACTTATCTAATTGATCGTCTTGAGGACGTGTGACCAATAGCTCTGCGAGGCGTGTATGATATACCTGGTTGATCATCCTCAGGGTGATCATCATAATTAATTCTATTAGAAGTTTCACTAGTATACTGAGCTATATATCTATTACTTCTCGGGGATGGTTCAATGGTTTGATTTACCCTTACGCAAATATTTGGTATTATTCCACAACAGGAAGTTTTTCTTATACATTTTGAATATATTTCGTAAACAATAAATAATAATACAACAACAGATACAATGTAAGCTAAAACAGAACCAGAAATATTATATGTTGACAAAAAATTATTTTTTTCAAGATTTTCTGTTAGCTTTTCTATGTCGTCTAGTCTATGGCTAGCGATGTTCAGTTCAGGAATGTGCTTTGAAAGAGTCTTATAATTTTCGTTTATTAAAATTTCTGTCAGGTTAATGTTATTATTTTTTATTTTTTCACAACAGTCCTCACTAATTTTTAATGGCGGAACAAACTCACTAAATATTTTCGACTGAAAGGCATTACCGTGAGGCACGAGCATCGTTGAAATACTATACGCTTTACACTGTTTTCCTATGGTGACACTGCCGCAATTTTTTAAAATAACGTCTACTGGTTTATTTTGATTAATACATGAAATGGTTAATGATTCAGGGCAAGGCACTGCAAACAGCCAAGTATTAGTTGTAAGTAACTGAATAAAGATACCTCTATTAGAATTTAATATATGTTTTTCGCATACTTCTGGAATTTTATTTGTTACTTGAAGTAACTTCTTTTCACAGTTTTCCACTAAATGAGCCAATGAAACTGGTTTTTGTTGCTGACAAATCATTTTATCATCCGTTATTTTTATAAATGTATTATATTCGAGATCAGAGAAAGTTATGAACTGCTCTTTTGTTTCGTCTATTGCAATGTATTTAGAAGATGGTTGAATCAGAACAAATTGATTAGTGGCTAATAGCTCAGGAAAAGGCGATACCTTATATAGGTAGAATAATTGTGCTTCAACTAAAGGAATATTAATTATATAAATTAAATGATTTTTCAAAGTAAACTTTTAGTTCAATCGTTTTTAATATAAGATTAGAATGCATTATATCAAGAGGCACAGCAAAATCTAAACCATGGGGAAGAGAATCCGTAACTTGTTTCAGTTCATCAATTAGGCGAACTGGTGTTAAAATTGCCGAGTGTAATAAACCCTTTTTGGCAATAAGAATTGCATTAATCAAAGTCATTACTTCGAGTTGTAGTTGATGTAACATCATATTTGTCAGCGTAATGTGTTCTTCTAGATTGCCTTTTAAGTCTAAAAATTTAATATCTTTTTGTTCTTTTTCTAATTGTTTGGAAAGAATTTTAACATTATTTTTTAAAATGTTTTCATTAAAATCTAAGGTTCCAATAGTATTGTTGAAATTTGTTAGTGTAGACTTGACAACTTTAGTTTGCTCTTTCAAAAGAGCTAATGCTGAACCCTCATTTTGCGATAAATCTGAAATTTTGCTATCATAATATTTCGCGTCTTCTTCGTCTAAAGTACCGAATAGAATTTTTGTAGCCTTTCCGATAATATTGAACCATCCTCGTTTATTTCTACTTAAAGTACTATAACCTATCAATTGATGTAAAGTTTCTAAATCTGAGCTAATTTTATCAAAATTATATTTAGTTGACTTTAAAAACGTGTCACAAATGGATAAGTGGTACTGAAAATTTTTATGATTACATAATTCAGAGGTTATTTTATTGTAGTTTTTTAGAGAAAGAAGTTTATTTATAGTTGTTAAAATCTACATATGTAATTAGCTTCCATTTGTTATTATAGAGTCGCAGTTCTCCAAGTTTTTCAAAGTGTATTCCTGGGTTGTGGTCGTAATATGTGACATTATAATCGTCGCTATTATCAGAACGAAAGGTATTCAGAGATATAGTGATACTGAGTAGTATTATTCTGAAATAGGAGAAAACATAAAATTTAAAAATACTATCTACATACATTTATATTTTAAATTATTTTCTATAATACATTTATACATGTTTTTTTTTTTGCTTTGTGTTAATCATAAAACTGTTTTAATCTATTGGCATGGACGCATTGTTTGTTTTTGCCTTTCTGTATTATAAAAATTAACGTCAGAAGTTTTATCTATTATTATATAAGGTCCAATCCATAAGGATGTGAGTTTTTGCTTCTGCCTCTTCGCACTGATTCGTCATAAAGTAGCACCTTATCACCTATTTTAAAATCTCTAATTTTGCAATTTTTATCGTAATTTTGTTTTGAAACGCTTTTACTTTTCAATAGATTTTCTTTAGCCAATTGGCTAGAATATTGTAATTTTTGTTTAAGATTGGCAACAAAATCATCATATGTGTATTGAGTTTTCATAGGTTGAATAATTGAAGTAGGTAAATTAGGGGTATGGCCAAATAAAAGTTCAAAAGGTGAAAAGTGGGTTGCAGTATGCGGAGTTGTATTATAAGTAAATGTTGCAAATGGAATCCAGCTATCCCAGTCTTCCTGACTATCTTTGATAAAATGTCAAATACTCCTCTAAGACTCTATGAGAACGTTCTAAAGCTCCGTTGGATTCTGGATGATAACTAGTAGTTTGAACCTTTTTTATTTTTAAAAGTTTGCAAGTATTTTTAAAGATTTCACTTAAAAAATTTGAACCTTGATCGGTAATTAGAGTTTCAGGTAGTCCATATAGACAAATTATTTTCGTTACGAAGTAATAAGCTACTGTTGAGGCTTCTTGATTTTTTATAGGGACATTAATATTATACTTTGTCAGGTCATCTTGGAAGGTAAGAATATATTTGTTACCTGCTTCCGTTTCAGGTAAGGGACCAACAATATCGAGAAAACATCTTTCAAAAGGTTTAGTCGCGGTTGAAGTTATGACCATTGGCATTTTTGTTTTTCGCGATAATTTGTTTTTTTGACAAGATTAACATTTTTTTATAAATCTTTTTACGTCTTTTTTCATGCCTCTCCAGGTATAAAATTGGGATAAATTTTTATGTGTACGGGCAATTCCTTGATGACCGCCTAAAGGAGAGTTGTGGAATTCTTCTAATAAGGTTTCCTTTTCAGATTCAGAGGGTTTTATTAAATTATTATTGTAAACTGTTATATCTACATTAGAGTTTTTAAAAATATGTCTTATCATGGGATAAATAATTTCCCATTTTACTAACGGGTTGTAATGATATTTAATAAATGACAATTTAAGTTTTTTGTTACTTACAAGATTTTTTAACTTTAGTAGACAAGACCATATATTTTCATAATTTGTGTCATTTAACATATTTTCATTATCATTGAGTAAAAATATATTACAGTCGTTGTTTTGGTACTGAGAGACGGAAGGTATTTTTAAATCGTTTTGAACGTTGTATGATGCAAGAAATTGTTTAATCTGATTATTTTGTTCCAAAATATTAAATTGCTCTTTGTTAAAAAATTTGGGAAAAAATAATATTATAGGATCTGAATTATTTATCTGAAATAAATTAGCGTTGTTTTCTTTTAATTTTGTGTTAATAACAATATGTGTTTGCAGATAATTTAAAAATTTTTGATAATCTGTTATCATGTCAGCGTTTACCGTTTTAATCATTCTACTTAAGGCATCAGCATTTGTATTTAACTTTCCGGCCTTATAAATAATTTCGAAATTGTATTCTTCCAATTTTAACCTAAATCTTGTAAGACGCGACCCAGGGTCTTTTATGTTAAATACATAAAGTAAAGGTTTATGATCCGTAACTATCTTAAAATTTGTTCCAAAAACATATGGTCGAAAATGTCTAACTGCCCAAACAATTGCCGCTAATTCTTTCTCTGTCGTTGAGTAGTTTTGTTCGGCTTTATTAAGAGTTCTACTAGCATAAGCTATAGGTCGATCATTATTAACTTTTCCTTGTGATAAAATTGCACCAATCGCATAATTACTTGCGTCGGTAGTTATAATGAATTCTTTTGAAAAATCTGGGTACTGTAGTACAGGAGGAGAAGTAATGTTATTTTTAAGCGTTTGAAATGAAATATCACAAGCATGGTCCCATTTAAATTCCGTATCTTTCTTGAGCAATTTGGTAAGAGGTTTTGAAATTTTCGCAAAATCCTTTATAAATTTTCGATAATATCCGACAAGCCCTAAAAATGATTTTACCTCTTTTTGATTTACTGGTTGAGGAAACTGTAAAACACATTCTACTTTTGAAGGATCAGGTTTGATGCCATAATCTGTTATAATGTGACCTAGATACAAACATTCTTTTCTTAAAAATTCACATTTTAATGGTTGAAGCTTTAAATTATGCTCCCGAAACCGTTCAAATACCTCAATTAACCTTTCATTATGTTCTTTTAAATTATTAGCATAAATTACGACATCATCTAAATAAATAAAACATTTTATGCCACTAAGACCGCTTAAGACCGCATTCATTAACCTCTGAAAGGTTGCCGGAGCTCCTTTTAGGCCAAAAGGCATCCTATTGTAAACAAAATGCCCCGTAGAAGTACTAAAAGCTGTCTTATTTTTATCATTTTTGTCCATTTGAACCTGATGAAATCCATTGGCTAAATCTAAAGTTGTAAAATAATGCGATTTTCCTAATTGGTCTAAAATATCTGTAATATTAGGTAATGGAAATGCATCCCCTGCAGTTATTTCATTAATTTTTCTAAAATCTACGACCACGCGAAATTTAGGTAAACCTGATGAATCAGTTTTTTTAGGAACTACTAATAAGGGACTATTCCAAGGACTGTAAGACGGAGAAATTATTCCATCCTTTAACATTGCATCGGTTTGTTCTTTTATAACCTCCCGATGTTGAAAAGGTAATCTATAGGGTTTAATATTAATAGGTCCCTTAGTAGGGTCTGTAGAAATTTTATGTTTTATTGTGTTTGTACAAGAGAGTTTATCACCTTCTAAATAAAAAATATCGATAAAATTTTCACAAATTTCTAGAAGTGAGTTAGTTTCCTCGACATTTAATCCTTCTAAGTTGAGAGAATGTTTCAATTTTTCTAAACGTTCAAAGTAATTTATATTCGTGTTATTTTCAATATTATTATTATTATGACTAAGCTCTATAATGTCAAATTCACCTTTAGTGATAGGTTGTACGTTAACTCTGGGTAACGCAATTGTTAAGGGTTCATTAGATATATTTAAAATACTAATTAAACATTTATGATTATGTACTTTGGTCAAAGAAGAACCTATATAGAGATTTTCAGCAAGTTGTTTCGATTTTACGATACCTTCAGTACCTGAAACGTTGGCCAAAGCATAAGTTATCATTTCACATCTTGGGGGTATAGTCGTTAAAGTCTCTGAAGGCAAAATCTTAAAGCAATTGTCCTCAAAAAAAAACAGTTTCTTCTTCATAATTAATTTTAGTTTTATATTTTTGCAAAAAATCGCGGCCTAAAATTCCGTCATTTTTTATAGGAATGCTATCTGGTACGATATGAAAAGGATGAATTAATATTTTATTATCTTTTAATTGGATTGTTACATTATATAGACCTTTCGTAAAAACCGGTTCTTTACTTATACCTTTTAGTTCAATAATACAGTTTTGATCTAGCTTTGAATAGTCTTGTAAAATCGACTCCTTTAATAAACAAACATCAGCCCCTGTATCTAACAAAATTTGCAATTCTGACTTTTTAGTGCAATGAAGTTATTTCAATTATATCTAACTGTTTACAATTATTAGAGAATAATACTGACTTAGGAGACATATTATTTGAATTATTACGAGTTGGTTTGATTTTAATATGTTCTAGTGGATTCTTATTATTTGAACAGCTACTGTTTATACTGATTGAACTTTTTACGAAGCGCTTGGCGGGCTGTTCACAACCAAGGCTTCGTTGTCGTTTCCCGAAAATTCTTGGACAGATGTAGTTGGTTGTGGAGGAGAAATACTAAGATTGTGTTGGAGGATACTGGGGGGTAGAGACGTTATAGTTTGTATTTGATGAGAATTATTGACAGGTTCATTATTATAGTTAGGACGGTATCGTCGCTGTTGTTGAGGTATCTCTGAAAGCATTTGAGGTCTGTTTGAACTACGGGGATTGGTATAATTTTGACGATAATTGTTCCCATTATAATTATTGTTAAAATTTCGTGAATTTGTATTTTGATTGTAATTATGATTATCGTTTCCCCTGTAAGAAAAATTACTTCTAGCATTAATAGGTTGTTCCCCGTTATAATTTTGCCCATTTGAAGAATTTGCGTTAAAATGTTGTTGTGGACTGAAGCTTTGATAATTAGGATTATTAAAATTATTTCTTCCCATATTTTGTTCATATTGTATAAGTTGCCTACATTGAGAAGTTATATGATTATTTTTATGACAGAACATACACAAAAGTTTAGGATTTTGGTTATTAAAATTTCTATTTCCCTGACCCACAATACCTACATTTTTAAAATTTGAATTTTTTGCTCTAACGTTGTTTTCGAGTTTCATTTCGATTGCTAATGATAATGCCCTGTCTAAATCTGTTGTGTTTTCAGCAATTACTCGAATTTGTATTTTTTCATCATTTAGCCTTTGTCTAAACGTGTTTACTAAAATTGACTCTAAATTTTCTATTAATACCTTAGCAGAATTATGTTCATAATTTAAATGACAAGTTTCTTTATATTTATTATGCAGGTATCTTAATCTATCTCCATATTCTGTAAAGGTTTCCCTAAAGTTTTGTTTTATATTCATTATTTGAGTTAAAAAATGAGAAGGCGGTCTTTTATCCGTAAACTGTTCTAAAAGAAAATCTCTAATTTCGTCCCAATTTAAAAATTCTTTATATTGTGTCATCTCTTGAGCTTTACCTTTTAATTTAGTACCAAAAATTAATTTAGCTAATTTATTTTTTTCATTTTCTTTCACAATATGCATTACTGCGTCACAGTTTTTTAGCCGTAGCCGTCAAATGAATTTATTAAATTTAATACATCAATTGCATCTTTTCGTCAGCCATTTTTTTGTTTGTTAAAATTATAAAGATTAAATACTAATAAAAATTTTGGGTAAAAATTTAAATATAGATAAGTTATACGGTCGATTATTCAATTACTTTTTCAACACACCACGTATTTGCAGTACCTTTCACAAAATAAATATATCTATATAATTTCAAAAATGCATAACATATAAAAAAAAACAAATAGTGTCACCACAACAGGAAAATAAAAGAAAAAAACTTACAGCTTCATCCTTAGTTAGCTGGAACGTAAGGCGAATTTCCTCGTTTTCTTTCTTCTTCTCGAAACTTGTTGCGTACTGGGCGCTCCTCCAAGTCTGTTGAAACTTCCTGTCTTTGGTATACCGATGTGGTTTAACTGGTATGATTCCTGCTGCGTTCTAGGCGCTCCTTCAGAAAACACGGGGTAGTATATCCCACCGCTGCCACCAATATTATGTTTTAATATTTTTATTACTCGCGGAATGCCACCATTGTTATGATTTAATAATTTTAGTATTTTGTATTAGCACTGGTAGTAAATGTAAACACTTCAACTTGTTTCAAATCTCTCTATTATCTTCTGTACAAGAGGGACACTTCTTACTTCTAACAAATCTTTACTCTTACTGTGTCTACTGACTTAATTCTACTGACAATATAGTACTGACATAATGACTGACCTGCTCTACTGACTACCTAGAACTTATTTTTATATGAATTTCCTAATTTGAGATGCAGTGGCGTATCTGTAAAATTGATTAAAAAAGGTGTCTATAAAAGTAATTTGGGGAGTATTTGCTACGCCACTGCTTACTGTACTACAATGGTTTCTTTTAATGTTTTTATAGCTGAACCTTCCCAAGCTTTATCGACATAGTGTAAATGAGTTTATGATAGGTTTTTTCGGGTATAATAATATTTGGGGCGGAAGAACGTGCATAAAATAGAATTTGAGGTAGAATTTAAAATACATATTGTTTACTTAGAATTTCCCTTGCAATAAACGACCACTAAAGCAGCTTTTGTCGGAAGGTTCCGCCGAAATATAATGTATGTCTAAATATTGCATTTACGTGTCAAACTATCTCTAGACTAATGAATATATAATACTTAAGACTATTCACAAATAAAATGACTATTAAATAATGGGGTCACAACAGAACGATTTAGTTGTATTGCTGTACAATTTGATTGCATTTGCATTGAAAAACATCACAGTGGCTCTGGTAAAAATGACAAACGATTTCGTACTGGAAACAAACACTTGTAATACAAAAACATAAATTCAAACAAAATCGTATTACAGCAGTCAAAATTATCACTGTCAAAATATTCAGGTGCCTAAATTTTCCATAAACAAGCCTGTCTGTACATATCAAAAAATGTAATCTAAAATATTTGTAATTTGCTATCGCTTTAATTGAAAAACGCGCGAAAAGAAAACAAAAAGCAAAGTTATTGTTGCTTGGTTTTGAAAACATACAAACCACAAAAAGTTAAATACAGAACTTTTGATTTTAAACATGGGATATATTTTACCGATACGACAAAAAAAAAGAACGTCAAAAAATTGCGGAATTGTCAATTTGATTTTTTTAATGAGACATCCTACATTTTGTAACGGATGGAAAGATCTTTCCTTTCTGATTTCAAGAATACGTAATATGATGACATTTATTTAATCGTTTTTAAAATTGGCAAAAAGTTATAGAATAAAAATCGAAGTAGACATAAGTAACGTTAAAAGAAACAAAATGGGTGTGTTTTGACATCTTTTGATTTTTATTTTATTACTTTTGTGACAGGATTAAAAGATCTTTATAACTTTATTACTTCATAATTTATTTACTTATTAAAAAAATAAGTAGCTCGAAATCTGTAAAAGTTATTAATTTAACTAAGATATTAAAGGTACTCTATTACTCCAGATTATAGTTTACAATTTTATTAAACAAATTTGTTAGTAAAAAACAAAATAAACAATTTATCTCACGAATTCTCCGACCTCGCATATGTCTGAAACCACAGCACACTGCAACTGTGAGGATTTTTTCTTTTCCTAAATTCGTATAAAAATAAACAAGAAACTATATAGTGATATTTGTTTTTTTTTTATATTTGAATAAAAGATGTATATTTTAAAATACTTTAAAATTTGTTAGCAAAATCACTTGATTAAAGCTAAATTAAAATCTACAAAACGAAATTTTGAAAATTAAATCTTAAAACCAAAGAGAAGGGATTTAAAAAGAACCGAACTAACTTGAGAATTGACACAAACTGTCTATTAGCTTCTTACGTAGGATCAAAAGTTAACTGATTTAAAACTATCGACCCTGCTATAAACGCATTCTGCTGCTTGTAGAAAGTACTGCATTCGGTAACATCTAGTGAGCTTAAAACACCCTAGGTGTCCTTAGGGTTAAGAAAATAATATATATTCAAAACCATTCCATTTATACAATTTTATAGAAACTTATACTACCTTATCAACAATAATTGATCTTCTCTGATAAGCGCTAGTTTTATTACACTTTTTACAAATATTAAGCACTTGGTATTTCAAAAACCGTTAAAGCTATTTCATCATATTAGATATTTTTGAAATCAGGAAGAAAAGAATTTTTTATGAAGCCCAAAAAATGTAGGCTGTTTCATTAAAACAATAATTGTTGAGTAATTGTCACAACTTTTCCATGCTTTTTTAGTTTTTTGCCGAAATTCCACTGTGTGTCGAAACATTGTAATCTTGTAATCTAATACAGTGGAAATGAAAGTAATAGACGTCTTATTTAGTGTGTAATGGATTTCCATTAAGTATCGGCTAACTCAATTGAATTTAATGTTATTATTTATGAAGTATTTGCAAAATTAACCCAATTGCAAATTATTTATAGGAATAAAATTGTTAAAAAAGCAATCTACATTTAACTTAATTTCTTCCCTCTACATCAACAACTGCGTTAAGCATATTTTCAGAAGAGTATCTCATATTCTCATGGTACCACCTAGAATACCCTGCACAGAAGCTTGCTACATGGGTGCAACATTCCAAAGATAGGACCGATTGCATGCACAGGGTGAGTCAACGATTGAAAAAAATAAACTTACGCCTAATAGGTAAACTGCTATGGTACCCATATGTAATTTGCGCACATTTTAAAAATATTTTCAATAATAGAGGGTGCACCAAAAAACAGGGCGTTTTTTAAATAAATAAAATATATAATACTACTTATCTAATTGATCTCAAATTTTGCACAAAAAGCAAGTAGAAATCCACCGGTAAAATTTTGGTACTAAATCAAAATGACGGCCAAATAAAACATTTGTAATCGTGAAAAAATCAATCTCTCAGGTTTAATATATTTTTCCGGTTTAAGATACCAAAAAATTTGTTTTATCAATTTCGGTCCGTCTGTCGGTTTGTCTGTCTGTCTGCCAGTTCGCGGCATAGCTTAAAAATTACTTATCAAATTGACTTCAAATTTTAGTCAAAAATTAACAGTCATATGGGGAAGACTTTGCAATATTTTGATAAAAATCCAATATGCCAAAACAAAATAGCGGCATAGTGAAATGTTAAAAAAATTATTACTTAAAAAGCACATATCCAATTTATCTCAAATTTTGTACAACAATCAAGAATTATGTAGAAATTAACTGGTAAAATTTTGGTAGGAATTAAAAATGGCGGAACAAAATGGCAGCTTAATAAAATATTTAAGAATTCAGCTTGAAAAACTACTTAATGAGTGATTTCAAATTGTGTGCCCTAAGTAATTGTGATATAAAGATAAACTAGTAAAACTGTGGTTCTAATTCAAGAGGGCCAAACAAAATAGCGGCCAAATAAAATATGTATAATCCTGAAAGAAACCAATCTTTACATATTTTCAAATTTTAGGGTCTCTAATGCCAAAAAAATATAATTTTATCAATTTCGTTGATCCGTCTGTTAGTCTGTATGTCTGTCAGTTCGCGGCATAGTTTAAAAATTACTTATCAGAATGACTTCAAATTTTAGTCAAAAATTAAGTGACAAATGGGAATGACCTGATAATATTTTGGTAAAAATCCAATATTGCAAAACAAAATGTCGGCCTAGTGAAAGGTTAAAAACATTATTATTAAAAAACCACTCATCCAATTTATCTCAAATTTTGCACAAAAATCAAGTATTATGTAGAAATCATCGGATCATTCGGATTTGGACGACCATCAAAAACTTTTTTAATTTAAATACGGACTTGGATTTTTAATTTCACTACTCGATACCTTTTATAACTTTAAATTAAATTATGACAAAAAAATCATATATCATTTGATTTGTTTGAGAAAATTCGTATTATCTGAAGAATTGCGAAACAACGCCATTTAGTGACCACTAATAGAATCATTACGGCACAGTTAATAGCCCTCTAAAGTGAAGAGCGAAAAAAGCTCTTTTTTCTAACACCAAGTTCAATGTAATCGGTTCATCCAAAACAGAAATATAAACGTTTCAAAGAAAAAAGTATAACCTTCCCCCACCACTTTATTATTGAAAATAGACAAAAAAATAGCAAAAAGTTGCATAATTGCTTGAAGAATGCAATGCTTATATTTTCGACAAACCTTAATTAGTTGTTTAATGTTTGAGTTGCTGTTACGCACCCTAGCGGCCATTTTCAAACTTGAAAATAATTTTCAGTTATTTCCTTTGGCCGATTTACCCACAAATATATTTTCCCCATAATTTCAAGATCAACGGTTACCGATTTATGGCCGGAAACCATTCTTAATGAATAACCCTGTATATATATATATATATATATATATATATATATATATATATATATATATATATATATATATATATATATATATATATATATATATATATATATATATAAGTATATTCTTAAACTTGTCTTTAGAAGACATGTTTTGTATCCATATAAAAATTAGGAGATTTATTTACAACAATAATTTGACGTTAATGTACGACATTCAAGTAGAATTTAAACAGAAATATTAAGGCGTACACGTACATTCAAGCATATGTTAGCTTGTAATATTGGGTTTATATGTCACCTAAATGACAAATGTATTTCTTTTTAAGATTATTTGACATTCCAGTGGAAATACGAAAGGTTATCATTACTTATTTGAATTATCTTTCGATAGTTTGTTAATAATTGTTGACAACTAGGATAGTTTAATTAACTAATTTGGGCTTTTTCTAAGGTTTCATTTTATATTTAAAAATACATCTACTTTGTCAATTTTTGTACGTTAATTCTTTTAAAATTTTATTTGACATCCATTTTGTTTCGCTATCTTGAATCCGTACCAATAGCTTTTTCTGGCTGAATTTTCAAAATATTTTATTAAGCTGCCATTTTGTTTCTTTATCTTGGATTCATACCAAAATGTTACCAGTGCTAGGTAACACTTTTTTAGTTCAAAATTTCAGGTAAATTAGATAATAATTTTTTCAACGTCTCATTAGGCCGCCATACACGATTTTTGCCAAAATATTACCAATTCATCCCCGTATGATCCTTAATTTTTGACTAAAATTTGAATCAGGTAAGCAGTGTTTAAGCTATGCCGCGAACTGACAGACAGACAAACCGATGGAATTGATGAAACATATTTTTTGGCACCTAAAGGCACTTAAACGTGAAGATATGTAAAATCTGGGTCGGTTATTTTTTTACGCTTAAAAAAAATTTATTTGGCGGCCATTTTTGTCTGCCATCTTGAATTTGTACCACAATTTTACCAGTTCGTCTTTATATCACAATTAATGATTGCACAAAATTTAAAATCAATCCATTAAGTAGTTCTTTTCATCTGTGAATCTGTATACGTTTTATTAAGACGCCATTTTATTTCGCTATCCTGGATTTATACCATCATTTGGCCAGTTGATCACATAATATTTGATTTTTTCTGCAAAATTTGGAATAAATTGAATAAGTAGTTTTTAGTAGTATTTTTTTGCTAGGCCGTCATATTGGATTTTTACCAAAATGATACCAGGTCATTCCCATATGGCCCTTAATTTTTGACCAACATTTGAAGTCAATCGGGTAAGGAATCTAGGCACCTTGAAACGTAGAGATTTGAAAAAATCTCGGAGTGTGATTTTTTTCACGATTACAATAGTTCCCTTTTATGAGTGAAGTAAAAAGATCCAATAAGGCTACACATTTATCAGTTTCGGTATTAATAGATTTTTAGTTATATATTGGGTTTTATCTTGCAAATCTTTATTAAGGTTAATCTAGTTAATCTAGTTTTAGATGTCGGCTATTTCAACACTGATTTCTTAGGAAATTTACCAATCATTATTTCTTGCGCCAAATGTCTATATTCGCCAACATGACTGATTTGCAAAACTGACTTTCGCTAAATTAATCTATCCTTTAAAATGTCGTTCACCATATTGACGCAAACCCATACCAATAGCTCATTTACGACTAATAGAAATAAATTTGAAGCAACAAAAAAATTAAATTGAAATTCAAGTTGTGCTGCTTAATAAAAATTTGCATTAAATTACTTAAAATTAATAAAAGAAAATCGGCGTACTACAATATCTGATTTTAGACGAGATCTAAGGCACTAAATCAGAAAGAGTATGTAAGAGAAATATTGACATGCTGTTTTAATAAATTGTACAGTCACGGAACGATATCCCCTCAAGACCTAAGACTCTTTAAATATAGTCGGATTATTTTATGAAATGGAGGATATATCACCCAAACTTTTCTAAATTTAGTCGGATTATTTTATGAAGTTGCTATATTTATGCAAAAAAGTACTTTTTTTGTCGGTTCTATTTCTTTCGGTAGTGGCAGAAAGGCACACATATTTGACTTTTCATCAAAGTATAGAAGTAAGGTCCTTTTTTACAGGGATTTTTCTCTAGAGAGTATTATGTGTATACCTCCCCCCCAAGTGCTACGCCGTGTTATTTACTTTCTAAGGTCGCCCCTTCTCTCAATAAGGGTGTCTTCTGATCACCTGAAATCATTTTTTTTTTCTGTCATTTCTTATATTCTAGCATCTATTTAAGCAATTTTATTGCAATTCAGTGAGAATGTTATTTAAACTTTAATTTTGTCGCCCTTTTGAGAAACATTTCTTTCTGGTGACATATTCTCGAGTACAGAACTTCGTGCTGAATATTACATAGCAATACCAATAGATATACTGGACAACCCTAAGAATTAAAAAAAATATATTACAACATAGGGTTAAACATGGAAGTTTCACTTTTAAGTCGAATAGAAAGACATTGTTTAAAATAATCCTCCCATAAAATTTAAAGCAATATCTTAAACAAAATGGGAAACTGATGCATTGTTTCATTCTCAGGTATAAGTCCTACAACTAACTTTTATTCGACCTTGATAATTATTTAAATCAATTTTGAATCATTTCCACGTGACCTACTTACCTTATATAGCCTTGAAATATTGTGAACATATTTGTCCCTTAATGAGGAAATATATGACGACCTTGACAGTCACCTTCATCATATGGTAAGTCATTGTTTTGCCACTTCCATTTGATCTACTCTTTTCGTATTTACTAAACGTATATTGGTCCGATAACGATAAAAAATATGAGTGATCTTAATCTTCACCTTGACATTACTCTATCTTTTCAATCAGTGTTGAACCAGCTCTAATAGACCTGCAACTATAAAATTGAAAATTTGAATTAAAAAATTCAAATGTCAATTTATATCTACTTTACCTTGGTATATATAAATCCGATACAATAACCTGACAAATTAGGTTCAAATGAGCTACTTTTGGGAAACTAGAATTTTTTGTTTTGTTTTATAATTTTCGTACCAAGATCTACCAGTTCATACCTTCATCAAACTTAAATTCTTACAACATTTACATTCATATAAACAAGTAATTTTTTACATATAATTTTTAAACATCTTATTAGGCTGCTATATTGCTTTCTAAACAAATTCACCACCACGCCAATTTATCCCAACGTGATCCTTGAATTTTGCACAAAATTTAAGGTCACTGGGATAAACAGTACTTTAGCTACGCCACGAACAGCCACATCTACAGACCGACATACAGACTAAAGACATTAAAATAGCATGTTTTTTAGGGACCCTAAAACGTGCAGATCCGAAAAAATCTCAAACGGTGATTTTTTAGACGATTACATACATAACCTTCTTAGGGGAAAACTAAAAAAATTCCAGTTTGAAACAAGACTAAAGCAATGTGTTTTATATTTCCTTTTATGTAATCAAAATAAAATTATTTTTGCACGTGGACGGTAACTAGTTAAGGAACAGCTCGATATTTACAATTATCTGATGAATCTACTAAAAAAATAATAAATATAAATAAAATACGTTTTAAAAATATTTTTAATTCTAAGAAACACACTAAAAACAATAACATTTGTAAAAAAAATCCGGTAAATATATACAATATATTTAATTTAGATTTTCATATCAGAGGCATAATATTAGAAACAGTTATGCTCATTGCGAATTAATCATTTAACTCTGTTATACCAATTTTAAACTCTCGACTTTGTACACATTTACCGGATGTTTAAATTTCATTTTTAGCAGAGTTCTTATTTCCCTCGTAAGAAGGATAAATACCCTATTAAATTTTTGAACATAGTTGCTAAGTGTCAATGTAAAAATGTTTAATGATATAAGTCCGAATTAATTTCGAGATATTTTTTAAAGTCCTCACAATGGAAATCATTTATTTAGCTTTGATTTAGTTATGTCGCGTCCGTGGGATAATTGAAATAGTGGCTATCGCAAGAGAAAACATCACTTGAAGCTAAACAAATAGTGAAAAAAGTTAACGAAACTTAGGTAAAAAGAAATTTTAAAAAACAAAGTGCTTTGCAAGAACCCACTGAACTGACAAAACCCCCAATTAATACGATTAGGGATATTGTAGGAAAACTATTACATAGCAACAAGAAAAAAACGAAAAAGTTTTCGGACACAATCATGTAGACGATTGTGAAAAAGACATCATCAGAAGAAATATATATTCCATGTCTAAAGAGCAGTTGGTGCCGACATTGGACAAAATAAAATTAAGACTGGTGCAGGCCGATCAAGCCTTCATGGAATACTGATGTAATATTGATGGAATCACAAAGATTACGAATCCCGCGACATTCGTTTGTATAACAAAATAAAAAGTATATATAAGATAATAGGCCAACACTTATTTACCTTTGTGAAATTTGCAAAATTCGTTTTTATCGAGTGTTCCTGAATATAGTGTTATTGTTAGGAACAAAGCAAGTTACCATGGTCGCCTATTAAATAAAATTCTGAATGGGACCAACACCTCATCTCAAATACAGGAATATATTAGAAAATGACATCTATTTTGAATGAAGTTATAAAAAGTAATTTATTGATTTAAAAAACTATAAATTGAAAAATGAATATGTTTATAAGAGCATCGCTGGGGAAATGTAACTTCCTCCATATTATTGTGTGTTTAATCCGATTGAACATTTTTGGCATCAAGTTAAATCAAGAGTAAGGGCACAACACATTTTTAAAAAAAATTACTTTGGGTGTGACAGTGGTTGAATCATTTAAAAAGAGTTGTTATTATTATATATACCTTGTGAACGCTGGACAACATGTTGTAAAAGTTGAAGATTCGTACATTTATGCAAAATATAAAACCACTAATAATTACGTTAGTTGATGACAGGGATAGAGAAACTGAATTAGGCTTTATTAAAATGTATATTTATTTATACAATATGTCCCCAATTTGTCCTCCTGTAAATCCCATCTGGGGTCCTACTCTATATTTATTTGCAATTTTATGTTATATTGTGCCTTTTACTACTCATGTTTTATCCTTTTGTTTTTACACGCACCTACTAAAATAATACCTCCAAAGACACTTATTAGTTTTATTTATACTATGTGCTTTAATGAATAAAATTATTAAATCAATTTTTGCAACCTTTTATAAACACATGATAAGAATGTCTTTATTGCCCACTTACAACTGCAAAAGTCAGAATCTTATATTTTGGAATCTATTTTACCAGCCGTACAATGTCTCGATATACTCCGCCACATTGAACATTTGACATTTTAAAATACCTGGATAAAGCTAAAATACTTGTAGATGCCAGGACTCTGAAATTATAAAAGAGCATCCACTAGAACGCGTCAGTACAAATGAAAATTGGGAAAAGAATGAAGTCCGGAAAAATAAATAAGAGAGATGGGTTAGACAAGAAAATACGGTATACCCAAAAATCTTCACCCTGGTGATAAAGGATGTTTTCAGGAGGCTCATTTGCGGCGAAAGTAGCATTTGAATTCATAAATCAAAATCGAGTTATCTGCGGTTCGC
Source organism: Kuschelorhynchus macadamiae (assembly GCA_030620095.1). Classification (NCBI taxonomy): domain Eukaryota; kingdom Metazoa; phylum Arthropoda; class Insecta; order Coleoptera; family Curculionidae; genus Kuschelorhynchus; species Kuschelorhynchus macadamiae. The sequence goes on from JAUTXW010004561.1 coordinate 458,592, forward strand.
TGATGAGTGAAAATGAAGCACGACTTCCAAATGAAGTTCAACAAAACAAAAATAATGAGTTTAGAAAATTTCAGTGTACCAAACCTCAGAAGAGATAAATTAGATTTAAATGGATTGCTTTTGGGAAACTGGAATATTTTGTTTTACCCTATAGTATTCGTACCAAAATCTAGCAGTTCTCTTCTTTAGACTTAATTCTTGCAAAATTTAAATTCATATAAATAAGTAATTTTTTACACACACATTCTATGTTAAATTCGTACAAACATGTTATCGGGTAATTTATATGTCACATTTGATTTTTTAGCAAAGTTTCAAATCAAAAATAGATTGTTTACACAGATTTTTTGAATATTTTATTAGGCCGGCATTATGTTCCGCCATATTGACTTTTTACCAAATTCACCACCATACCAGTTCACTCCAACGCGACAATTGATTTTAGCACCAAATTTAAACTGATCAGATAAGAAATATTTCATCTGCGTCACGAACAGACTGATATATCTACAGACCGACAGAGAGACCAAAGGAATTAAGAAAGCATGCTTTTTAGGGACCTTGCGTAGAGATCTGAAAGAATCTCAAAAAGTGTTTTTTTACACTATTACATACATATAAATTGGGCCATGAAGGCTTACAACCAAAATATTTTTTTAACTTTTGGAGGTGATGAATATAAACTACTACCTTATGGAAGACAAGGTGCGGGCACTTGTCGGAACTTTCCCTACAATTTTCTGGAGCAAGACCGGATAGCACTCTATCTGGTGAAGTCGCATGCATCAAAGAATGAGATGATAACAAGGAAATCATAAATGGAGATTTTTAAACTTTCCCAGGACAGGTTTGAACTTGGGAAAGCCACTAATCCTACAAATGTAAATTGTCCATTTCAAAGAAACTTCCGAATTTAACCAACATAAGGCGTTCGAGTGCTATATTTGCCAAGCTTTAGGCCTGGGGAGTGTTTGTATGCAAGGAAAAGAATGAGGTATTTCAAAAGAATGGGACGCTTTCCTCTCGAGTCTACCCCCACATTGATCGAAAGCGACCCTGAGACGTTAGGGCCAGGACCACCAATCATATATGTATTATTTACGTATGTTTGTCTATGTGCTGCTAGTGTCCTAAATGGTGGCCATGGTGCTTCCTTTTATCCGCTATGAGGAAATATATATTTTAACAATCTATCGCAATCCATTAAATTGAAGAGGTCGATATGACGATTCTAAATTGAATCTATTATTTGAGAAACTTCATATGTTCACATTTTAGCAATTATGCCTTATTGCAACAAAAATATACATGCAGATTACACTAAGATCTAGGTTTTCAAAAGAAATCATCAAGTTATTTAGATGACTAAATTTCACGCATTATTTGAAGGATATGTGTATATTTCAGAAGATTATATTTTTGGATTCAGTTATACGGAATACAACAAGCTAGTGTAAACATAAAAAATAGTTTGACGAGTTTGGATGTACCTAAATTTCAATGATGGTATGAAAACAGATACTTCACGTTAGTTGTTTTTTGGACAAAAACGAGAGTGTGCGTTTAATGTTCTCGCTTTTTAGGAAAATATCTCGCAGTAAATAGCTGTACTGTAAGTTATTTAAATTGACTAAATTAGTTTATTTATTGAACCTAAATAGAATAAATTGGAGTTAACTGCTACAAAAAAAGACAAAAAAGTAAAATAAAAAGCGACCTTTAAATAGTGACAAAATAAGATACCAATGTAAACATAAACTATGTACAAAACCTACAACAAATGCTCAGTCTGTTATTAAAACATATTTTAGCATATTTGAAGTAATAATTCTAAAATATTTTTGGATTTTTTTATTTTCCTGAAAATCATAAAATTGTGTTTTAACCTGCTAAAACATCATTTAGTGACAAAATTCCAGGTTCCAGGTCTAGATATTTCTAAGTGGTTTCTGTCTCTCAATAAAAAATTAACTAAGCATGGTTTTCGAATGCCTTTTAGACATCTACACGCTTATGATTTTTAGGAGACACACATTCATGGGTTTGGAGATATTTTGTGGAAAGACAATTGAAAAGATAAGTTAAGTTAGATTTGGTTAGGAACTGGAACGACCCGTCGATCTACAAAATTGTGTCAAACACATTTATATGCTAGAACCAGACAAAACGTCCACTATACTATAGAATACATATCGTCTTAATATTTAGTTTAAAAAAAAGCTCTTTATATAGGTATTTGAAGTAATTTGGAAGACGATAATGCAGCAATGACCTATAATAGTCAATAAGAACAATCTAATAATAACTGCAAATATATAGTTTTATGGTATTTTCGGGTGTCTAGAAAAAAAGATACTTTACAGAAATATAAAAATAAAATATAGTGTAGATAAAGTGAATTTGAAATTTTTATTTTGATGGGGGTGAAATTTGTTTTTTACAATATCTTTTTAACCAAATAAATTCATTCGTCTTGAAAGTTATGTTCTAAAAACTAATTCCTGATTTTTTTTGAAATTCGACCCTTAAGGGGGGAAAAAAGGGTGCATTGTGTTTTTCACAATATATCTTCAACTTAATGTAGTGTTACCACGTCTGTAGCATAGCTCTAATTTTATAAAATACATTTCAAAATCGGCCATGTGAGAGCTGCTGGCGAAACCAAAACAAAATCGCTTTGAGTTTTAAATAGATAGGTATATAGATTTTACACAAAAAACCTAAAATTTGTGCCCAAAAAATGTTATGTAAATAAAGCCATTTAATGTTACGAGTGAAAGTGAGGCGAATGCCACACCATGCTATCTTTATCACATTTGGCCCTGGCACAATTTTAGAAGATCTCGACAATGATCCGGGCCGTTTCAGTTACGTAATATTGAGTTCATTGGTTCAGACAATACGTTTTTCGTACTTTGAGCGACAGAACTTCAAATCAAAATGAAACGTGTCAGTTGTCTCACTGCCATTTCGTTTAAGCAAATCACACATTCCATTTTAAGTCCTTAACAATGGCTTCAGAGCTGTGATAATTAGTCAACCAAAGTACTGGAAGTAACCAATATTAAGTACTTGATTTTAAAAATCTACTTGCAATATTAAGTACCACTATTTTGCAAAAGTACTTAAACCGTTCATTAGTTTACGTAAACATGAACATTTAAATATAAGTATTAAGTAGATGGTCTATTTAGTTTTAAGTACATTTCCTTAAAATACTATCTAAATACTTAAGTACTTTTTGGTATTCAGTATTTATTAAATACTTAAAATATATCTATAAGAAATTACAGTACATCTAAATACTTAAGTATTTAGCCGATTTTTAAGTATTTCAATCATAATCAAGTTATTTTTTTTTAAATAATAACTAAGTATTGGTAATTCTTATTGTTAAATAAATTTCTTTCTTATTTATGTATCTACGGACGTTAATACTTTTGTTTTTTATTCTTATTGTTCTTATAACTTCTTTTCTAAAACACATGACTGTTGTTCATTTTTTAAGTGATTTTTTGACCATCGCCGTAATGTTTTATCAGTTTTAGCAAAAAAAATCAGTTTTAATAAAATCATATGAACAAATTCATCGCAAATGAAGAAAATACGTAATATACTAGATACAATTAAGAAAGCATTATGTAGCTAAAATAAAGCGCCGAGTTTATACCTTTTTCTGAAAATATCTAATTATGAATTATCTCCATTTTTAAAGCTGCAATAGCAAAAACATATTGTTGTACTGTTAAATTGAAGTATGAAATATAACCAAAAACGTGTACGAGTAGGGTCTACGCATGACAAACAACTATATGCATTATACTAATTGTAGCCCATATAAACAACTTTACTACAATTGCTATAACGCCTATATCGAAATATTAAACAAACATTTTTTTATGTGTAATGTTGCCATTTGTGATTACTTCATTATACACATATATGACTGTATATAGTTTACCAGAACCGTCTTGTTGCTCTAGACAATACATGACGACAAACATATTTATATTTTAATATTTATTGAAGACTATATTTTGAATTATCAGAACCTGCATTTTAATTTAGCATACAGAATTTTTGCCTATATTTAGAAAAACCACTAAGCTTTCATTTTAAAAGTTGAAAAGAAGGTAAAGTAGTCAAAGAAACTATATATTCTGGGTTGTCCATAAAAAAAAACATTTCTTATTCTTTGGAAATTCTGCTGACTAAAAAAAAATCAATTTATGGTTGTTAGGTTTTTTAGCGACCAAAAGTTCAATTTAACAATACATTTTCATTTTTATCGTTTTGTATTTCTAATTTTTAATGTATATATTGATCTTTCTCGGTTCCCGCTAATGGTGATGCTATATATTATAAGTTACCAAAGCTCTAGTTAAAATTTATATACCAAAGAATGTGAAACTTCTTTATTATATTAAGTAAGTTTAAAATTGTAATGTAGGCACTTTTGGGAGTATTTGAAGGTATTTAAAGTAAATCTTGTGTCTTTTGTGACTGTAAAAACAAACATAGGTAGTTATTTTTTAAATTCTGTCGGGCTCAAAATCGTTAAAGCTGGCCTCAACAATAAAACTTCGCATGAATAAAACTAAAATGTCGCTTGAAATTCATACTTTTTGCAATAATGGTGCCCAATATTAAATTCTGAACTATGTTTATTTCGTAGAGGTAGTAGTAGAAGTTTTTTTCACATTTCACTAGATAGCCATTTTGTTCCGCCATATTGGATTTATACCAAAGTATTACCATGTCATCCCCATATGACCATTAATTTAAAAAAAAATAGCAAGTCAATCGGGTAAGTACTTTTTTAGGTTCGCCGCAAACTGGCAGACAGACAGATCAACAGACAGACCGACAGAATTGAGAAAACATATTTTTGGCGTCTAGGGACGTTAAAACGTGAATATATGTAAAACTTAGCAGGGTGATTTTTTTCACGATACAAAAATTGTTTTGTTCTTGAATTCGTATTACAATTTTACGAGTTCATCTCTCTACCACAATTAATTCTCGCACAAAATTTAAAATCAGTCTATCGAGCTGTTTTTTCAAGCTGAATTTTTAAATATTTTATTAAGCCACCATTTTGTTTCACCATCTTGGGTTCGTATCAGAATTTTGCCAGTTGATTCCTACCTAATATTTCATTTTTGTGCAGAATTTGAGATAAATTTGATAGTTTTTTTAGTAATAATTATTTTAACATTTCACTAGGCCACCAGTTTGTTCCCCTATATTGGATTTTTACTATAATGTTAATTAGGTCATCCCCATTTGACCCTTAATTTTTACCAAAATTTTAAATCAGGTAAGTAGTTTTTTAGCTATGCCGCGAACAGACAAACTGACCGACGGAATCGAGAAGTCATTTCTCATCAGATTTTTGACATGAGTGACCTTGAAACTTAAAGATCTGAAAAAATCTCGGAGGGTGATTTTTTCACTATTGCAATACTTCCCTTTTACGAGGCAATAAAAACATTCAGCCAATTTCACCGAAACCAGTTCACTATAATGTTTGTTTGTGGTCATTTCTACGTACTATACAGGGAAAAAAGAAATTATTGCAAATGTTTTAAAATGTAAAAGTACAGGTTGTTTTGAGCATAAAAGCCTTAGGGGTTAACACCTAAGGACTTTGGAGATATAGCCATTTTAAAATGTTTGAGTTTTTGATTTCGCATTGTGGACGCTTGATTAATTAAAGCTTCGTATTCGATTTAGGCAGTTGGCTTTAAATATTTGTTGTCTAATTATCCTAAAAAAAGCTGTAGGATATGGCAGAGCTAAAAACTAATTACTCCGATTGACTTAGTGGATTGATTCTAAATTGTGTTGTAACTAATTGTAGTATAGAGATGAACTAGTAAAACTGCGGTACTTATTCAACATGGCGGAACAAAATAGCGACCAAATATAATTTTCGTAATAGTTAAGAAATCACCCTCCCAGAATTTACATATCTTCACGTTTCAACGTCCCTAGATGCCAAATATGTTTTATTAATTTCGTCGGTCTATATGTCTGTCTGTCGGTTCGTGCATAGCTTAAAAACTAAACCTGATTTATTTCAAATTTTAATAAAAAATTAGAGGTCATATGGGGATAACGTGGTAATATTTTAGTAAAAATCCAATATGCCGTAACAAGACGGCATTCTAGTGAAACGTTAAAAAATTATTACCAAAAAAAAATCATTATCCAATTTACCTCAAATTTTGCACAAAAATCGAATGAAATGGTAATATTTTAGTATGAATCCAAGATAGCAAAACAAAATGGTGGCTTAGTAAAATATTTAAAAAATCAACCTAAAAAAACTACTTATTAGATTAATTTCAAATGTTGTGCAAGCATTAAGTGTAATATAGAGAAGAACTGAATAGCAACACAAAATGGCGGCCAAATGCAATTTTTTAAAAAACAACATAAATAAAATCTTATTCAATTGACTTTAAATTTTGCAGGAATATTAAATGTGATATAAGGATAAACTGATACAAATTTAACATGATGCAACAAAATGACGGTGTGTGTCAATGTAAAAACTACTTATTGAATTTATTTTAAATTACGCCCAAAAATCAAGTGTGGTATAGATAGAAACTGGTAAAATATTGGTAAAAACCCAATATGATGGAACAAAATGGAGCCCAATAAAAATGTTTAAAAATACAGTATATAACTGTTACAAAATGACAATGTACTGAACTAAATTGATTCACACTTCACTATTCCTAATAAAAAGAAATTATCGAAAATTTTTAATTATTATAAAAAATGTTTATGACAAATTAAATCACTTTTCATGTTTAACGTCAATTATTACAAATCCCTAAAACTTTAAGTACAATTGTTTAGTTGCATATACCTTGTTGCAAGATTTATTGTCTTTTTGGATTTTGTAAGGCATTTTTTGATCAAAAATGTGTACATTTTGAATTAATATTTACTATTTTGTATAAATTGGTTATAGTATTTTTTCTTGCATTCGCCGTATTTAGTATTTTAAACCTGCATTACGCTATAGTTTTTTTCAAACCCATTTTTTGAATGGATGTTCTAATTAATGTGGTGCAAAAACAGTTCTAAATGGTAGGCTTATTGAATGGTGAAGTTACGTTAGGTTAGGCTTCTTTGAATTGTGATTTATTTGGGCAGAATATATAGGTGGTAAAATGTATACGCGCCTTTATTTTTTTATTAATAGGTTCTGTACGCGGTTGTTTTTCTTTCGCCAGACTAAATTGTTGGATTACTAAATGGCGAGATTAGGTCATGTCGCTTTGAATTATGTTTTTTAAAAGAACAGACGCGTAAAAATTAAGTTATATTAGAGCACATGTTTTTCCTTCACAGAACTAAACTGTAGGTAATTAAATAAACGATTGGGATAGGTTTGATTTGGCTCTATTAAGTAACTCTGGACTTCTCACGCGTCTGATTTTCCTTTACGGAACTAAATTGTAGAATAATTAAATAGACGATTAGGTTAAGTTTGTTTTGGATAAGCTCGATTAGGTTGCTTTAAACTCCTGACGACACCTCAGAACTTTAACTGAGACATCGCAATCTACAGTAAGCACTAAGCAGGACTACAAGAAAATATAAATATCATCGATATCATATTGAATTACACCAAGAGTTACACGATAAAGATTTTGAAGGGTGTGCTAGGTTTTGTAACTTATTGATAAGGCGAATAAAGGCATATTCGGACTTTTTTGTGATTATCATTTTTTCGGATGAAACTACATTTAGAAGCAATGGAGCCGTGAACAGGCATAATATGCATTATTATGCGATAACACTCTCTCTTAACCACTGGTTAAGAGAGGTATAATATCTAAACCATTTGTTAATAAATGTTTGTTGTGACATTATTGGAAGCCACATTATAGGTCCGTATTTGTTTAATAAACCCCTTAATAAACAAACATATTTCATTTTGTTTAATATTGAGTTGCCTTATTACATCACTCGGCATAAAAAAAGAGAGATGTGGCAACAACAAGACGTCATACCTGCCCATTAACACCTTTTGACGCCAGTTTTCAGTAGAAATATACTGAGGCGGTAGTTTCATCGAATTGCCACCCAGGTCTTGCGATATAACTCCATTTCATTTTTTCTTGTGAAGTTGTATTAAAAGATCGTGAATACGCTCATCTACCTATAACAAGAGAGAACACGCAAGACCGAACCAGGGATATATGCGCCACCATATAACCAGACCTGTTACTTGGAACTAGGCAAAATATCATTAAAAGCTTCAAGACCTTTTAAAATATAAGGATGAAAATGCTTGATTAATCTTTAAAAATGATTTTCTTAGTCTAGTAGATTCTTTTTCTATATAACTTTAAAAATTAATATTAATACAAGTTTTCATTATTTATTTGCAAAATATACTGGTAGACCCCGTTTTTAACACAATTTTCAAATCTTTATATTATATTATCCCGGTCCACGGCTCTATTACTTCGAAATGTAGACGAATCCTAAAACATAATTTTCTCTAACAAGTTCAAAAATTGCTCTACCCATCATAACATTAAGTTGCAAAAATTAACACACTTTACGAAATCTTCATCGTTAATTTAATGCGATATGAAATGGATGATATTTATATTTTCTTGTGGTCTTGCTTACTGTAGATTATGATGTTAAAATCTTATGTTTATATCATTATATCATTTGTAGCAATTTAGTTACCAAATTTTGGTTCTATTTTGTTTTATTATCTAACTTTCTTTGGATTGATTTTAGATAATAAACGATTGTTTTTATATTAAATACTTTTGTTTTACTCGCAGCTACTACGGCTACTTTGATCGAGTTGACAATTTTCTAAATTACGAAATGTTACGAGAATTTTAAAATGTTTCGAAAACTCTTGAGGATAGGTCTATAATGTATTTAATAAAAGTTGTAGAGTTTTATGCTCTACAAGAACAAATGAAAATATATGAATAATGAAAGGATGCCACTTAAAAACACTGAAATAATTTAGTTCAAAAATGTTAAAGTTTTGCATTTAAATTTGGACACCCTGTATGTGATATCTTCAATATTACAAAAGGAATCTTTTATTCCACGTTTATTCTGTATAGAAGAAGCAAAATATATTATTTTTAGTCCAATAAATAGGCGTTATACTGCCAGTCATAGATGCGCACCAAATTTGATTATTTTTTTAAAGCAAATATTTAAATAACTATCACCCTTAGCCATATAGAACATGTTATAAATAAGTATACGTAAGAATTGAGGTAACTCTGACCATTTAAGTGTTTAGTGAAAAATTGTGGTCTAACAATTCTGTTGTGATAAATATGACACCAAATATTAAGTGAACACTGGTTTTGGTATTGCACCTCACTTACCCAAAATTGATTTTTTGTAGCATAATAATGCATATTGTAGCGATGTATGAACCCATTACTTCTAAAGGTAGCTTCAGAAAACATTATATTTGATGGAAAATCGGATTTACTTTACTCTGCGTTCTGATCAAATTGCAAACATTAAAACGTATTTTAAACCTTCACCATGTAATTCTTGATGTAATTCGGTATGGTACGTAATTTAAGTGTTTAGTCAAAAATTGTGGTCTAACAATTCTGTTGTGATAAATATGACACCAAATATTAAGTGAACACTGGTTTTGGTATTGCACCTCACTTACCCAAAATTGATTTTTTGTAGCATAATAATGCATATTGTAACGATGTACGAACCCATTACTTCTAAAAATAGCTTCAGAAAACATTATATTTGATGGAAAATCCGGATTTGCTTTACTCTGCGTTCTGATCAAATTGCAAACATTTAAACGTATTTTAAACCTTCACCATGTAATTCTTAATGTAATTCAATATGGTACTGGTGATGTTTATACTTCTTGGTAGTTCGATTTGCCGTTGACTGTAAGGTTTCACACAATGTAGCTAAACGCTGGCTGATTATGGTTTTTTTCTTGGACATGTGCCCAAATTTCAATATCCTTATCTTAATAGGTATCATTCATGTTACGTGTAATCAACACTGCAGCTAGTTAAAACTCAGCAAGTTCGGTAGGCACCGATCTGGATATTTCATCTTGTATATTGTTTGTGCAAGGAGACAATTTTTTTCATCTTTGCCTAATATATAGATCCCATATATTAATTTATTTTTAGAAAAAATAATTAAAAAGATATAAAACAAATATGAAATATAGAAAATAAACGTATAGATTTGGACAAAAATATTCAGCGGCCTATAGCTCTGATCTGAAATGATTCCATGAAAACTTTTTTCTCAACCATTTTCCTTCTTTACTCTACTTTATTAACGGGAAATCCCAATTTGATTTACAATTAACAATTATAGATTATAATCTAACAATAACTAAATATAAGTATATAAATAAATATTAAACCAGGAGATCACAGAACAGATCACAAGGAGAATCATTGCATTTTCGGTCTTTCAATGGCATTCCTAAATTTATTGAAACTGCAATGTAACTCAAAGTTATTATTGTTGAACTCACGCTGCATTCGTGTCAGCGTGCAAAACTTAAACCATAATTTGTTGAGTGATAAGGTATAGAGAAAAGTTTAGTGTTACGCGTACGGTGGCTGGTATTAAAATTAAGTGTGGATAAGAGATATGGACAGTCGATATTACCCTTTAAGAGCTTAAATATAAAACATATATCTAGGAGGAAGCGCCTAGATTGCAGGGTACACATTCTCAAAATGTCCCGAATAAGACAATAATCAATATAATATTCCACACTACGGATCTTTAACTTAAACGCGCATGTGCGTAAGAATCTTCTCTGTACATCCTCAATCGCATCCACGTGCATTGGTAATAAGGAGACCAAACAGTACTAGCGTACTCTAGGCCTGATCTCACTAGAGAATAAAATAGTAACTTAAATATAAGACACGAGAAATCCCTGCAATGTCTAGAAATGAATCCAAAATTTCTACAGCCTCTTTGAGTAATTGAAATTATGTGATGAATAAAGGAAACTGAACGGTCCATTGTTACGCCCAAATCTTTAACTGAATCCACATTATCTAGAGCAATGTTATCAATAGAATATTCATAATTAATTTTACGCATAATTCTAAAAAAAGTTACAGTTAAAACATTACGTGGCATTTATTAATATTTAAACTAAGACCATTCAATTCAGACCATAAATATAAACCATCAACATCGTCCTGGAGGAGAGAGCAGTCGCCCGTACACTGAATAGAGCGAAATATTTTTAAATCGTCTGCAAACATGAGAAAATTTAAATTTACAATAAAGTTATTGAAGTCATTAACAAATAATATAAAAAGTAAGGGTCCACAATGAGAGCACTGGGGCACTCCGGAATGTACTATTATCTAAATGATGAAATATGATTATTTATTCTAACGCTCTGGGTTCTCAGTCAGGAAACTGGAAATCCATTTCAGGATCTGACTCCCAAAGCTCCAAGCCGCCAGCTTCACAACAAGCAACCTATTATCAACCCTGTCGAACGCCTTTGAGAAATCAGTATAAACCGTATCGACCTGAAGTTTATTCTCAAAGGCTTTCAACACATAATTTTGGTATGACAATAAATTTGTAACTGTCGACCTGTTCCTACAAAACCCATGCTGCTGCTTAATAACCATCCGTCTACAGTGTCATGATAGATCGTATGTTACAAATATTTTAGGTATAGCAGCCTCTAGACAGATACTCCTATAATTAGTTACATTGCTCCAGGCACCACATTTAAAAATTGGCGTTATAAATGAATGCTTCTTGTTACCAAATGAGTTTCATGCAGATATACACACGCCACTTAACCAAGAAAAATGTTTGAATGAAATCGCAGTACCTCAATTAACTATCAATTAATTGATATATAGGGTGTTCCATTTAAAAAAAGTTAAACTTTTTGCTGCCCTACTTTCTGACTCAACCTGTATATGCGAAAATATTTTTAAATATGCACATCTGGTAGTGACATGATATACCAAATATCGTTTGTTGGAAATGTGATCCATAGAGCAAAAACTTACTTCATCGCAGCATTGACTGACCCTGTATATATACATATTGTGCTATCTTTAACTTTTCTGAGCAAAAGTAAAGTTTTGTTATGGTATTCCGGTAATTTGGAAAAAAAGATATGTAAGGAAGGAACCTAACCAAAAATGCCCATTACTAAATAACAATGTCGGAACAAAATAATGTCACACTACACTATCCCTGATGAAGGAAAGTATTATTAAGGAGGGAACTTCCATGTGAAGCCAGTTGACCTTTTTTTGCTAATCTTTAGCTTTTTTATTTTATGATAAAATTTAAAAAAGAGACGTGTTTCTACTGATTTTCTAAATATATTATTAGGCCGCTAATTTGTTGTCATAAGGGATTCGTATCAAAATCTTATCATTTTATTCTTATAGCTCACTTGATTTTTGTGCAAAATTTGAATTTAATCGAATTAACAGTTTTTTCACTGATTTTTTTAAATAGTTTATTGCTGGGTTTCTATTTTGTTTAGCTATATTGAATTCATACCCATATCTTACCAGTACATATTTATGTCATACTTGATTTTGCGTGTAATTTGAAATCAATTAAGAATGTAGTTTTCATAGGGATTTTTAAAACTTTTTATTATTATTTTATATATATTAAAATTTGAATTTAATCGAATTAACGATTTTTTCACAGTTTTTTTTAAATAGTTTATTGGGTTTCTATTTTGTTTAGCTATATTGATTTCATACCCATATCTTACCAGTACATATTCATGTCATACTTGATGTTGCATGTAATTTGAAATCAATTAAGAATGTAGTTTTCATAGGGATTTTTAAAACTTTTTATTATTATTTTATATATATTAAAATTTGAATTTAATCGAATTAACAATTTTTTCACTGATTTTTTTAAATAGCTTATTGGGTTTCTATTTTGTTTAGCTATATTGAATTCATACCCATATCTTACCAGTAATCAATCAAGAATGTAGTTTTCATAGGGATTTTTAAAACTTTTTATTATGCCGCCATTTTGTTCTGCCCTATATATATGCCAAGATGTTACCAGTTCTTAATTATTTTACAAAAATTGAATTCTGCAGTTTTTTTGCGCCACTGCACCAATTTACTCTGCAGTAATTTGATTCTTAGCAGAATCTTACCACTTAATTTCTATGTAACACTTGATATTTGTATAAAATTTGAAGTCAATTGAATAAGCAGATATTTTACAATGCTGGGTTTTATTTGTTAAAATTCCATCCCCACTTGACCTTTGATGTTCCTAATAAAGTCAATTGAATAAGTATTTTTTTAGCTATTCCGTGAACAGACCAACGGAATTATGAAAATAGGTTTTCGGAATCTGGGTATCCTGAAACGTGAAAGTCTAAAAAAATCTCGGATTGTGATTTTTTCACTACTACAATACTACCTCTTTATTTTTCTCTAGTATTTTAAACGAGTCGCACAAATGTTTGCATATTGATTAATGTTTGTTTTTGTATATTTTAGGAATCTCATCTGTGATCAACATGAAGGCTTTACTGTCCTTGACCAAATGCATATTCTTCGTCATCGTATTAAAGGGAATAGTGCGGTGTGAAAAAATTCCCAATAACTGTAAGTATAATTATTAATTAATTACAAATCACAAAACAATTAAGACTAAACCTAATTTTACTTCAGAATCAAACAATTTTTCTATTAGTTATTCGAATTTAATGATTCTGAGTTTGTTTCGTCTGTTTACACGACCGAACTTCCGTATTTTTATTTAAAGTAATAACTTTAAGCTGGTTGTTGAAATCAAAACATATGGCATATATTAAAATTGTATTATTAAATGTATACTTGTACAATGTAAGCTTTCCAGGTCTAATATAGATCGCACAGACGCAGGGAGGCCTGAGTGGCCTGCATTACACTCGACTCCTCTACTCCCGGCTTTTTGAGTGATGGGATTATCCGAATTAACAAAGATAAAAAAAGATAAGGATATAGCATATGTACATATCAATAGTGAATTGTTAAAGAAAGAAATGATAATGATTTTGTTAGGTTACAGAAAATTCTTACCAGAAAATATTTATTGATAATGCGTAATTATTTCTAATGTAAACAGATTATTAAATGTATTTATAAACTTCACTATTTAGTGCCAATAATATTCAATTAGCATATTAACAGTTTATATAGATTAAAAATATGTATTTCAGCATTAATTTTAAATAAAAAAATTCAAATATAACATTAAAAAATATTTTACATGATCACGGTACAGTACAGACAAATTAATTTTTTACCTGAAACAAACATTAGAAGTAGTTTTGGTATGAAATCTTTATTATTTATGATATTAACATTTACAACAATTTATAAAAGAGTTAGGGTTATAAAAGTTTAAAATACATTAAAAAAATTATTCCACAAATAGACGTCAATATAAATACAATATGCATATATACATAGTGATACAAATTCGCTTCTTACTAATGGGATCTCGAAGAGGATAAGGTATACGAGGATGAATAAATTGGGTTGCGGTGAAACTAACAAAGTGCCGAAGAGAAACTTAAAAAAATACATAATAGAATTGTGTCTTCCATCTTTTTCTAGCTTATTGTATTTAATACAAAATTCTCATATGTGATGTTATACTTTTATGTGTTATGGTTTTGAGAGATCCAATGCTTTCAAAATATGCAGTAAAAACTACAATCCGTATTTAAAAAAGTTATGTTGAAATACCATTTTGTACAGGAGAAAAAGATGCTATAGAATTTTAAAAATTTATTTTGCTCTACCGGCTTAAATAAGTTAAAAAAATATTAAAAACATTTTTCCAAAATTTCGATTAATTTTGAAAATCTCGGAAATTATTTTTTTTAAGTTTCTCTTCAGGATTTTGTTTCTCCCTGAATTGCGCAACTTTCCTCAAATTTAATCATCCTCGTTTCTCTCTTACCATTTCCGAGGTCCCAATAGAAACAAGCGAATTTGTTTCAACCTGTATAGCACACAATTAAATTTCCTTTTTAGTTTAACTGTTATTTTTTTATTATTCATATAAATATAAATTGACCATCGTAATTTAATTTTATTTGCTTTATAATAATTTATTTTATATTCAATAATTACTTTTGCAACTAAGGTAATAAGTTCCCCAGTAATAAACTTATAAATTGGTTGGGAACAAAGAATTTACCACTAAATAATTAAAATTGTGAAAAATAAAGCTCGAGTTGTTTTTTACTGACTAGTTTTAATTATGGCCGAATTTTCGGTAGTATGGTTTCTAGCTCTATTAGGAGTACATTTATAAATAATAAATTATATCTCTTTTAATTATTATTTGTAAATATAAAGACCTACAAAATAAAGTTTTCCTATAACTACACTTTAAATCATTTTACCCATTTCTTTAAGTACGTTAGTACAAAGTGGGGACCATTTTTTCCTACAACGGTAAATACATTTCGAAATCTTTTGAAAAAGGCTATCAACCAACTTTAATGGTTTTTATATTTTAGATTACCTAAAAATGATTTTTCCCACCTCAATTAAAATTAAAATCAGTCCCAATGCTCAATCCTACACTAATCTAAAAGGTCTATTACAGAATATGATAGTTAACACAGTTTGTGTTCCCATTGATGTTAGAGAAAAGCTGAACTTTTAAAGTTCTCATCAGTATATGACGTTAGTTAGTTAAAATCGCCAACTTGCAAAACATTAAAATCGATGTTAATACTTGTTGTACCGTAAAAGCCACCGTGTATATTTTTTATAGACTACTGAAAACTTAAAAATGGACATATTCAGTGATTTTTACATGTGTTAGATTCATGTGTCGCATGACTTACTTAACATGTTGGGTTGCTTAACTGCGACCGCACTACCCCAATAATGTCAAGCTGTATTATGATATTTAGAGCAGTACCTAATTATTTTATTAGAAATCAATTGGCAAATAAAACTGCATAGCATCGGCTTGTGCATTTACTATACAGAACCCTTCAAAAACTTTAATTACGACTTTACTCTAAATATAATTAGGGAGCCATATTATCTAGCAAAATTAATGAAACAAAAAGGTTTGTATAACGTGTATAATATCTAAACTCTAAAATCATAGCAGAGCGCTTTCGACTAACTAGTCATCATCAATGCTACTTACAAATAAGTACATCGAGTAATAAAACCCTTCAATTATAAAGATGGTGAACAAGGCCAAAAAGCCGAAAAGAAAAGAAAAGAAAAAGGCTAAATATAATATTATTGAAATCCTTATGTATTATAATAGACGAATAACTAAAATTTTACAAGTTATCTTGATGAGTATAAACAGAATACAAATTAAAATATAGAATAAGTTGTAAGCTGGTGTAAACAGGAAAATAACCTACAGGAATTGTTTACAAATCTGATTGGGAACCCCGGTGTGACGACATAGTGGGGGTTTCCAATCAGATTTGTAATTAATTCCTATAGGTTCTTTTCGTGTTTTCACCAGCTTACAACTTATTTTATATTTAATTTCTATTCTGGTTATACTCATTAGGATTACTTGTCAAATTTTAGATTTTCGTCTATTATACATAAGGATTTCAATATTATCATAATTTTTTCTTTACAGTTGTAGTTGTTTTAATTTCATATATATTTTGCCACCCCGTCGACTGTCAATTTTCTTTATGCTTTTTGTTAAGTAGATTCTCCCATTTCTCTGTTTCAACAGCCCAACATGAACGATGGCTGCTTTTTCAGCAATAAATTTAAACAAAATATTTTAAAAATGTAATTTGGTGTTCGTCAACTTTTGTTTTGTGCTTGTTAGATGTAAAAAGTTTGTATTACATTGATTTGGTACCATGTATCTTTCTACCTGTTCACTGACGAGTAAGTCTATCATTTCATTCAACTTTTTCTTTTCTTTCCGGCTTTTTGGCCTTGTTCACCATTTTTATAATTGAAGGGTTTTATTACTCGATGTACTTATTTGTAGTTAGCATTGCTGATGACTAGTTAATCGAAAGCGCTCTGCCATGATTTTGGAGTTGGATATTATACACGTTATACAGACCTTTTTGTTTCATTACTTTTGCAGGGGTACACAGCCCTTTAAGTTTTCAATAGCAATATTATGATTTTCTGTTTCCACAGGATGAACTACCCAGTATGTCACTTCATGTCATGTCAATAAGTTTATTATTATAACATTATGCATCCGTACTAAAAATCATTATAACTAAAAGTTCTACATATTTTAGCTTTAGAGCCCACTAAATTTGCTACTAAGGACCTATCCACGATTTCAGCTCATCGTACTACGTGTTCCAAACTGCGCATGTTCCCGAAGTTTGTTTACGTTTGAGCGCCGTAAAGGGGACAATTACGCCATTCTTTTTTGGCTATCCATTTCAGTTCGTATCAATGATGCCACCACGTCTTCAGTAGTAAAAATGTACAAATGAACACACTTCGTGAACTCGCCAACTAGTAGAGATGTCCAGTATGAACGCAGCGTTTAACAGCTATGTAAATATAAATAAGGGTTTTATTTCCATGCGGTGTCTACGAAGGACAAATAATGCGATGATTTATTTATTACGTACTGGCTGTACATGCAAATAAATTAAATACGCTAGGTATTTTTTAGGTGTTTGAGTAAAGCATTTTTCTAACATACTCCCTCCTCCAAGAAGACCCCATCTTCATTAGAAAGAATAAAAATTGGAATGAAGAAGACTCACACATTTTTGTATTGAAAACGTGGAAAATCGCTGGGAAATAAAGAATGTAATTTCAGGGCGCAATTCTTAAAGAATATCCTTTTTTATTTTGGATAGTTGTGTAAGAAATGTAGCATGTACGCTAGTGTGTTCAAGAGACAAATAAAACAAGAAAATCATAAAAATATTTGCCTAGTATTCTGATTTTTTGCCTCCAGAGAATATTTAACAAACACTTATGAGAAGAGTTAATGAGAACTTATCTATTCATTTTGAGAGACAGTTTAGTAATGGTTTTTGAATGACACCATTTGATGCGGAATACATGTACAAGACGCTAGCAGAAACAAGAAAAATGCGCAGATCGTGTTGTTAAGACACGAAAGAATGAGTAATCAATTTTACTCAAAGGTAAATAGAAACAATCCAATTAAAATATTTTAAAAGGCTGAGATTAAACTGAGGTCGTGAATCTTAAGGAAACCTAGGTTTTAGTGCAGAAGAAATCAAGTAAGGGCGTAAATCTCACTTTGAATCTTACGAGAGAATTGGTCTTAGTTAGGTAAAGGAAAGCAAGTGGCATTTTTTTGTATGTTGAACTACTGTTTGGTGATTCTTGAAATTATTTTCTATTTTTATATTTAAAATTAGAACGGAAATTTTTACGAAGTATTACTCTATAGCATAGAAACCTAGAAAAATTCAAATTTGACTTCGCTTGTTGCCGTTCTTGTTAGGACGTCGAATTTTGCTATAGCTAAAGGTATAATAAAATTATGTGCAGAAGTTGTTGTCAGTGGGAAGAATGAATTTTTTCATTTAAAGATTGCTCCCTCCTGTAATTGTGGTCCTTGACCTTGAAATTTCTCAGGGTTTTGTGATATATGTCTATTTATCACTTGCCCATTTTGTGAGTTAGGATTCAGATATCCTTAAGAGTTTTGAGAATTGTTTTAAACTTCTTGGTTTTTTTTATCTATAAGCAGAGCACAAAGGAAGGTTGGTTGCAACACAATCCATAATCGGAACACTCAGGGAATAAAGGAGCGAACAAAGTGGAAGGTCATTGGTCTTGGCAGTTGGACAGTAAAAGAATACATGTAGGTCGATGCTCGTGTCTCCAAGGTAGAAACGACTAAGGAGGGCATACTGATTGATAATTCATCAGAACAGAATCCATAATAATTTCTGTAAAATAGAGACAGATCGCCCAAAATTCGACGCTCTAGTGACGCAAGCTACCTTGTGATGTTTGATCATCAATCAGGCCATTAAGCTCTTCTTTGGACAGAGTCGGGGATATTAAGGAGAGACTGTTGCCCATATGTGCGAGTAATACTCAAGGCTGTGTCTGATTTGCAAAGGGCAAAGTATATACAAGTTTGCAGAAGAAAAGTATTTTCGAGCTCGGAAAAGGAAAACCAATTTTTCGCGGCTACTGTGGTAACTGTGGTGACGTGATCAAACCAGTGAAGATATTTTTGAAAAGTGATATCCAACTAGGCTACAGGAATTTGGCTTCAAGCATTTAATTATTCTTTTGAATGGTGTAGATATTGAAAAATAAATTGTGAGATAGTAAACATTATTGTGTCTTAGTGGCGTTAAGCTCGACAAGGTTGTTATCGGCAGCATAGAATTGCTGGTAGAAGAAAGAAGATCATTGATGTGCAGGTGCTATTGGGTAGGTACCAACACTGAACCTTATGGAACCCCTGTATTGATTTGGTGGAAGTTTGATAAATGGCCATTAACCACTACAGAAATACTTTGGGAATCCAAGTACAAAGTTTTGAGAGAAGACCATGGGCAGGAAGTTTGTTAAGAAGTGCGAGATAACAGACTCGATCAAATGCTTTGGATATGTAGAAGGCAATAAGTCGGGCTTCTCCGTGGAATTCGATGGATTTAGTCCAGTTGTGAGTTCCGAAGGTAAGATAGATAAGTGTATACCTCCATTGCCTCACACATAATTGGGGAGGAGGGATATGTGTCTGTAGTTAGGGTCGGGATTCTTTTTGGGAACAGGCTGTACACGAGTAGATTTCCAGGTTTTAGAAAAAATGCCTTTGTCATAGGGACATTTGGAATAACCTGATAAGAATAGGTGCCAGTTCAAAAGCTCACTTTTTAGGACTATGACCAGAATGTCATCAAGGCCAGATGGCTTTTTGGTATTAACTGTTTTGAGAATAAGTCGTACCTTTTTAATCTTGAAGGTAATTTCGTGCATATTGTATGGCAAAGCTGGTACTGATGGAAGGGGAAAATGAAGACGAGGGATTAAAGTAGAATTTGCGGCGAAGTGTTTTGTTTCAAAAAGCTTAGTTTTTGCTTTAGACGTTGGGACGATTTCGCTACCAGAAGTGAGGGGTGGAAAGGAACTTCTGCAGAAGTTTTAATTAATATTTTGAGCAAGCGACCTAAATGTTTGACTCTCATTTTGGGCAAGAAAGAATAATGCCTTTTACGCGTTGTTGAAGATATTTTTGGCGACGAGAATTATGCGACTGTAATGATCTCCTGCCTCGTTCTTAGCCTATAGATTTCCCGAAGTAAGATTTTTAAGAAAATTTTTATGAATACGGATTTTCTCTAGTCCGCCATTATCGCAGGATTTTGAAAACCAAAGCTTATTGTTGGTAGGTTTTACAGAAAACAGACATATTAGACTGTAGTCAGAGGAACCCAGAGGAGTGGAAATGGAAGACTCATAAGGATCTGGGTGAGATAGAGGTCCAATGGATTTTGGCTCTGGGTGACAGTACATGAGAAATAAGTTAGTTTTCTGACGAGGTTGGTAACAGATTGGCTGATTGCAAAGGCCTATGCTGATCTAAATTAGTTTAAGTAGTCTCTAACCATTCTTTATTATGAACGTTAAAGTCGCCAAAAATCATGATTTCAGAGAGAGGGAATTCAGAGACTAAGAAATCCACTTTAGAAAGTCGAAGTGCTTGAAGGAATTGTCTGCGGGGGAGCGATAAATACAACAAATAAATTTAGTGAAGGCTAGTTTGAGCCACAGGATCTGTTCAATTCAAGATCTATGAACGTAAGCGCAAACATCACCGTTCAGTTGAAATGATGGAAGAAGTTGGTAGCCAGGAAAGAAAAGGTGATTGGTTGCATTTTTACGGCTTCTTTTGGTTTCGGTCAGGAAAAGAATGAGGCTTTCAGGCCTGGAGGTAGTAATGAACAAAGTTAGATTTTTACTCAAGCCACAGATATAATGAGAAATAACATTTTGATGGTGGAGCGCCAAATGTACCTCTCACCCGGAGATTGTAACGGAGGGGTATTTTGACTTCAGAATATTTTATTTGAGGAACATGCATCATCATTTTTTCATATAACATTGTTTAGCTTGGTAAAAAAAATGAAGAGGAAAGAAACTAAAGAAAAGGAAGAAGGAAAACCAACTCATTTACAGAGGGCTGCAAACGTAAGTAAAGACTTGGGTAGTACTTTTTCGGGTGAGGGAAAAACTCCTCTACCACCTCTTTTAACAAAAAATCAAAAGTAAGATAAAATAAAGAAAAAGAAAGAAATAAGATTAAATAAAGATTTTAGACCTTGCCACACTCTTTCTCTGTTTGATGGCAGAGAGTATATATTTGTTTTAAGATAATATAAATCTACACTAAGTGGTTGATTGAAAGAGAGGCAGTAAAGTTAGTGTGCAAATCACCGACTGCTCAAGGAGATTGATTCGTTTTCTATTTATAAGGGCGCCAACAGTTCTATACCAGTTGACTGTTAACCGCTCTAGATGTTATGAGTACCACTCCTCAAGACCACTAAGATAAAATTAATTAAAGTTAATAGTAAAAAAATAAACAAAAAAAAAAACGTATTCAACAAATAACATTTATTAACAAGTTCAGTGCTCCCCAAAATATTTCCAGAAATATGTATCTCCTGTAGGTTATTTTATATAACATATGAAAGCAATTGGCCTTAATTGAAGTTTTTTTAAAAAAATGACAATTGACTGTGTAATGATCCTATGTTAATCAGGTTTCATACCTCATATGCTGAGAGAAAAATCTAAAGTATATTCAAATAAAGATCACTATCCAAATATTAGATCAACTGTGTAAAATGTTTTGATGAAAATAGCTAAAGAATCACAAAACAACAAACTAAATGTTCAATAAAACCTGAAAATTAAGTAATACGGATGAGAAAAGAAATTTTCAATCAGCTAATGACAGGTAAAAGTAATAGACTCCAATATCCATAAATGTTTATAAAGAAAATCTTTAAGTTGTTTTAATTTACCGAACAATTTGATCTAACAGTAAAAATTTATCAAAAGATGCAAAATAATCAAGCAATTAATTAACTTCATTAATTTAAATACAATTAACAATAATAGAATAAAAGAAAAGAGTATTATGTGAATCTAAGAGCAAGCAAATAACAAGAAAAATTTATATAACTAAGTTTCAAATCCAATTACCAATATTACCTAACAAATTGACACCATTGTCAAGCAATTAATTAACTTCAATAATTCAAATACAATTAACAATAATAGAATAAAAGAAAAGAGTATTATGTGAATTTAAGAGCAAGCAAATAACAAGAAAAATTTATATAACTAAGTTTCAAATCCAATCACCAATATTACCTAACAAATTGACACCATTGTTTTATATCAAAATACCTTTCTAAATCAAGTAAATACAATAAATCATAAATATCAATCACATATTCCAGTAGTGTTACCTGTCTATAACACTTCTTATATACCTTGTATAAACTAACTAGATCTTATAAGTTAAAATTTCAAGATGTGATCACACTTTACAAAAACACTGTATCTTAAAGTATATTATACTATCAAATGTTGGCAGAAACCTAAAGACTATTGTGTCATAAACTTATACTGTGATGTTCTGTATCTTAAAGCCTACTATACGGTCAAATGTTGACAAAAACCTATAGATTATTGTGTCCTAAATTTATAATGTGATATTTGAGTATCAGCATGTTATAAAGTAAAAATAATCTTATTGACAACACCAATAATCATGGTTTATGCACACCAGCAGTAGTTAGAACTTTATATCAAAAAGTATATTCTACACTCAAAGGAAACAGAAAAAGTCATAAAGTTGATCAGCAATAAACAATAAAGATCAAAATACAAGAGTTCTAACCACACTACACCACAACTTGTTACGTTCTGGACGCGCGTTTCGCTAACCAAGTTAGCATCATCAGCAGATGATATAAACTAAAGTAACTTATCCTAACCGAGACTATTTATAGGTAAATGTGGTCACACTTGGTTGCACCCGACTGTACCGTTGTCAAGTAAACAATAGAGGGGACTATAGGGAATAGGCCCTCTGTCTTTATTTAGTGCTTTCTTACCACATTTAACTATTTCTATACTCTCAAATGCATCCAATAATCTATTATTAGATACATTTTTAATCAACTTAAGATTATTTATTCCTATTCGGTGATTGTTTTCCAAAGCATGTTGGGCAACGCTTGACTTTTCTGTTCTTCCGTATCTTAAATGTGCCATGTGTTCTTTAAAACGAATGTTTATGGAGCGTTTAGTTTGCCCAACATATTTTAGATCACAATCATTACAGCTAATTTCATAGATGCCACTCCGCTCCCTCAAGTCGACTTTGTCTTTGGGGTTTCCAAGGAGATTTTTTAAACTATTCTCCGTTTTGTAGGCTACTCTAAAACCTACGTTTTTAAATACTTTTTCTAGACCTCTCGTATATCTGGGATCATATGGGATTACTATGAATTTATTGGAAGCCTCAGGTATTTGAAGAGTAGTGGCATCTTTTAACATTTTCTTATGCTTATGTCTATTTACTAGTTTATGTACAAAATTATCATTATATCCATTACTTTTAGCTATATTTTTAATCCGATTCATTTCATTGTTAAAACGTCCTTTACTTAGTGGAAAATTGACTAACCTGTAAGTTAAGAAATGGAATGCTGCCATTTTGTGTTGACGGCAATGAAATGAGTCAGATGTTATATATCTATCAGTATTAGTAAATTTCCTATAAATATCAAATTCTAATTTATCGTTATTTCTAATAACTAACGTGTCGAGAAAATGTAATTGCCCATTGTTCTCCTTTTCGTACGTAAAATTAATGGAAGGATATTTATTGTTTAATGTTTCTAAGAATGTGTCCAAATTTTCTATTTTAGTATCAAAAATAGCAAATATATCGTCTACGTATCTATACCACACCCTTGGGAAATACTTGAGTTCTTTTTTGAATTGGGTTTCTAATCTGCCCATAAACAAATTTGCAAGGAACGGAGATAAGCAATTGCCCATCGCAGTTCCCTCTAGTTGTTTATAATATTTATTGTTGTACTGAAAAAAATTTTGATTCATACATAATTTTGTGAGAAGTAAATACTCATCAATAATTTCTTTCTTCAAATTATTGATTTCAAGTAGTTCCTTTAGGTACTCTAAAGCTAGTGGTATGGGTACACTAGGAAACAATGAGCTTACATCAAAAGATATTAAAATTTCACCTTCTTTTAAGTGAACATTCTTAATTTTATCTAAGAATTCTAACGAGTTAGTAACCTCAAAGTTATCATACGAGATATTTAATTTGCCGAATTCTTTTACTAACCATTTTGAAATATTGTACGTTGGTGATCCAACAGCTGAAACAATAGGTCTCATGGACTTCCCAGGTTTATGAATTTTGGGAAGGCAATACAGTTTAGATAACTGTGGGTTACTATGTGTTAGTTTGAATTTTAGTTTATCGGACACAAGGTTTTTACACTGTTTTAAAGTACTTTTTACTTCTGTTATTATTTTTGATAACGGGTTTTTCTCAATTAAATCATAAGGACCAGTTTGAATCAAATTGTCTACTCTTTCAAAATAATCTGTTTTGTCTAGTATAACAACCTTATTTCCTTTGTCAGCTTTTAAATAAAAACATTCGTTTTTCTTCAGTTCCTGGATAACTTCAGTGTTTTTACGAGAAACATATTTTGACTTGTTGTTAACAACGTTTTTTGAGATTTGATTTCTGCAAGCCTCTCTAATGAATCCCTTAGTTGACTCTGGTACGTATTGAATGGAACTTTCGATATTCCCTATAATAGTTGGTAAACTATTTTTAACTGGAGACTCTGCAAAATTCAAACCTTTATTCAAAAGGGCTATTTCTCTATTATCAAAAGACTGAGAAGAAAGATTTTCTACAATGTTCTCGACTTCCGAAGAAATTTGTTTTTGTGGTTTCAACTTTCTCAGTTTGTTTTTAAGTGAACACATTTTCTTCAAAAATTTGGCATCGATAACTACGAACATTTTTCTTTGGAAATCTAACCACTGTTCAAATTCTAAATTACTAAGCTTATAAGTGAGTTTTTTAAATAATCCGTATGCTTCAATTTCAAGCATTATACAGATTTTTAATTTCTATTAGCCACTTTTGTTTGGCAAAAGATTCAACCTTCCCAGTAACGGGTGATTGTTTAGGGATTGAAATGAATTTAGGGAAAACTGAAAAAACTTGCATGATTTTAGAAACCAAATATCTGCTGCTATTAACCTAATCTTAGTACAGTACTTACAATAAAGGTTTTGTTCCGTTGACCGTGAAGTCATGTTAAGTCTAACACTGGAACCTGTGGTGGAAGATAGATCAAAATACAAGAGTTCTAACCACACTACACCACAACTTGTTACGTTCTGGACGCGCGTTTCGCTAACCAAGTTAGCATCATCAGCAGATGATATAAACTAAAGTAACTTATCCTAACCGAGATTATTTATAGGTAAATGTGGTCACACTTGGTTGCACCCGACTGCACCGTTGTCAAGTAAACAATAGAGGGGACTATAGGGAATAGGCCCTCTGTCTTTATTTAGTGCTTTCTTACCACATTTAACTATTTCTATACTCTCAAATGCATCCAATAATCTATTATTAGATACATTTTTAATCAACTTAAGATTATTTATTCCTATTCGGTGATTGTTTTCCAAAGCATGTTGTGCAACGCTTGACTTTTCTGTTCTTCCGTATCTTAAATGTGCCATGTGTTCTTTAAAACGAATGTTTATGGAGCGTGTAGTTTGCCCAACATATTTTAGATCACAATCATTACAGCTAATTTCATAGATGCCACTCCGCTCCCTCAAGTCGACTTTGTCTTTGTCAAATACCTGAGGCTTCCAATAAATTCATAGTAATCCCATATGATCCCAGATATACGAGAGGTCTAGAAAAAGTATTTAAAAACGTAGGTTTTAGAGTAGCCTACAAAACGGAGAATAGTTTAAAAAATCTCCTTGGAAACCCCAAAGACAAAGTCGACTTGAGGGAGCGGAGTGGCATCTATGAAATTAGCTGTAATGATTGTGATCTAAAATATGTTGGGCAAACTAAACGTTCCATAAACATTCGTTTTAAAGAACACATGGCACATTTAAGATACGGAAGAACAGAAAAGTCAAGCGTTGCCCAACATGCTTTGGAAAACAATCACCGAATAGGAATAAATAATCTTAAGTTGATTAAAAATGTATCTAATAATAGATTATTGGATGCATTTGAGAGTATAGAAATATTTAAATGTGGTAAGAAAGCACTAAATAAAGACAGAGGGCCTATTCCCTATAGTCCCCTCTATTGTTTACTTGACAACGGTGCAGTCGGGTGCAACCAAGTGTGACCACATTTACCTATAAATAGTCTCGGTTAGGATAAATTACTTTAGTTTATATCATCTGCTGATGATGCTAACTTGGTTAGCGAAACGCGCGTCCAGAACGTAACAAGTTGTGGTGTAGTGTGGTTAGAACTCTTGTATTTTGATCTATCTTCCACCACAGGTTCCAGTGTTAGAACTTAACATGGCTTCACGGTCAACGGAACAAAACCTTTATTGTAAGTACTGTACTAAGATTAGGTTAATAGCAGCAGATATTTGGTTTCTAAAATCATGCAAGTCTTTTTCAGTTTTCCCTAAATTCATTTCAGTCAAGATCCCTAAACAATCACCCGTTACTGGGAAGGTTGAATCTTTTGCCAAACAAAAGTGGCTAGATTTAGAAATTAAAAATCTGTATAGCAAATGAAGTATGCTTGAAATTGAAGCATACGGATTATTTAAAAAACTCACTTATAAGCTTAGTAATTTAGAATTTGAACAGTGGTTAGATTTCCAAAGAAAAATGTTCATAGTTATCGATGCCAAATTTTTGAAGAAAATGTGTTCACTTAAAAACAAACTGAGAAAGTTGAAACCACAAAAACAAATTTCTTCGGAAGTCGAGAACATTGTAGAAAATTTTCTTCTCAGTCTTTTGATAATAGAGAAATAGCCCTTTTGAATAAAGTTTTGAATTTTGCAGAGCCTCCAGTAAAAAATAGTTTACCAACTATTATAGGGAATATCGAAAGTTCCATTCAATACGTGCCAGAGTCAACTAAGGGATTCATTAGAGAGGCTTGCAGAAATCAAATCTCAAAAAACGTTGTTAACAACAAGTCAAAATATGTTTCTCGTAAAAACACTGAAGTTATCCAGGGACTGAAGAAAAGGAATGTTTTTATTTAAAAGCTGACAAAGGAAATAAGGTTGTTATACTAGACAAAACAGATTATTTTGAAAAAGTAGACAATTTGATTCAAACTGGTCCTTATGATTTAATTGAGAAAAACCCGTTATCAAAAATAATAACAGAAGTAAAAAGTACTTTAAAACAGTGTAAAAACCTTGTGTCCGATAAACTAAAATTCAAACTAACACATAGTAACCCACAGTTATCTAAACTGTATTACCTATTGTTTCAGCTGTTGGATCACCAACGTACAATATTTCAAAATGGTTAGTAGAAGAATTCGGCAAATTAAATATCTCGTATGATAACTTTGAGGTTACTAACTCGTTAGAATTCTTAGATAAAATTAAGAATGTTCACTTAAAAGAAGGTGAAATTTTAATATCTTTTGATGTAAGCTCATTGTTTCCTAGTGTACCCATACCACTAGCTTTAGAGTACCTAAAGGAACTACTTGAAATCAATAATTTGAAGAAAGAAATTATTGATGAGTATTTACTTCTCACAAAATTATGTATGAATCAAAATTTTTTTCAGTACAACAATAAATATTATAAACAACTAGAGGGAACTGCGATGGGCAATTGCTTATCTCCGTTCCTTGCAAATTTGTTTATGGGCAGATTAGAAACCCAATTCAAAAAAGAACTCAAGTATTTCCCAATGGTGTGGTATAGATACGTAGACGATATATTTGCTATTTTTGATACTAAAACAGAAAATTTGGACACTTTCTTAAAAACATTAAACAATAAATATCCTTCCATTAATTTTACGTACGAAAAGGAGAACAATGGGCAATTACCTTTTCTCGACACGTTAGTTATTAGAAATAACGATAAATTAGAATTTGATATTTATAGGAAATTTACTAATACTGATAGATATATAACATCTGACTCATTTCATTGCCGTCAACACAAAATGGCAGCATTCCATTTCTTAACTCACAGGTTAGTCAATTTTCCACTAAGTAAAGAACGTTTTAACAATGAAATGAATCGGATTAAAAATATAGCTAAAAGTAATGGATATAATGATAATTTTGTACATAAACTAGTAAATAGACATAAGCATAAGAAAATGTTAAAAGATGCCACTACTCTTCAAATACCTGAGGCTTCCAATAAATTCATAGTAATCCCATATGATCCCAGATATACGAAAGGTCTAGAAAAAGTATTTAAAAACGTAGGTTTTAGAGTAGCCTACAAAACGGAGAATAGTTTAAAAAATCTCCTTGGAAACCCCAAAGACAAAGTCGACTTGAGGGAGCGGAGTGGCATCTATGAAATTAGCTGTAATGATTGTGATTTAAAATATGTTGGGCAAACTAAACGCTCCATAAACATTCGTTTTAAAGAACACATGGCACATTTAAGATACGGAAGAACAGAAAAGTCAAGCGTTGCCCAACATGCTTTGGAAAACAATCACCGAATAGGAATAAATAATCTTAAGTTGATTAAAAATGTATCTAATAATAGATTATTGGATGCATTTGAGAGTATAGAAATAGTTAAATGTGGTAAGAAAGCACTAAATAAAGACAGAGGGCCTATTCCCTATAGTCCCCTCTATTGTTTACTTGACAACGGTGCAGTCGGGTGCAACCAAGTGTGACCACATTTACCTATAAATAGTCTCGGTTAGGATAAGTTACTTTAGTTTATATCATCTGCTGATGATGCTAACTTGGTTAGCGAAACGCGCGTCCAGAACGTAACAAGTTGTGGTGTAGTGTGGTTAGAACTCTTGTATTTTGATCTATCTTCCACCACAGGTTCCAGTGTTAGGAATAAACAATAAAGTCAATTCAGCACAAGGGATGTTAAAATGTTAGATACTTATCTAAGTGTCTATCAGCATCGGTGACTTAGATCAGCAGTCTATGATGTAAGTGTCATCGAAGACATTTCCAGCAGGAAAACTGGGTACGTACACACTTAAGTACTAGGTAACAGACTTCTGCTCCACTTACAATGACACATCCAGGTTCAAACCCTGGTTAGGAGAACAGGAACAAGAAGTAGAAGAGGAGGGAGAAGAAGAAAAAAAAAACCTGGAATAGTACAAACGTCTAAGATACACCCCAAATAAAAGTATATAGGTCTGTTTAACAACTCAACACCCAGTATATCAAATAAAGAAAATAATTCCAAACAAAAATGTATCAATATTTCGCAGCTTGACTTCATTTAAACCAATTTACCCAAATTACAAAAAATCTTAAGTCATTCTATTACAGAAATTCAAAATATTGGGCTCGTACATGTCTATTACGATACATAATATCAACTACAACCCCTTAATATTATATACAAAATATAAGCAACATATCTATTAATTAATACTAATATAGGTACATTACAGCCCTTATAGTGAATAGTAACAAGAATCCACCCTTAAAATCTTGTAAATATCAATATAAAATGTCATTACTCCAGTATAAGTAAGCTAATATAAGATGTTAGACAGAAAACGTAAATCACTGATACAATATTGTTCAATTTTGCCAAATTGGTTAAAGCAGATAGCATGTATTTATATCTTATAAGGTTGTTTCGGTCTTCAAAGAAATATGAAAATTAAAGTGATTTTTATAGATATATAAGCCTCTTTCCTAATTATAACATACACCTGTAATAGTTGTATTGAAACACACTTATTAAAGAAAACAAATTCTCCCCAATGTATTTACTATTCTTTACTTTATGCAAACTTAAATAACAATTGGCTTATGAAGGTTACAAATAGACCTTTTTGTATTGCAGAAATAAACTTAATAATTATAACAAACATAAGGTATATATACATTCAGCACATATCTTAAGAAAAGGAAAAGTACTATTGAATACATTGTTTGCTACACAAATCAAAGGGCAATCAAGGGTGTCACCATAGCTCTTAATTTCAAAAAGTAAAATAACTCTGTGGCCTTGTATTTACTTTTTAATAAGAGAACTAAAACAAAAAAATAACCCCTTTTTTATATATAAACAAAAAGACCTTAGTGATAGCCGAGAAACTATATCTAAGCTAGAGGTTAGAACATAACCTATAAAAAATAATATGGCAAAATACAAGAAAATATGTACAGGGAAAATATATCACATTTTAGTGAATATAAAATTGGGTTATCTTACCTTCTTTGATGGTAAAGTGTTTCTTATTAGTCACTTCGTAAAGTTTGTCCCATCAAAAAGACATGGTAGGTGATCAAGTGCAGTTAAATCCTCACAAGAGAGTAATAAAAGGTTCCTCAACCAAAAATATTAAGGTACAACGTAATTAAATACACATAGGAGTTTCTTTAACTAAGTTGCCGACGTAAATCCCAAAAGATGGCCTGGATCAAAACAGGATCAATTCGTAGACAAACTTTCACACTTAACCTTCACCTTCCAGAGAGACAAGAAGCTTAACCTACCTCACCACCAGGTCAAGGCAGCAGTAGCGGGATGACAATCCGTCAGTGGTGCCACTTTACTAAAATCAAACTGACCAAATCTGGACAATAGATCAGCCAATCCCTGAGCTGGATCACAGGAAAGAAAAAATATTTAAAGGAGAAGAAAGTAAAATTACTAATTGAACAAAACTAAGGCGCAATCTACACGAAGACTAATGAATTGCCTCAATATAAAGCGGAAGATTTCGCTAAGCAGAGACAGCGAGCACCTTACTACATCGATAGGAGACTTACAGTACCGGATTTACGGATTTTTATGCATTAAAATGTAGTGACGAAATTAAAATGTTACAACCTCCCGGCCAAAACCAAAGCGCAGTATCAGAGCCCACCACTCTGGCATCTGAAATTGAAATATGATATTATCCTTTAATATTTACTCGACATTTAGGAACACCCTGTATATTAAGCTATAGTACGATCCTGTCATTAAAAAGCTCATCCATTTTCCTTTAAAAGTATGAATTTATGTTATGTTATCCTCTTGGAACGTCAATAATTGACCAACAATTTGACTGCCAGTTTTGATATCTACAGAAGATAATTTTGGAGCTGTAGAACGATTTTTTTAGTGATTCCCACTTTTTGAAAATTCCTGCAACACTTCGAAAACTTTACTTAGAATTATTTGGGAAAATTCCCAGAAACTTTCCCAGGAAATCTTCCGGAAATTTCCCCTTTAAACTAAAATATTTTAAATTTTTTAAAATAAATTTTATAGTTGAGTTTATATTTCTCAAATTAAAAGCGATGTGAATTATCTTGAGAATTATTTTAATTGTACTGAAAATGGTGTAGCAAAATGTTATGTCTATTAGATCACTTTACACAGAGTTTTTTGTTTGTTTCAAAAACGTTGTTTGGAAGCTACCTCTATTTTTTAATAGATTTATGACCACCTAAAAATTCTCGTAACTGGCTAGCAAACTTTAAATTAGACTAAATGGGGGGTCCCATAAGAACGATTGTAAATACGTTAATTTTTAAATATTATCTTGGGAAGTATTTTCAGTTATTAAAATATCAAAAAGTTCAATAAATATTATTTTTCTAGTTTGTCGCGATCCTCAGCTTTAACGAAGGGACGTGTTTCCCGAACACATGTTACAGAAGTTAAAGTCGGTATAGTTTATATTTATATATTTTTTTGTTATCAAACCTACTTGTTTTTCTTTTATGAAATCTGGTATAATATCCCACTTTGTTTAAGGTTCATTTATTGCTGGTTGCGTCCTCTGATATTAATTATTCCGATAGTCAATTTTAAACTAAATTAATAACGAAAACCTCTGTGGTTAATTACAAAATACACCTACACTATAAACTCTACGTTTTTAAACATTATTTCCCGCCCTTATTATTGTTGAGTTTCACAAGAAGCTTGAGTTCAGTTCAATCCAAAAAAATTAAGGTCAGAATTCAGGAATTGATACGAATTGGGAAATCTCTTTATAGCAGTTTATATTACGATTTTCCAGCGAAGAAAGCACTCATATCGGGATATCCAGATAGCACAGTCATTTTCAGTATGCCATCCCACCAATCAACGTATTGATGTCCTTGAATTGATCAATAAGCGATAAACTGGAACCAGTATAACTAAGTAGCGTAAAAATGATTATGAGCCTCATTCTCCATCTTTATTATGCGTTTTAAAATAACTTTTCTTCTAGCTGTTAAATATTTACTTTTGACCTAGTATTATAGTAAATAAACAAACTTTCATAACAAAACAGAAATGTGCTCTAATGTCAAAGAAAAATATTTCATTTCTGTATATATTTTTTTTCAATTCATGAAGAGAAACTCTATAACATTGTTAACTTATTTATTTTATTTTAATTTATTTCAGCATTTCGTCTCTCAGCAAAATTACCAGACTATTTTAAAATAGACGATTATTACAAGTGTCCAGAACCTGACGCATATTGCACCGCAACGTTGAAACTAATTCCTGGCGATACCAGAAACGAATCCTGGAAGCAAATAGAGGTAGATATTTGTTTAATATTTTTCTTAATTTGCTAATTTATTTACGAAACTATATCCCTATTACAACTAGCGATTGTAGCAAAGTAACAAGTCATATATCAACATTTAAAAAATCAAAATACCGAGGCCTATACCATACAAAACGTTGATACAAGAACAATTAATTATTATTAAATAACTAGTTAATGTCTATGTATGGCAACAGTGATTACATTTGTAAAATTAAACCAACAGGCGCATGTGCGGATATTAAATAACTTTTGGAACGTCTTTACTGTCCATATATCGATAAAATCATTTGTATATCGCTAGATAAAGCCGAACATTTTCAGTGCTTTAATACAATAATTAACCTTAATATGTTAAAAGAATGATAGTTTACTGTCAAATGTATAAATATTTAGAATTACAGAATTTACAAATCATTATCTTCAAATAACCTAAAATTAGGAGTCAATGGTTCATTTATCGAGATCTTTTATTCCTAATCAACGATTTCCAGATTTTTTTATAAATTATTCGTTTAGATCCTTGAATTGTGGATTGCCAATCTGGCTTGCTGATAAACGATATCATTAGTTTAGAGGAGTTATTCACAAAGAGTTTCTTTCTTTTTAAATCTAACGAGTTGATACTAAACTACCAAAAAACCTGAATTCCTACAATTTCCAATCAAACATTCCAAACGTTTTTGAAATGTGCAATGCGCTATATCTAAATTTCCTGTAGCCCAGTACAGTATATTATTTTAATTATAAAGCTTCCAAGTATTGATTTATCGATAAACATAATCTTATGTTAGATTGTTCTTATTATAATTGTAATAAAAACAGTTATAGTATTTAAGAAGTCTTTTTGTGGGACGATTCGAATTCATGTTTTTTTTTTATTCTGCTTGCACTCTCGCATTGATGATATTAATCTTCTGTCAAGCTTTCCGTCCTAAAGCTTTTGATATTTTTTTACCTTAAATACGAATCAGATCTATATGATATTCGATGATGTTTTAATTAATTATAAATGATTCAGGAGCATAAATAGGGGTATGTAGAGCGGCCCGGGCTTCAAAGGTCTCGAAAACCATCTATTGTGCTTTTTATATTAGTGCCAGTTGCCATTGTCGAAAATTTACTCTTTACTTATTTTAACTAGGTATATATTTTAATAACTCGTGTTATTTCAATATTAGATGTTTTTTAAAAAATAATTAACTCGACTTCAAAAAATGCACGAAAAACTGTAAAATAACATTTTGAAAATTTCACTCTGTAAAGGATCCAAACTTATTCTTATTTACTTAATCATGAAAATATGTTTATATATTGAGTGTTTTGATATCCGACACCACGATTTGGCGCCGATTTCACACACTAAAAATTTTACTTTTAATGCAATTTTTGTTTTAATTTATTTCATTCTTTTTAGTTCTATTTATACGAGTTTTATTGTAAAAGTTAGATTTAACAAACAGTCACTATGTCCACTGCATATGTAACATACATACTTTTTTCCTGATAATATGATGAACGGACCTTACTGCCTACATCGCGTCTCGTAAACAATTAAAAATAGCTCCATTTTGCCATTTTTCAATATGCTGGATGTGGGACCACCTGGTATTATCCTGAGTATTCCCTGAAAATTTGATCCAAATTGGTCAAACCATTACGCACTAATCGATGTACATATGTAAAAAAACTACATCTATATCTAGTTTTTTTAAGTCGATACCCGGACAGTCGCATGGTTTTTGCTGTCTTTTTTACGTTCAGAATTCTAGCTAGTCGAAAAATGCTAGAGATAAATATACTCCCCAGACTACGATTTTCCTAACTATGTTGTCTCGACTGGGATTTAGTCAGAATATAGAATATATAGGACATGGCAAAAGGGGATTCTTCATACGGTGTACTAATCGGTTTACCTAAATAAAAATGCATGATATAGGAAAAACAAATAAGAAAACACTGTATTAGACAAGAAAAGTAAAATGGTAATTTATACAACGATCCTTATAACCCTACATCTAAAACTTATATCTAAAAACATATTATAAGTTTTATCAACTACTCGGAGCTTGAGCCATTTCATTCGAATATTCTAAAATTTTTGCGGCTACCCTCCCTCTAGACTACCTATCTCGTATTCCGAGTTCTAAACCTTCAACTACCTTTAAACTAACCCTTCAACTGACTCCCTTGCTTCCTCTATCCCGGTATTTTTATATAACATGTGTTTTATAAACTTGACATTGTATGCAGATTATTTTTTAAATGTAAATTTGGTAAATTATTGAAATTAAAAATCATATCTTCGGCATATCTCCCCAGTTTAGTAAAGGTGAATCCTAGCTTTGTTAGATAAACAAGTATCATTATATATTTACAAAATATAGACGCTATTTTTAAATGTTGTAACATAACAATAATAATTTGAACTTATACAAACTAATTATGTGACGCTACATCGTTCAAATTCAAGTCCTATTCAGGTTGGTACTTCGTGGATGTTATACCCTTACCAGAGAGAAATGGCACATGTGTAAACCTTTGAATAGCTGTACGTCTGTCAATTGTAGTAATTGTACTTGGGCGATTTGGCATAGGGACTCTACCAAAGGCATTTTCGTCTTGCCGCGGATATACTTGTTTGTGTTGGAAGGGCCCTTGGACTGGTGGCTTCAGGATTTTGGCTGAAGAGCATGGTACGTCCGAAGCGCCAGCTGATCGGCAACTAGTCCTTTATTCTTGCGTTTGTGGGCCTGCTGAATACCATGGTACGCTTGCAGTAACAACGAAGCAACAGTATGTTATTTGTTAGTGTGACTGAAATTGCTTCACGGCTAGAATATGTAAGACCTGGAAAAAGGGGGTTCTTCATACGATGTACTAATCGGTTTTTCTAAATATAAATGCATGACATAGGAAAAAAATAAGAAAACAATTTATTTGACAAAAAAAGCAAAATGGTAATTTATACAACTATCCTTAAATCCCTACATCTGAAAGTTATATCTTAGGTCTATTTTCCGGTTACTATTTTTGGCAACAAATTATTGGTTTTTTGCTCTATTAATTGGCCCAACAGGGAAATTCATAAATTATATGATTTCTTTTCTGAAGGAATTTTTGATTTTAGTTTACTAAAATTATTTTTTAAACACATTTTGTAAATTTTCCGATATTTTAGGTATATATAGAAGTAACATGTATTTTATGTTTTCTTTAGTACGAATTAAATGTTTGTTTGGTGGGAGGCTTGTGTTGCAAAATTTGTGGATCCTCTTCTTAAAAATTTTGTTAATATTTTTTTCTGGACAGTTGTTGGTTTTTAGGGTTTATTTTGCTACTATTCAGTTCTTATGGCACTTTTTATATGATTTAAAGTAAGGTCTAAGAAATTAATTTTGTTTCGTGCTTCCTCTTCTAATGTAAATTGAAGTTTTGGGTGGTAACTATTAAAACTACTTAAAATATCTTCGCATTTGTTTTTTGGAATCGTTCTTGGGCAATCATCAACGTATCTGAAGGAAAAAGGTACATAGAAATCGATATGTTTAAGAATTGTTTCCTCCAGGTCTTTCAAGACTAATTGAGCAATCACGCTGAAAATTGATGTTCCCATAGCACAACTACCAACCTGTTTTTAAAATCGTTATCGTTGTATAAAAAATATGTGGAATTCAGTGTGAGTTTAACTGCATTTAAGAATTAATAAAGTGGAATATCAGTATATTTTTGTAACTGGTTCCATTTTTTACTAATAAAATATTTTGCTAAATTTGTAGGTATATTAGTATACAGAGATATTACGTCCAAAGATATTAATATATAGTTTTCAGCTATGCTTGTGTTTTTTATATAATTTCTTAAATCTATTGAGTCTTTAATATATTTGTTTTTGTTTATAACATTTTGTAAGATATGTTTTAGACATTTTGATAAAATCTCAAAGACTGATTGGATGCATGAAACAATGGTCTTAATGGGATGCATTGTTTGCCTATTTTCGGTAAGACATATATTCTTGGAGGTTGAGAATTTAGGATTTTAGAGTTTTTACCTGCAGGCTTAGGTACAGACTTTGCCATTCCTTTTAAATCTTCTAAAGACGTACCAATTCCAGCTATAATCAGCAACATTGAAACATCCATTACAGACTTAACTTCAGAAACTAAAGACCAGTTAAAATCCACTTGCTGTAATATTATACCAGGTTATAAGAACAAATTAAAACAAACTTCAAATTCAAGGAAACAAAAACAACTTTTAACCAAAATGAAACAAACGAAACATTTCATCAAAAAAAAAACCATACTTAAAAATGTTGAGAGTTGACAAATCAAATAAAACAGTTATTATATATTACACCGAAAATGAGAAAAAATGACTAGACTATTACAAGATACCACCAAATATAGCTAAAAACTTAAAAATTCTAAATTCTCAACCTTAAAGGATATATGCCTTACCGAAAATACACAATCTCATTGAGAATGATTGTTTCGGGCATCAAATCACCCTTTGAGAATTTCTCAAAATTTCTGAAAAATATCTATATTATAAACAAAAACGGATATTATATTAAAGATTCAGTAGATTTAAAAATTAAAATAAAGAACACAAACATACCTGATAACTATATATTAATATCTTTGGATATAATATCTTTATATACTAATAAACCTACAAACTTAGCAAAAGAAATTATTAGTGAAATATGGAACAATAAAACCAGATAAGAAAATATACTGATATTTCACTTCACGAATTTTAAATTTAAATTTTAACTTGAGCTCACAAATGCCAAGATATTTTAATTAATTTAATTAGTTTTAATAGTTACTACCCAAAACTTTAATTTACTTTAGAAGAAGCACAAAACAAAAAAAATTAAATGGTACACTAAGGCCACGTGGTCTTTACATTTCTATTCCCAAAACCACTATCTTAAAAAAAAAATTCATAATAGGGCTTGCGGATAGGCTATAAAATTATTGGATCCCGAATATAGAAAAAAATCTATTGAAAAAGCAAAACAAGCTCTAAAAACCAACAACTCTCCAGAAAAAGTTATTAACAACATTTCCATAAAAAAGAGAACTCTGTCAAATGATAGAAATAGAGGAACAAACATTCAGTCAATGCAAAAAATGGGAGATATAGAGAGAATAATGATATTAAATTATAAATTACATCGAAGGACCTAATGAGATAATAGAACAATTAATTATTTTAGATAAACTTACTGGATCCGATTTTGTCAGAATGACTGTCGAGCAGTGATTTGGAGTTAATACTTTGTCAACTAAGATTGCGCGAAATTAAATTATGTGACTTTTGTAACTGAATATATAGTACTACTTTAGTCCAGTATTTATAGAATAACCAAAATATGATATATTAAAAGATTCCATCAATACTGCCCATAATATGTATACTAAACGAGAAAAGAAAAATAATATTTGAGAAGAATATCTCTTTTATACTAAATAGATAAACTAAATAATTTCTATTAATATTAAGTACTTCTAATAAATATGCTGGCGAATACATTCCGCCCGTATAAAATACTCAAAGCATTTTACTTAGTCCGAGCTCAATGCCAAAGGACACAATTTTTAACTAGTGGTCTTTTAAATAAACCTTGTGGAGTACGCACAGATATCACTCGTCCATCCCGGATGAAGCTCAGCAATCGGATCGAGCTCCCACGAAAGAGGAGGAGTTAATAGATGTTTAGTCAAAACGGGGGATCCCATTTTGGAATCGGTACTTTTAGTGGTCCATCTTTGCCTCTGTTGCAATACTTTGAGGCAATCAGCATGCCACCTTTTCCAAAAATCTTGGTGCAAACTTTGAAGAAACCAAGTCGATTAATGCACAATGTAGTGATATCCGCACTACGAAGACAAGTGACAAGCGAGAGTAAGGAAATAACCAGGAGTCAGTACCGAAAGGTGATTCAGCTCTTTAACAGCACCTACGAAGTTAGTGCTCTGACCACTAAAGAGCTGAGCACTTCGACCTCTACTAGCGATACATCAACTCAAACTTCTAGATGGAGGGCTTTAGTTGCTGCACAAACAAAAAGAAAAAAGCTTTGACTAACTCGAAGGTAGGGTAATTGTTCCATCATATCGTTAGAAAGGTTTAGATCTAAGCTTAAAACACCTAATGCTCAAGCTCGATGAGCAGAGAGTATCCAAAAATTCTGAGATGAAAGAAATTGAACAATTTTTGTAGCTGGATGAAGATTGTTTGAATAAACATCTTTAATTAAAAATTGTATCAAGCGATGATTTCTAGGTAAGGGAACTGGATGTTTTTGGTCGTAACTTAAACTAGAAAACATTAATCTACCGCCCACCCTGAGAATACCCTGCGAGTCAATGAATGGGTTCAGTTTCCGAAGAAGCATGAATAAGGGTTTATTTTCCACAAGGTTTTCAATATCTTCAAAGAAAGACAAACATTGCACACGCTTGGCCAAAACTAAGAGAGCATTGTGAAGTTCTTCGGTTTTAGTCAATCTCAAATAAAGAGCCACTATCCTTTTAATTTTAGATAAGTTTGAAAACCTTTCCAAAAGTAATGAGGTTTCCTTTCGTTCTTCTTCACAAGAATTAATAGGACCATTAAAAGAAAATGTCGATTTTTGCCATTAGTCTTCACGAAGCTGAAGCCAAGCAGGTTTCGCCCACCATAACGAGAACTGAGGCAACTCAAGGGGCAAGAGACTTCCACTATCATAGTCCGTAGGATTATTGGACGAGCAAACATGAAACCAATACAAAGGAAGGAATATGTTTTGAATTAGTCTGACTCAATTACTAACAAAAATCTTCCATCTATGTGGCGATGACTTAATCCAGTGCAAAGCTGCATGTTTCATGACACATGTCTTGGAATGTGGAAAGAACATAATTTATCAATTTACAGAAAAGTAGAGCAGCGCAAAACTCTAGCCGCGGCAATAAAATTCTTTTCAAGGGTGCCACTTTCGACTTCATATAGTACAGACACCTTTATACTACCTAGTGTGAGACATCTCATATAAACAACAGCAGAACTATGAGTAAAACCATGAAGCTCAACAACCTTATAGAATCCAAAAGATTAACCCAATGCAGGATTTGAATTTGAAAATATATTGAAATTCTGATTTATATTGAACCCACTTTTCTAGTGAAGACGATAGAATTCCATCATCCCAACCAAGTCCCAAACTCCCAAGATGCTGAATCAAATATTTTGCAAAGGAAATCAGGGGAGAGAGAAGCGGTTTCGCCTGTTTGCAATTTTCATCTTTGAGAACTACTTGATGTTTCACGTCAAATAGCCATCCATTTGTGCGATTCTCTAATAAAACCCGCAACGGAACTTTAGGAAATAAATAAAGCTGTCGCTTTAATAACATATTCATTCCATAACGTCACTAAGTGCAAGATCTATAATATGAGTGTGACACCATATAGGTTCATGTTCTTCATTTTCATCCATAATTCTAGCTAAATTCCCCTTGCACATTTGCAGTTTTTTGTTTATTTTTGGGA
Source organism: Kuschelorhynchus macadamiae (assembly GCA_030620095.1). Lineage (NCBI taxonomy): Eukaryota > Metazoa > Arthropoda > Insecta > Coleoptera > Curculionidae > Kuschelorhynchus > Kuschelorhynchus macadamiae. Next base: position 498,994 of record JAUTXW010004561.1, read on the forward strand.
TGTTGAAATATTCAAAGCACTTTTAGTACTTACTTATCTAGTATACAACGCATACTGGCTACAACTGAATATTTGTAGTATGTATTTCTATTGAATATATTGATGCCTGGGTAACTTACTTGTATATGGTCGTTATAATTTTTGTTGCGAAATTATCTATGTAGTTAACAGTACTTTTGGACAGATTTGTCTTGCAATTAAATCTATACCTAATATTGCCAAATATGCTAGTGTTGGTATGGCAGGTTTTAGTTCTACTGAATTATAAGAGTTTGACCTAAAGAAGTGAAATTGGAGGACTTTTTCTTTAAAAAATAGAGTTTTGCCCATCATTTTTCAGTTAGTCAAATAGAACACTATTAAAGAAGCTTAATCCGCAAAAAACTAATTTTTATCTATTTTCTCATTACCAGATAAACTCCGAAACTCTTTATTCCTTTACCTATTTAGCACGTAAAACTTAAAAATGTACAAAGTCCTTTTCCTACGATACTTACCCATCTATAAATGTATACAATTATAAAAGAATGAATGTATTATGTATGTAAGAGTACACCTACTGAAAAAAAAAGACCTTACTAAAATTTTAATTAAATTAATATGGCAACTAATCTGCAATAATCTAACTGCCCTGAAACGAGCACTAACTCTTACGCAAATCTTCTGATAAAGTTTAGGAACAAATTTTAGAATTAGGTTTTAAAATACGTTGAAATTAAAATAATAATTACGTTTTGGTTAATAAATTTTCAGGACTGGAGTAGATCACGTGGTCATTTTAATCGAACTATTGTGTATAGAACAGTGTGCATACCACAAGAGATTCGTAGCGACATGAATAGAAAAAAGTTTGTTGAAAATATAACAAACGAAGAATTGAAAGAGTATAATCTTAGTTCACAAATGTATAACATAAATTGTATGAAATACAAGGGACGGGAGGAAAATATTAAAATTTATTTGTAAGTATATGCTTTTTATTAATTACTAGAATATTAACAATTTTTTATAATATAGTAATAAAAGTAATATTTTAGGAAACGTAACCATACATATTGTGCTTCTAAAAATGTTTACGACTGTATTAAATAATACCTCATTTTTTGAAGTAAACAAAAAGTATGTTTATAACGGAATAATAGATATATTTACTTTAGAAAAGTCTAATTTTGTTAAAGAAATCACTGTACGAAATCCGATAAAATTGACAATAAAATGACCTTTAAAATATAAAGAAGACAAATTGATAATATCTAAATCTATTAATAAATGATGTGCTGCCACAATTATTTATAATTATTTTGTAACTTGCAGTTGGCTAATTTTATATTTGTTGGATTTTTTTTCTGAAACTCTTAAAAATTAGCTAAATAACCTACGAATAGCTATAAGTTTTTTCTTTCTTTTATATATTATGGGTCGGTATCGTAAAGCTGTTATGTTAATCATGATTTAAAAGCGATTCGTTAAACTGCTACCTATATATTAATAATAATAATATAAAGAAAACATAAACTTTATTAAAATAAACAAAGCGTACATTGATATTAACATTAACAATGTCTTAAAAAGTTACTTTTTGCTTTTTTACAATGTAAGAAAAAACATAAATATATATTTTACCTACGATGGTTTTAGACACATATTTTTTACGATGCGCATCTCTGCATCGTAAATTGAATTTCATATGCAATAAATAATCTTTTTAGTTTACAAAGAATAAACAATGTGTGTTTGTCTTTTTCCCAATATCAGTTATCAATCATGCACCTCATATCGGTTACAGTAAGTAAACATTGACAAAACCAAAGAATCATATTCAAATTTTTCACTGATGTTATGATATTCATTTAAAATTTTACGTCAACAGCTAACATTTAATTGTGCAGACAGAAATTTTAATAAAACCACTCTTTGATTTAGTTTTCTCAAATAATTGTGTGTTCAAGCGACAGCAATCAATCACTTAGTGATGTTAGATGCGTTAAAATAATCAAGCAAAACAAATTCTGTTTATTTGTCCCTCTCAGTTGCTCTAAAAATGTCGGTGACAACTTCTATACCCTGAGTTAGTTTTACTTATTAAAATATCTTATATATTTAGTTATTTGGTATCTTCGCCATTTTTAAAATATATTTACTATGGAGATCGATCTTAAATCGCTATGACGTAGGAAGTAAGTTATTAATAATTAGCATGTATTATAGAATATCTAGGAAAAATACAAATTATATTAAAAATATATATATAAGAGGTTCAAGAATCATCGTCTAATAAATATGAAAACTTGGAAACCTTGGGACTTTGAGCAAAGATAGAAGATAATTATAAATGCACTATTCTGTATTATCTGGACATTCCTAACGCAAATGTGTCTTATTATTTTATTTACTGTAATATAATTTGTATTTTTCCTAGATATTCTATAATACGTGCTAATTATTAGTATAGATATATTTTAAACAATGCGAAGATATCAAATAACTAAATTATAAGATATTTTAATAAGTAAAACTCACTCATGTTATAGAAGTGGTCACCGACATTTTTAGAGCAACTGAGAGGGACAAATAAACAGAATTGGTTTTGCTTGATTATTCTAAAGCATCTAACATGATTAAGTGAGTGCTGTCGCTTAAACACAAAATTATTTAAGGAAACTGAATCAAAGAGTAGTTTTAATAAAGGTTATAATATAGTTAGGTAATAAAAACACAATGGACCGTTAGCTGTTGACGTAACATTTTGAATGAAGATCACAACATCACTGGAAAATTTGAATATGGTTCTTTGGTTTTGTCAATGTTTACTTACTGTAACCGATATGAGGTGCATGATTGACAACTAATATTGGGAAAAAGACAAACACACATTGTTTATTTTTTGTAAACTAAAAAGATTATTTATTGCATACGAAATACTTTCAAAGGGACTAAAAAGGGAAAAAATATATAAATATAGAGAAATGAAAAATAGTTTAATAATAATTTTGTTAACGTAATGTGTCTAAAACTATCGTGGGTAAATTAGTTTACGTGTTAAGATATATAATTTCTTAAACCATTTTTTATTTAATGTATATTTATATTTTTTTACATTACAAAAAAGCAAGTTACTTTTTAAGACATTGTTAATGTTAATTTCAATGTATGCTTTTGTTTATTTTAATAAAATTTAATTAATGTTTTCTTTTATTACTATTCCTATAGGCATTAGTATTTTTATTAATAATAATATTATTAATAATATATAGCTAACCAGTTTAATGAATCGCTTTAAGATCATGATTAGCTATTGCCCTTTTACCAAAAATTTAAAGAACATATGAAACTTTACGGTACCGATCTATAATATGTAAAACAAAGTTTTTCAGAGTTTCAGACAAAATACCAACAAATATAAAATTAGCGGACTACAAGTTACAATATGATTTGTGATATCACGTCATGGTTTCTTTTAATTAGACCTTTTTTTATAAATATATTTAGATATTATTAATTTGTCTCATTTATATATTAAAAGTCAATTGTCAATTTTATCGGATTTCGTACATTTTCTTTAACAAAATTAGATTTTCCTCACGAAAATATATCTATTATTTCGTTATAAACATTTTTTGAAAAAACATATTATATTATATATATATATATTATTACTAATACAAAGTATACACAGAAATATGTTTTTATGCTAGGTCTAAAAACAAAGGATTTTTTTTATAAAAAAGAAAAATTAATTAAAAAAAATAATCTATATATATATATATATATATATATATATATATACACATATATATACACATATATATATATATATATATATATATATATATATATATATATATATATATAAGAATCGATAAAAATGCGCTCTCACACATCTTTATCAAAAGTTCTTGGCCGGAAAAGATATATGTATAATAGCAGAAATATATAATTTCTGCAGGTGCAAAACGGCCTAAAAGAAGAAATGCTTTCGATTATGTCACAAGGGTACCCTCCTGCGATCATGATTTCTGGGCCTCTACCCTCATCAGGCAGGCTTGTACCCAGGGAGATCTGAAATAACAGATTGCTCGATATGACAAAATCGAAAACGAAATAGTATGATAGACGTTTCGTTTTATCCTGGTTGTTGATAGTTAAACGTATGTTTTTTAGATATTTCATGATTAGTTAATGCCGTGGAATTCTTTTTTTCGTATTTGTGACTTTTTAACCTATTCTCTAAATACTGGCTTGTTTGTCCAATATAAAACACCGTTACAATTGTCGCATGGAATCTGATAAATAATATTACTTTATTTATTTATAGGTGTTTTTGTTTTTAAAGTACTGAAATTTTTTGACAATAAAGTTATATGCTTTGTGGCAATAACATTGCACAAAGCATATGACTGAGATATTATATTTTATTAAAAATTTAATGAAATTGCTAACATAAACCATTTATGAAGGGCAAACAGATATATTTTGTTTTCTTAGAATTTAATTTAATATTAGGACTTGCAGAATTGTAATATTTATGTATTCTAATTTTGAGTAGTTTATTAAGTAATTTTAAAGAGCGTTGGTTAAATAATGGCAAGAAGTAAATGTTAAGTATCGGGAAGACAAAGTTTGTTTGGTTTACCATTCCGTTTTAATTAATGGCTTATAAATTTCAACAAAGGTTGCAATTCTTTTAAATTTGTATCGGTATCCTTCAACAATTATAGGTTATATTTATTTTTCACTCAGTGTTGATGTTAGTATAACGGGCAAAGATTTTTTGAATCTATATAAAAAGTATCTTCTCTTATTGTGGAATTGGTTCTTTTTAGTCCTCATGTCTGTCCAAAAAAACTGCTCACAACTTTCCTTTTTGAGTGAAGAATAATGTAGGGTAGATATTTTTTAATAGAAATGATTGAATATTATTGATTTTTTAATAATCCAATCCTTTTTAGTGATCCAATTATTGTTAAATGCAGTACTTTTAATGGGTTATATGAATCGATTGTAATGAAACCCAATATTAAATTGCCAACGTTTCGGAAAGTATATTTCCTTTCTCTATTTGTTAATGATGCTGTTTATAGAGGGTTCCACCAGTCACAACAAAATAATTATACATGTAGGAAATTATATAGTTAGACGGGACACCATAAAGACGTACAGAATTAAAATTTGCGATATATATATATATATATATATATATATATATATATATATATATATATATATATATATAATACTATAGAGGTGACTGCTAACTGCTACAGCATTCTTCACAAATTCAATGCAACAGGAGCATTGAATTTCGTCGAAATTTTTCACACAGTAGACTTGGCCATTGGATTTCGATTAGAATATTTATTATTAAATATTTCACAAACTTGCTTCAATGTCCTTCTTCGGATCCCATAATTCAGTATCTCACACTCTCTATTCACTGAGTTTCGCTTAACAAATCCATTATTTCAAAATTGACTTTGACAAAACTTAATACTTCAACTGGTATTTAAATACTGTTTTCCGCTTAGGAGAACAATTAACATTAATAAAAGTTACTATACATTACGGAAAAACGGTAAACTTGACAATTTTGCAAATGGCATCCGCGGCTTCGTCGCATTTCCGTACAAAGCAGGTCAATTTAATTAAATCTATTTTCAGGTTTCCAGACTTTTGTTGTACACTGTATAACAAAGCGCTGTGTAACCTTGTAGGTATGTTTATTTAGAAACCCACATTGGTATTTACGGTTTTTTGAAGGGACCCGAAATAGGTAGTAGAGAGATGCAGCACAGCAACGGATTTAGTGAGTCACCCCGGAAGACTCCTGTCTTAAACACAATATGCTCTTTTTATATCCTGGTTCTTCCGGATGTTATGAAAAGTATTGATTTCCAAAACACATCAATTTTACAATATTTTGTAGTCGTAGCCATTACAATTATTACTATTATTATTTCTGTGGGTAACTTATGGAAAGTAGAGATTTTTTAATAGTTTTAACTATATTTTTATTTTGTTTTAGAACTATATTAGTAATGTATCTGAGCTTAATGGTGATTGCAACAATATATGATGAAACAATATACCTTAAAGATAGTAAAAATAAATGTAAGTATAGAATATAAGTTTCATACCAGCTATTTTTATCAACATATCTTGTTATAATACAATCCTCGTAGAGAAAAAAAATTGAGTTAAGAATAAATAGTTAATAATATTAGAAGTAAAGGTGCAGGTGAAATCCAATTGGACATAACAGGCACGTAGCCAGGGGGAGTCAATGGGGACTGGACCTCTCCCCTCTGAAACTCTAAACATATTTAGGACTATTTACATAATTTAATCTATAAAAGAAAAATTTCTGTAGCTGCTGATTAGGCAGTTCTACTCTCTAGAGCCGTTTTTTAACGCCAACCTCAAGAAAATTAGGGTGAAGGCTATTTTTATTTAATTCTAGCTTTTTGAGGGCTTTCTTACTTCTCTCGAAAGGGAAGTATTGTAATCGTAAAACAATCACTGTCCGAGATTTTTGCAGATTTTCGCATTTTAGGGTTCTTGGACTATGTAAGAGGCTTTACGGTTGCAAACAAGTTTCAAAAAACTGTTTTCTGCCATTATATACCAAAATATTTCAGAGAGCGCAAATATGTAAACGTTAAAAATTATAGTGAGGATATCCAAAACAAGAATATACCTAATTATTTTTCTTAAATATGATATTTTCTGACATAAATCGATCGGAAACTATATTTCATTTTTGTTCCACTAAGATATTCTGTCAAAAACAAAATCTGAAAATTGTGAATGCGTCCAGGATCAAATTTATAATAACTCTAAGAAAAAGTATTATTTTCTTTTTAATAGCTAAAAATGAATTTGAAAGAGGAAACCTAAGGCTACAAGACGTAATAATTCGTTTTTACATGCAAACTGAGTTTGCAACTAAAAGCTGAAGCTTTCTCCGCGTGATCTATTTTCACTCCATTTTGAAGTTCTTTTCTTGACTAATACAAAACAGGAGGATCAATAGAACGATTAAGAAGATGGTGAATTCACCTTTGATTGAAAAAAATTACTTCAGAAATATGTCCGATTTTGACAGCGAGGGATATTTAGAATTCTCAAAAAATGGAAAACTTTTAAGTAAGACAAAACGCTCATTAAAAGTATACATTTGAAGATTTCAAAAGATACTTAATATCTAGCTAAATATAAAGCAATATCATTATTTCTAAACTTTTTATTTGCGGTCGATCATCAGAGTTCTTAGAATTCCCAGAAAGTATAAAAAAGATCAAAACATTTATGATTATTTACCACATAAAGAAAGCAAGGTTTTTATTGTAACAATATGATTCCAGATCCTGTATGGAAGATAGCACCATACGGACAAAGTGACTAAGGACTTATTTATAAAAATACTATTAAATGTGTAAAACAAAAAACTAATTTTGTTGCAACTATTTTTGAGTATTCTGATGGTCTGGAAACTAGTTAAAAAACATAGGCATGCCTTTTAAGTTTCCTGATATTTGACCTATATATAGTTCCGGAAATTTTCTTGAACCTATTTTTTTATATTGACGTAGCTTTTTCTTGGGTTTTTGGTTCATCAAAATAAATACAAAAATGACTAGTATGTCATTTTTTATTTAAAAAACTGCTTGTCAATGTGACGTTTCGGCAAAGACTCATGCCTTTTCCAAACTATCAGACAACATATAACGTAAATGCCGAAAGCCAATAGATATAGATATATATATATATATATATATATATATATATATATATATATATATATATATATACACTTCCCCAAAAAATAACCACAAGTTCAAAGCAAGATTTTATCAAAACTACTGGTCCGATTTAGACGTTTTTTTTTTAATGACAGGTTGTGCCTTCCACAATGTTAGTATACTAACGGTATTCTAATAAAAATCTCTTTTTTACTAATACCGGGTGTAGCAATTATAGCGTGTTTTTTTAATAAAACTTGTAACACCCTGTAGAGTTGATCAGTTACAATATCAAGTTGGAATTGAAATCACGCCATAGCCTTATCTTTTTTTTACATTTTGTTTTTTTATTTACTCCATTATCTTTCTTATTAAACGAGAAACAGCATTTTATAGCATAACATGATTTTATTGGTTTTAATTTACATTTTTCTCACTAAAGTAAGTAGCAGGCTATGGAAAACCATTTATTTAATTCCTCAAGTCACAACAGAAACATCATTGCGACTATAATGCAGTGAGTTGTTTTATTTCCAATGTGCGTATACCAATATATCTAACATGATTTTAACATTAATTTTAAACTGGAGTTTAAAAAATTGTAACGTCCTGTTTTAACATTTTATTGTGATAGTTTTTAGTGTATCAATCGGTGTTTTATAATTTTGTATTTATTGCAGGCCAATAGAAGCGCGAAACGTTGAGGAAATAAATAATTCTTTTAAGAAAATAAACCACTACCTACTATATATATGTACATATATATATATATATATAAAAATATATATATATATATATATATATATATATATATATGTAAATTACCATTGCAAAAAAGCTGAATGTGTTCCCCTCATGGAACGGCTTAAACGTGATATACAGTCGTGATTAATGCTGATTTTAACTGTATTATATTAGTATATAGTGGATTGCATTAAAAAAAAATAAAATAAAAAGTTACGATACCCGAAATACGGCAACATTGTAACTTTTTTTATGTTTCAACACTTGAATATTAGACTGTAAATAAAATAAAATTCTATCGTTTTTTTGGGTCTAGGAAAATCTGAAAATATTTAAAATTGCTTTAGAGTTGATTTGAAAATAGATAAAAAAAACTGAAGAAAAATGTCAATAAATCTGTTGCATTACAGACCTGTACTAATATATCATAATCTGCAATAATAGATTAGGGTATCCGATGTAAAATAAAATGTCAGATTTTAGTTCGGATATGTGTGACATGTCAGACATAGAAGGTGTTTAAGATCAACTATCATATTGTTTTGTATGTACATTATGTATATTTGTTGATTAGATTTAAAGCGCGAAGTCCTGTTTACTATGCCATATATATCTACTTCTGATCTTTGATATTAATTTTAATAAATATTTTGCACCTTGCTGTATTATATTTCTTTATCTTGGCAATAATTAATGCATAAGAAATAAATCGATACACTCTCGGTCATTCTCGAGCTTATCAAGACCATAATTCTATTGTAGTTTTTCATAAATGTTAGTCCAAACCAATACTACCTGTAAGAATAACCTTGTTGCACCTTTTTGCGTAAACTGTACTGTGCGGTACCGAGAATCGTTCTATCGCGGGAGGTTTGTTTGTATAATTTTAGACGATTTATTACTTCGCCATTCAAACGGATAGACTATAGCAAATTTGCTCTTACTATAAATAAACAAAGGTTGCACAAGCCTAACCTATGTCTGATAAGAAAGCCTGGACAGTCCTAAACACACTTTTAGTAATCATCCAACATTTTAGCACCACTTTGAGGATCCAATGTGATCATGGCCCTGAGTTTGACAATTCCCCTAAAGAAGGATCTCAACGAACTTTACGACGTAAAATTGACATTCTCCAGCGTTAGTCATCCACAGTCAAATGGATCCCGTAAACGGTTTCATGCGACCCTAATAGAAATGATACGAGTACATAAAGTCGAAAATTCTATCGAACACACATTTAATATTCTCCCCTTATGTCGTGATTTCTATAACAATACAAAAGTAACACCCATGGTTTTATATCGTATGAGCACATCTTTGGCCAGTCGTCCACCTAAAACTTTTGATAACCAAGAACAACTAATTTCAGAAAATGATAGAGACCTTAGCAATCGCATGTAGCATTATTATAAATCCAAGATACGATTTGATAAAGCTGTTCTTCGAAATATCCCAGAAGATAAAACTGGAGTTAAGGTATACGTAAAATAGTTCCAATTAGCCACTAAAGCAGAAAACAAATTTAATGGGCCCTTCAAAATTACAGAACTTTTCGGAACTTTCGCCACTGTCAAGAATGTATCCACAAATCAACGTTTTAATAAGCCTTTCTACAACTAATCTATTCTACGTCGGACTCTTTGTGTCGATCTCGATAATTCACCATGAAGGAAATACCATTACAATCTCAAATGATGAACTGACACTTTTAGTTGGCATGGAAGTAAAACCCTCTCAAGAAGTAGTTTAAAACAATGGCAAAATACTCTCTAGTATTACTGACATGCTTGACGATACCTGGATTAATCGCTTTAGAATTGAAGTTCCGACCCATATCAACCTTCTAACATCAATGTTTAACTCTGTCAAAGAGAAGTTTAGAGAAATTACAACTGACAGGAACACTGCACATTTGGATCTAAACGAGATTAATTAACGGCACAGGCAGTATTTTTAAGCTAATTGCAAGTAAATTAGGTTCGGCAGATAGTGACTACTACAATGAATGTATCGATACAATTAATCACGACGGCCGCAAAATCGAAAATGTACTTAAACATTAAGTACGGTTAGGTCATCGATTATAAAGTAAAAATTTTAAATCTTTGCGAATCTAATTGAAAACTAGGTAGTTTTAGCGAACTTTCTTAAGGACATTCTAAATGATATTACATAATTATCCCAGGATTATTTAGTTACTCGTCTTCAAAAAATCTCGCGTCTGGGGCGAAATATTAAAAGTAAGGAATCTCGCACTTTCATATTTACAAATGTAGCTCCATCTTCCACAATCATACAATCAGGCGATTTTAATAGTTGCTCAGATCACTCTATTTTCTACGTTTATCAGGCCAGTTTCGCCTTTACCCTTAAACAGAACATAAAAGAGATGTTGGACTACAGTTTCGTTGTGGAGTAGTAGAGGGATTGTAAAATATTTACGGTCTTATTTACATCTATGTTTTTGAAGTACAGATCGTGTTTCTTTTGCGCAAGCGAGGTTTAAATTTTAGAATATTCTATAATTAATTTGTTTTTGAATAGGTGTAGAAAATGGTTATATTTCTCTGTTATATTTATTATGTGTTTGATTCGTTTTCCGACTGGGGTGTTTCCTTGCTAGTTGACATTACGTTTATCATCCTTGTTGGAAGCAAATATTTGAATCTTTTACTGAAATTCCTCCCGTTTTTTCAATTTTTTGATTAATTTTGAAGGGTTTATACTCAATTTGGTAATCTTACTCCTCAGGTTTTAAACGAACTAGCCGTTTAGTTGAATATTTTATTGAGTGGCCGATGGTCTGTTTTAAGAACGAACTTTGGGCCATAGAGACGGGACCTAAAATGCTTGATAGCCCATACTATAGCGAGTAGTTCTATAGCTGAGTTTTTTTGCTTCACTATTGCACAAGTACACTTGCAGCGGTAGTGCGGATAAAGGTTCCTTTAAAGTTCGGATATATTTACCAGGGTTTTCTTTAAATTATTAAAAGAAACTGAACATTCTGAGCAAAAGTTGAAAGACGGGTTGTTCTGTAGGTGGTATGTTAGTGGTTTTGAAATTTTGACAAATTTAGGGATGAAGCATCGATAATAGCATAAAAACGATTTTTTTGTCTTTGGTAATGAGATGGCAAGATAAGCTCTTTTCTAAAGAAACCGCAGTTACTTGATAAGATTTTAGGGTTAGCCTTGCGAAGACGTTTAAAGACGTCTGTTAATCTCGAAGTGGGCCCATACATAGTTGGAAAGTAGATGATTATATCGTCCAAATAGACTAAACACCCTTTGGTATGAGTGCAGATGAAAATATCTGTTGGACGGGGCGCTTTTAAACCGGAGAGGCATTTAGATAAGCTCATAAAGTGCATTTTCAATAGAGAATGCTATTTTACCAACATATTTTGGGTCTATCTTGATTTGGTGGAACCCCGAAGCTAAATTGAACGTAGTAAAGATTTTATATGTTCAGTGACGTATATTTGCCGTCTACACTGAGGTATGCCTTGGTCTAACATCTTTGACTACCTTTGCTTTTACATTATTTTTATAAATTTGGGGAAAACGATATGATTTTATGAAAATCAAACAACAATGCAAAAATGTTTTTAGAAAATCATATCGTTACCTTAAATTTGGATAATTAGATTGTCGCCCTCAGGGTAGAATACGAGTATGTCATTGTATTTCGTATAACTTTACGACCAAGAACGGTACAGAAATTAAAATTTCTGTTCTCTTCTATTTTGCACCTGCCAAGTAGGTCGCATCTAAAGCGATTTACTGCTCTATAGTACCTACAGATGGCGCCACTGGTTGCATAGTTCCCTCATCGAATTTTAAAGTCGAACGACATGACACCTTGTTTGTTTCAGTGTTCGGCTATTTGGGGTTCTAATACTGATAACCCCCAAGTAAGCTGCCTGGGCAGATACTACGGTAGCAGAATCGCTCCTTGTTTCTGTAGTAAGTAATAATTTCCTAATCTTTAGTTCTTTCGTATAACATTTTACGATCAAGAACCGCGCAGAAATTCATATTTCTGTATATATTGTGATGTGATATAACTTTTATGAACTATGGACTTTTTTACTAAAGCGGTATTTTCGAATTTACTCTAGACGTTTTATTATTCTGGATATACGGTATTCGTTTTTAATTCGAAAAGAGTTATACGGTGTGTTATTTAATTGATGGCTAAAAATACAAGGCGTCGTTTTTTGACTCATTTTAAGGAGCTACAACCAATGCCTTCGAAATGGCTATAATACGTTAAAGAAAAATCTATATTATGTTACGTTTTCCCAAGTTGCAACCCCTTTTACCCCCCCTCCCCGCACCTCTCACCTAGGATTTTTTCGATGTTTTGTACCGTTTACAGCTTATTTAGCAAAATATCTTTTCATGGATGCTAATACTACATGGAACACAGAAAATTGTAACTGTAAGCATGAATAGTCACTTTGTTAAATAATTTATATGGTACAAAATATCGAAAAAATCTAACAGACCAAAAAATTATAGAAAAGATTAAAAATTTTAAATTTGTTATAAAAATGGCCAGTGGTGTAGCAGTAAAAACCTCGGGGGGATATAAAAGGGGTTGCGACCTAGGAAAAAATAACACCCTGCAGATTTTTCTAAAATGTAGCCATTTTGAAGGCATTGCTTACAGAATACAGTATATCAAATTTGAATGATTTATAATAGCAATGTAAGATATGCTTTCCATTGTGCCGAAGTAGCAGCGGGCTGTCGATGCCGCTTTTGCTGCTTTGGCTGCGGTGACACCGATTTGCATAAAAAACAGTTGTATTAAGTCAATAAGTACGTGCCATTATGTCCAGTCGTTTTAAAAGATAGAAATTAATTATTGAGGAAGAAGGTGATATTGGTGTTATCATTAAGAAAACATTACCACTAATAAGCAAAAAGTTTATGGCATTTTTTTCCGACAGAAAACGCTATAAAACGAATATCGGATGAATTCCAAAATAAGTGAGGTTTTCCAAACTGTGTTGACGCCATTTACGGAAAGCATGTCAGCATCATGTGCCCTTTTTTAGCGGTTATGAGTACAAATTACAAATTTATTGTAGGGGATGTTTTTATGAAAAAAGTGATACTGGAATATTAAGAAAATCGGTATTGAGAAAAATATTGCTGCTAGGCAGTTTCATGTCCCAGGGGAAAATTATTTGCACGGTATTGATATAATCGCCCCATATGTTATTGTAGGCGATGAAGCATTAGGTTAGAATACTTTCATGATGTAACCCTATTACAGAAATGACGCCAAACGTAATTTGCACAAATCCACTTTTAATTATCGCTTATGTCGAGCCACAAAAGTTACTGAAAATGCATTTGCACTCCTTTGTCAAGTTCTTACGGTATCTTATTCACACATTTGTTGTGTACCTTCCACTTTCCACTTCCACCTTGAAAAACATAACAAACCGCATTACTCCATGTCTAATACTAAAATCCCATCAAAAAATATTATGCCTATTACAGAAATGACGCCAAACGTAATTTGCACAAATCCACTTTTAATTATCGCTTATGTCGAGCCACAAAAGTTACTGAAAATGTATTTGCACTCCTTTGTCAAGTTCTTACGGTATCTTATTCACACATTTGTTGTGTACCTTCCACTTTCCACTTCCACCTTGAAAAACATAACAAACCGCATTACTCCATGTCTAATACTAAACTCCCATCAAAAAATATGATGCCATTAATCTATTAAATGAACAGGTGGATATGACAACCCCGGTGCTTCGAGGTTATGGTTAAATTTAAAGAATATTTTTCATGTGCTCTGAGAGAAGTATCGAGGCACCATGATATAGTTACCCAAATAGCAGATATAATCATAAATGGGCTAAAATGCTGTGATATTGGCTAATATCCCTGACTAATTAGCTAAAATAACTGTTCTATTTCCGTATAAAGACGAAAATATGGCTAAAGTGGGGAATAATCATTTAGCCATTATGGGTTCAAAATGGCCAATTGGTAATTATACGACTCTATCTTTTGATTTTATTGTTGGTTTTATTGGTAAAATCGGGCTTTTGGAGTTTAAAATCGGGCTTTTTAGCTGACTTCTAGCCCCTTCTTGAAGCAAAACATTTCTAATTTTACAAAAAAAAAACAATTTTTTTTTAATATTTATTTGTAGACCAATTTTAGCAAGAAAATGGATCAGGGAGACTACAACGTAAAAAATAAGCATGAAAATAAGATTTAATAGGTAAAAAAATATGCTTTTTAAACTGATCATGGAATGGCTGCTAGAAAATTGGTTTAATTTCAATTTCAATCATGGCCGAACAAAAAAGTTTCGGTTTATTTTTTAAGCAAATATAGCTTGAAATAGGCGAATTTGTAAACAAATCATTCTCAAACGGCAATAATTTTCAAACGTTTTCAAAATGCGGCAACATTTACTAAACTTTAACCAATAAAAATGCCTAGTTCCTTTGTCTTTAATATTTGCTAAAAAATGGCTAATTTAGAACCCAGGAGCCAACGTATCCCCAAGTAGAATAATAGGTATATGTGATCTTCCCTCGAGAATCTGCTTTAATTGTTGAAAATATGTATATACGTTTTAACAATGTGTAAACTTATCATTGGTAATTTTTTACTATTAAATAGGTATATACTTTAAATTTATTGGTATCTTAATAATGTTTACATTTGCAAGTAATTGGCACAAAAGTAAATACATTTATTTCAAAATGTATTATGTACTTACTTACTTCAAGTAGGCGTTTTCTTTTTCTATAATATGTGGTGAAATAAAAAAACTTTTTATTGGGCATTTTGCATGATAAATAATTTATATTTCGTTTTTCTAAATAAATCCATAGAGAGATTTAAGTATAGTTTTAGAGGTTAGAAACATAAATTTAAAAAAGTGACCTTTTTGGCAATATTATAACTAAATTAAGCAAAACAAAACTTAAGCCATATTATATATATATATATATATATATATATATATATATATATATATATATATAAGCGAAAATATCAAAAAGGTTTTGAGAATTTTAGGGAAAAACTTTTGCAAAAATACAAGGGTTTTATTTCACGCTCTGCACTATTTTTTGTGCGGATATGCAGTCATGCAAGTAAAAATACATACTCAGCAGATCGGCCAGTTTAGTTCGAACGCAGCAACAATAAAAAAAACTTGTTATCAAAATTTAACGATATACAACATCTGAGAAATAGATTTAATTGAAACAATTAGCTTTACCCTACATTGTCTTATTTTGAATCACTATGTATGGAATACTGATGTTTTTTTCTCTAAAAGCAAAATATCTATCAGGAAATCAGGATTACCTTTTGTCAAAATATGAAATTTTCCGACCATTTGTCTTTTTCCCATCCGTGGGCATACTATATATTATTAGATCTCTATACATAGTGCGTCAATAAGGTGTTTGTATTCGATATCGCTCAAACCAAAAGAGATACAACAAAAAGTTTTTTTGAAAAGTTAAAAGATTCAATGACGAGCTATAACGTAAAAATATGTTTTTAACCCAAGTGTTCTAAAAAATATATAATAAATAAAATTTATTTTTTTTTAAATAGGAACCCTTTACAGCAGTATTTAGTTTCGCAGCATTTTGCGTTGCTACGCAATTGATTTTTTACTGACATTTCCGGAATTAAAAGGTACTCGTTAAAAAAAATTTTGACTGTAGGTAACCTTTGGTACCTGGTATATACTCATACTACAATTTGGATAACTTGCTATACAAGGTGTTCGGGATAGCGTAACGAATTCGGCCGTGTATTTTTTAAATTATTCTGATTAACCTTTTAAATACCCCTTTTGTGTGTTAAGTATATCCTATATCCAAATGATATACTTTTTGAAATATTTTGAATTTAATCTTGAACTACGCGAAAACGGTAAATATTTGTTTAAGCAAGATTGCTATGAAAGTAATGAATGAATAGTTTGAAATTGTCATTTTGACGGTACCATTCAATATTTATTGTTTACTTGCGTGCTGTTTGTTCTTACGTAGATAAAGATTACTTATTATTTTAAAATTAATAATTGTTTCTTAATAGAAGTTCAGTAATCACATTTGTCATTATTTAATCATCAATTTTTCTCATGAAGAACTTATTGACATGACGTGTGCTTTGGGAGAAGGGCGCAAAAATGCATTTTTAACATCCAGAATCTATGCACAACAATATCCATAAAGAAGACATCCTCACTCAACAGCCTTTAAAAAACGAAAGGAGAAATTTGAAAGAACGAGTCACACCGAATATAAAACACATGAAAAAATCAAACCAGCGATTAATGATGAAAACAAGTTTATGGTGGCTTTAAGTGTAGTTGAAGACAGTGACACTTCACCAGGAAAAATAAACAAGCAAACATCTAACTATATTTATTATATATGTCTTGAAATTTAAGTTTTTACATTCATTTATTCACCTAATTGGCAAAAAATAAACTGTATATCTCGAATAAATATTTTACTTGACCGTTGGCGGCATATCTTTTTAAAACTTTCAATCGAACTTTATTATAACAACTATAACAGTGGCGCAAACCGCTTCGACTTTGCTGGAAGTGCTATGTTTAGTTTACGATTTTCCTACTACGTTGCCATGACAATGCGTACGCGATGACGTCGAGCGCATGGAGGATTAATGTTAACCAGCGCCATACAACGCTCTCGGTGAATTGCTAACGCAGTACACTACACCCACGTGTCGTTCACTTTGGGGTGGTTGTTTACTTTTATTTTCGCGGATTTCGCAGCAACCAGTTAGTTTCTTTGCAGTTTGGTTGTGACTGTTTTGTGTTATATTTATTTATGGTATTCTTACAACTTTATTTGGTGTCGGGTTTATTAATTTACATTATTGATGAATCCGATTACGGATGTGGTTTGCATTTTGTTGGAAACTCCATTTAATTGATGGAAGGAACAATATCAGAGTTTTAATCGTCATCCTGGTTTTCGGCGCACAAATGGTTATGTAGTATTCAAATATTACAAAAATTGTTTTGCTGGCCTTGTTTACTAGTTTCCAATAATTATTCAGTGTGGAATAAGGAAGGATTTGCGGGTATGTTAAATATATGAAGGTCTTTACATAAACGTGAATACTCGGCGGAGCATTTAAAATGCGAATTAATGCTAAAAACATTTGTAAAAAATCAAAGCACTATAGCTGACATTTTAAAAGAAAATGCTAAACTATATAAAATACATTTTAACGAAAACGTCCGGTTAAATAGACTATTTATGTGTTTGGTAATTGACGTAGTTTTGTACCTTGCAAAACAAGAGTTAGTCTTTCGCGGCCATGATGAGAGCAGCGAGTCAATAAATAGATGGATTTTTAAAAAGCTTTTAGGTTTATTAATATCGAAAAGTTCCCAAGAACTAAAAGATCATCACGAAAAATTAAAAAATGTTTTTACTGGTGACTCGAAAACTATTCAAAACGAAATAATTAATTATTAATTGAATTTAATTGAATGCATTTCTGATTATTTAAATGATCATGTAAAAAATGAAATAATGAACGCACAGTTTTTTTCTGTTCAAGTGGATGACACCACTGATATTACGCAAACCTTCCAGTGCTCCATAATTTTAAGAGATGTTAATTCAGAAGGTTCAGTAGTCGAGAGATTCTTAGGATTCTATAATGTCAGCTCCGATAGAATGTCAGAGAATTATATTCTCTATTAAATCAAATTTTGGACCAATTTGACTATAACCATAAATTAATAGGGCAATGTTGCGATGGCGCAAGTGTGATGTCGGGCCATCTATATGGTATTTGTCCTGATGCAGCAAAGTTTAAAAATATTTCTAAATGTCGAATTTTTTTGCAAGTCTTAGTAGTATTCCCTCATTTTTTCATCACTCAGCCAAACGAACGTATGCTCTTACATCTGCATCTACGAGGCGTATACCAACAATTACAGAAACTCGTTGGTCTTCAAATTCGAAGTTAATAAATGTGATTGTTCAAGTTGCGTTCTTCAAAAAAAATCGCTTGGCATTCATTTTTGCATATCCAATATAAAACGCTGTTGTGAGACGCTCTGTAAAAAAAGAAATGAACATTTTTTTTTATACCATGTTTGATAAAGCAAATTCTATTACAGAAATAAATCATTACAAACGTGAGCTTGCTAAGCTTTTACCCGAAGAAATTAGGGCTAAGTATAGAATCCTTTTTTATGAAATTTTGGACCATATTTTAATGAACATGACACCAAGCTTTCAAGACTGAAAAACTTACATTTTTATGTTTGGCCGATTCTGCTAAATTTTCCGAATATAGTTTGAATTTTCCGACTGGCCTGTTTGAAAATTTGTTACAGTTATATGGGAAAATACTTTCAAAAAGTCAACGACTTAAAAATGAGCTTGGTCTTATTTTTGTCATTGACAGTAATTGGAATATATCGCTGCAAGAGCAAGTGAAAAAAATTAATGAAAATAAAGATATTTTAATCAAAGCATATAAAGTGTTTTCCTTTATTTTGACAATACCGTCGACAAGTGCTTCAGTGGAAAGAAGTTTTTCTTACCTCAAACGTGTAAAAACTTATTTAAGAAATACAATATCTCAAAAAAGACTTACTTCTCTAGGCAATATTTCAATTCAAAAGGAATGGAGGAGATTAGAGCAACTCATCCATTTTATGAGGATGTTATAAATAAATTTGCTGTTATGAAGGATAGGAGAATTTATTTAGTATACAAAATTTAGGTAAATCGTAAAAAAATATTCTACCCCTTCCACATATAAAAAAATTCTGGAAAAAAAATTGCGATATTTTCTTGCTTCATTTGCACTTCACTTACTTTTTCACCCGCGAGCCCCCACTGGTTGAAGATCCTCACAAAAGTCCCAGGAAGCTTGGCGAACAATTTCCGTTTAGTGCATCACTGCCATTAAGTATGCTAAGAAGTGAACTACAACATAAAGGAGACTCGTGTTTTGTGAGTGGGCACAGAATATAATTTAGTAGCAACCTCAGTTTTTCGAATACGTTATGTTTAGTGATGAGGCTACATTTCAAAGAAATTGTTGTGTAAAGAACTTCCATTACTATGATACCAGCAACCCGAAAAGTTAACTATCCACATAGATGGTCTCTTAATGTATGGGCCGGTATATTAGAAAATTACCTCATTGGACCACATTTTTTTAAACGGAATCTAACCGGTAATATGTACCTTAATTTTTTACAATACGATTTGAAAGTCGTTTTAAATAGGTTGCTAGAATATACTTGTGAGAGAACGTGGTATCAACGAGATAGAGCGCCGCCTCATTACAGTTTACCAGTAAGGCATTTTTTAAATCAACGGTTCAATGATCATTGGATTGGTAGAGGTGGTCCAGTGGCTTGACCAGCAAGGTCTCCCGACCTAACCAAGATGAATTTCTTTTTATGTGGATATGTGAAGAGGAAAGTTTACAAGACAGTTCCTACAACAACAGAAGATATGCAAAATCGAATTAGGGAGGTATTTCAAACAAATACACCATGTATGTGAAGAAATGTGAGTGAATCTAAAATCTTGAAAACAAATTGGTGTTTCTATTTTAAACCTAAGAGGATGGAACATAATTTATAATAACTTAAGTTTAATTAGAATTAAAACTTTCAGCAAGTTGAATATTGCTTGCAAACAATAATTATTTCTAATCAAACTCACTACTGACTAAAAAATATTTTTTACTCCGAATTTACTTCCTGTTGTTTTTTTTTTAATTCAGTTAGTTGTTGATATTTAAACGAACTACGATTACAATTAATTTATAATAAACTTGTAAAACCGACTTAATATTTAGTTTGCTATTAATATTGTTATCAATTACACTTAATATTTTTTTATATCAAAGAAATAATGATTATTTTTTACTATAAATAAAATTAATAGTTTTTATTAGTTCCATTAACCTATTTGTATTCAAGGCAGTCTTGATTAAAATAAAACGTACCTGTTATCTCGTAGTTCAGATAAAATTTAAAATATTTCATAAAGTATATCGTTTGGGTATAGCACATAATTAACAAAAAACAGGTATTTAAAAATTTAATCAGAATAATTAAAAAAAGACAACGTGTTCTATTTAAAAAAAATGAAATAATCCATATTTAAATCCGCCGAATTCGTCACGCTATCATGAACACCCTGTATAGCAAATTACACAAATGGTAGTATGAATTTAAACCAGGTATCAAAGGGTACCTACGGTCAAAATTATGTGAACCTTAGGTAATTAGGATTTTTTTAATGAGTCCCTTACAATTCCCAAAATATCAATAAAAAATCATTACTCGGCAACCCAACATTTAAATTTAAAAACCAAATACCACTGTAAAGCTTTTTTGTTGCTAAATAAAATGGCGCAAAAATACACAGGGTGTCCTATTTAAAAAACAATACATTTGATGTATTATATATTTTCTGGGGCACCTGGGTCATTAAAAAATATTTATATATACCCCTTATTAAGTCCTATACATTTTCAATAAAACTTTTTTTGTATCTCTTTTGGTTTGGGCGATAACGAAGGCAAATACCTCATTGACGCACCTGGTATATTATTATATTATTAACCAAAAATCCATATTTCATTTTAATGTCGTTTGATAGTGGTACAACCTTAGAGTAAGAATTAAAGTAGAGATCGCGATTTATTCATAAATCACGTTAGGGGTATGTGCCAACATGGTTCCCCTATTTTTCACATTCTATCAACCAATGTTTACTATAAAACAAGAAGTGGGGATGGCCCATGCCCAAGCCGTGGCCATTTGTTGACGAATGCCAATGACGGCGTGAGTTTTCACTTCCCGCATAAGGAAATATCATTGATCGTGAAAAAATTATGGTTCCGGGTTTTTACAGATCTTCATGTTTTTCCATTACTGTCGGTCGGTCGGTCGGTCTGTTCCGGTATAGCTAAGAAATCCACTTACTCGATTAACTTTAATTTTATTTAATTTTCCACAAAAATTACGTCTGATAAAAAAAAATGGTAAAATATTGGTATGAATTCAATATGGCGAAACAAAATGACGACCTGTTAAAATATTTGATGTACGAAAATGAAGAAATGGGCCATGCTTCAGTATCGTTGACAAAAAGAAAGATTCTTACCTATTCCTTAATGAGGCAAATAGGTATTTTTACAAATTTCAATGAAATAATCGTTCTTTACTTCACTATCTAAAATCAAACCATTAAGATAGATAAGTTTAAAAGGAAATTAGTTATTTATGTATTATTAAACTTTACTTTTTAGTTATGTTTGCCTTATGTCACTGACATTTTGTAATTGTGACATTTAGAAAAATTATTTGTTCAATTGTTGAAAATGTTATCTTAAACCTTTAACTGTCAAGTTAGACCTTGTCTAAATTTAAACCTCTTTAGTGAATAGGGGTGTTAAAGTTTTAAATTAAAATCAATGCTTTTAACGCGCTTTTATTGGCTTCCTATTCGTCTGATTGTACGTCTGGTTCAAATCTTGTAATGGATTTTTCAGCACTTCCATTACCGATTATTTTCAAATTTGACATGCATACACTTTCGGATATAAAAAATCCGAATTTTTTAAAAATTCAAAATAGCGGTGTCAAAATGACAATGTCAACAGGTCGGACAGATAATTTTAACATTTGTGGGGAATATTTAAGAATGCACAACAAAAATCAAAATTGTGGCGACAATATAGCGAACGAATTTTGTCATTTGTAGAGATTCGGCTGAAATATCAGTATCTAGAAGTATTTATGAAATTTTAGTCAATATTTGAGAATAAAAAATGGCGGCACCACCATAGCAGACTAATTTTAAAATGTTTGCAGATTTGATTAAAATTCGGCATTTAGGGGTATTTAAGACACATCATGAATTATTGTCAACATTTTAAAAATTCAAGATTGTAATGCCAACATGGCGGCAGAATTTTAACATTTGTATAGATTTGGCTGAAAGAAAGTAGGCATCTGGGGGTATTTGAGAATACATATCATACATTTTTAGTAAATATTTAAAAAAATAAGAGTAGGAATACCTAGAATGCGAGCGAATTTTAATATTTATACAGATTTGAATAAAAATCGATATTGAGTGAGCAATTCATACATTTTTAATAATAAATATTCAAAATGGGGATGTCATCAATCAATTAATCCGATACGTTTTTTTTTCAGATATTTTTAAACCTTTAATTAGGCCACCGTTTTGTTCCCCCATTTTGAATTTGTCTCAACATTTTTACCACTTCATCCCTATATAATATTTGATTTTTGAGCAAAATTTGAACATAATCGATGCAGTAGTTTTCTGCATTGACTTTTATAACATTTTATTAGGCCGCCATTTTGGATTTGTAGTAAAACTTATTAGTTAATGGTCATGTTACACCTAATTTTTCTGCAAAATTTGGATAAAATGGATAAGCAGTTTTTTAGTAATAATTTTTTAACAATAAGCCGCCATTTTGTTCTGCCATATTGGATTTTTACCAAAATGATACTACGTTATCATCATATGACCTTTAATTTTTAACCAAAACTTGAAGAAAATAGGACAAGCAGTTCTTGAGCTTTGTCGCGGACAGACATATAGACTAGCCGACGGAACTGCGAAAACTGTTTTTTGCAACTAGAATACTTTCTCCTTGCGGGAAAAGTAAAAAAAAAGCGAGTGCTGTAAGATAAAAATAGAATAGCCAATTGTCATATTGTTATTCCATATTAATAGCTAAATTTAAAAAATAAAAGATTTTTTTTTAATTTTCAATATCCTAAATTTTAAATTCTAACCAGTTTAGAACATGTTTACGAACACATTTTTACTTTTAATTAATCAAAGAATCACCATTTAAATTCCTTTAACTCACAACACTTACATAAAAACTGGCCCAACTCAAGTGAAAATTAAAAAAAGGCCCGAAATCATCCGAAACCTTATTATTTCCCCAGATTTCATCCAAAATCTAGTAAATTTCGAAATCGCAGTACGTTTTTTTGAGCGTGAGACACCTTTTGACTATTTTAATATTATTTAGATATATTCTATAATTATTTTAATTCTCTGATAGGAAAAACTATCGTCAAAAAAATCTAATCGTCAAAAAAATCACCTCAGAGTCTTTCTTGTATCATTTTGCTTCTGAGGATTCTCACATGACCCCCGACGAAATAAACGTTCTATTATACTGAACCGGATTGGACAATACGTCATGTGACCCAAAATAAGTGATCAAGGTATCTTCATAGACATAACAAGTCCCCTGGAAAAGGAAATCTAACTGTTTACTTAATGATTACAATTCTAAACTTAAACGGCCATTTTTTTACAAACTTACATTGCCGCACCATAGTTAAGTCAACTAAAGCTCCTAGTTTCGCAATGTCCAAGATAAAGTAAATAAAACTCATTTATTAAATATTTGCTTTTTGAAGTAAGGCAACATATAATTAGAAGATTTGAACCGTACAAACAAAAACACATGCAGTAGTGAAGCTAAGAAAAGCTTGGTACTTAATGACAATTTTAATTGAATTAATTTCTGGGTTAAAATATTTTTCAGCAAATTAATTTCTTTAATGTTAAAGTTTTTTGTAGTTCCACGACCCACTATTGGTTTTTAAGCCACGCCGTTCAAGTGACCCTTTAACAATCTTTACTGTAGCCTATTATACTTTTTTACTATAAAGATCCGTTGGCAATGAAAGTGGGATGGTCTAATACGATAGTGGGATGGTCTAATATGTGGAGTTGTCGTTCGGGGTTGCCATATCTAACTAAAACTCTTGTTACTGGTGTAATCTGATCTGAGGCTTTGGGTATTTTAACTTGTATTTTACTATTTTGCAATAAAAGTAATTTCTTTATACTGCTTAGAAACTAATACTGGAAAAACATTACTATTTTCTGTATGAAAATTTTATTACATCATGTTTAAACATATTCACCGTAAAATAAATTGGTATAAACATTGGAGTTCCTGACTAGGCTTGGCATCGTCGTACGATCGACCTTATACTGTGAGGTAATCTTGGTAGTGGCTAAATATGTAAATAATGAACTCTATTTTTATTCTTACTCTAAGGGTACAACCCAATAGCCTCATTTGCAGGTACTTACAAGAAGGCTGTTATTTATTATTTGATATTTTACTCTTAGCATTCATATAATATATTCTTAAAAATACTGGGATTTAAATACCGGTTTTATTGTGTGGTAAAACACCAAAAAAAGAAAAATTTGAATAGAGAATACAGATGACTAACCAGGAAAGTGATTGTTTGAATACGAACACACTGTTTCTGAGTGTATTTGAATACAAATACAAAAACAGCGAAAATAGCTTCAGCAGGATTCAGAATACTAATACTAATTATTCGAATAGTACCAAAGTCTGGACTCATGTAATTACTAATCTAAGGTTTTTAAAATGATTGTATAAGAAAGCATTATTTTAATAAATAATGACTAAGGTAAAAACTAGTCTTTTTATTTTATTTCAGTGGAAGCACTCCTAGTATGTTTCTCTCTAACAAATTATAAAAAAGCCTCTCAAATCAAAAATGAAAACTATAGAAGATTAAAATGTATGCAGGGCATACGAACATATCAGACCATTTTAGTAATAGCAGGGCACACAATGTTATCCATTACCAAAGGTCATATTACGAATCCTGAATTTATTGAAGCGGTAAGGAAAATTTATTATTACCTTCTTCATAATAAATTAATTAAAATTGCTGAAAATGTATGTATGTATGTATGTAAGTATCGGTATTAGTAGTTATTTCGGGATGCTCTTAAAAATGTAATTATTTAAAGTACATATCCGATAGCTATTTTGAGTTGGTCGAAGTAATGTCATACCTAAATTACGATATTATAAAATTCTTTGTAAGTAGCAGAAGTAGTCGACTTTCAATATTGCAATACATGCAGCATAAAAAGGACTATTTTGAGGATTTTGCAGTATAAATGTAAATATACCAATCTGTGCATTAAATAAATAAATAAAATACGAAATTATGTATTTACATTTACATTACATTTCTAGGTTATTCATCAGAAGTGAACTAAAATAAAACCAATAGGCTTACAAAATATATAATTAAATGAAAATATTTTTCGAAAAGAGAATGATAAAATCTTGCTAAGAATCTCGCCTTCTTCGACACTATAACAAGATTAACTGACACGGTATCTCGGCTCGCCCATAAATAGCTGATTAACTATTATCAATTGTCAGATAGTCGTCCTAATTACGTTATGAAGACTTTGGGCAATACTCCGCCAACCAGCGCGCAAAGCTCCTAGTATTACGTGGCTCATTTTGCGGTTCCAAATGTAAGGGATGCAGGAGTTAAGAGCTGTCATTCCCTGATTTAATACATGGCAAAAACATAAGGCGTGTACCTGGTGTGAAAGAGTATCGGCTGAAATAAAGAATCGGACTACAAAGTTCAGTGTATTCGACAAGCTGGGAACAAGCTTGAATATACGTAATGATGCAAACTGCTGATGATGTCGTGGTGAAATTAGTCTTTTTTCCGGGTATGGAATCAGATTTGAACATTGATATTAAAAACAAGAAACTTAGACTGTTAAGTTTTATAGACCAAACCCGTACCTGTGTAATATTAACAATGATAATGATGTAATAATTTCAGTAGTTTCATTTATTGAAGTGGATGATGGAAAACATGCAATCCGCGAGATTAGTTAACCAGTTCAACTCGTAATGCGATTTGTCGTAACATGTAGTCTCAAGTCCCCGTCTAAACTTTTCTCCCGACGGCCCTGGAGGATGGAGAAAAAATGGCTAAACTTCCTTTATTTTGAACTTCCCTCGTTATGAATATTTCCTTTCAATAGAAATAGTGAAGGGTGACCTAAATTTAGTTTTGCACGTAGTCATTTATTAACACGTATATAACTGTGATCCAACATTGTTATTGGTTGTCATTTTGCTCTACCATATATATACATTCAATATTAAATTGAATAATTAATTTTTCGACTGATTTTTTTTTAAGACCGCCATTTTGTTTCATTATTTTGAATTCGTACCAGTTTATTCCTTTTGGGCAAAGTTTATTGAATAAAAAGATATTTTTTACATTGATTTTTTAAACATTTTATTTGACCCTCAATTTGTTCCGCCATCTTGAATTCGTACCACAATTTTACCAGGTTATGACTATATCGCACATAATGCTTGCACAAAATTTGAAATCAACCCAATAAGTACTTTTCCCAGGTTAATTTTTTAAATATTTTATTAGGTCTGCATTTTGTTTTTTTCAGTTCAGTTCTATGTAACACTTAATTTTGTGTAAGATTTAAGGTAAACCCTGAATTTTTGATCAATATTTGATGTCAATGGGGTAAGTACCTTTTTAGCTACGCTGCGAACTGACAGAGGACAGACTTACCGACAGGATTTAACAAAACTTGTTTTTTGGCATCTAGGAACACTAAGGCGTGAAAATATTTAAAGCCTGGCAGGGTCGTTTTTTTCACGATTGCAAACCTTTTATTTGGCCGCCATTTTATTCCGCTATCTTGAATTTGTACTTCATTTTTACCACTACATCTCTATTTCATAATTAATTCTTGCAAGAAAATTAAAATCAATCTAATTAGTAGTTTTTTTCAGGCTGATTTTTTAAATATTTTATTTACCCGCTATTTTGTTTCGTCATCTTGGATTCGTACCAAAATTTTGCCAGTTGAAATCCATGCAATACTTGATTTTTCTGCAGAATTTGAAGTAAATTAAATAATTAGTTTCTTAGTAATCATTTTTTTAACAAATTTAAGGCCGCTATTTTGTTTCACCATGCTGTCGACAGACCGGCGGAATTGAGAAACATGTGTTTCGGCATCTTGGGATCCTGAAACATGAAGATCTGCAAAAATCTCGAAGGGCGAGTTTTTCACAATTACAATACTTCTCTTTTATGAGGGAAGCAAAAAGATATGAATGCATGATATTCAAGTACTGCGTGCCTTTATATTTGGGTAATCCGAATATAATCTGCGATTCAGGA
Organism: Kuschelorhynchus macadamiae; assembly: GCA_030620095.1. Taxonomy (NCBI): domain Eukaryota; kingdom Metazoa; phylum Arthropoda; class Insecta; order Coleoptera; family Curculionidae; genus Kuschelorhynchus; species Kuschelorhynchus macadamiae. Next base: position 526,611 of record JAUTXW010004561.1, read on the forward strand.
ATAATCCCGGTTGAATTATTTTTATGATCCCGATATAAAAACCAAAATTAATTGAAAGAGGAAATTAAGTTTTCTTTCAACTTTTATATTTTTAAACGGAGGGACGATTTTAATGCAGGTGTCGATTTATCAAGTCTTACAATTTTCATTAATCCTGATAAGAGAGTCTTGTAAAAATAGTGTAGTTCGCATAAGTACTAAGGTCTACTCAAACCAACAACAAACATTTAATTTAATATTGAACGCGGAAGCAGTTGTGATGGGGGAATGAAAGTGTGTTTAGTGGGAGATGAATGTTTATGTGAAGTGTTTGTTCGGATCATGTATACTTATTATTAATCTTCGTCATATGAGGAGGAAGCTAACTTGTTGTTAGCAGAATTAGTCCCCCCACTGCAGTCAAAAGTTGCATTTATTCATAAAGAAATCGGAAAAAAGTCAGCAGCAATGTAAATCTAAAATTAATAGACCAAAAACAAACAAATAAAAAACAATCAACAGGGAGATATTTTAAACAATTCGCTTTGACCGTTTAACGATACATTGTATTTCTTGAAGAAGGGCTGCAAATTCAAAGCACCCGAAACCGGTGGTAAACCGAAATAAATTCTTTCAAATAACTAACGAAATAACTTTATTCATTTTAAAAAAGATTATACAGCATGAAATAAAATATTGTAGGATACTGAAATAAGTCACCTACCGGACTTCTAACGTAAATTACTATAGTAAAAGCCCATTATAAGTTTAAATTTGCACTGCACATAATCACTTAACTGATAACTTTATTTATTTTAGATATATGATCAAGTCATTTTGCGATATTTATTTGTAAGTTTCCTTTCAATCCTGCAAACATATTTCTGTATTTCAACATGGCTATTAACTTATCAGATTTTAACAATGTACCACGAAAATGGAGGATTTTCAATTAGAGACGCTGCATTATTATTTATACATAGAATCACAAGGTGAGTTATATATTTTTGTGTAAAATAACAACCTAACAAAACATTTTCAGCCAGCCAGCAGTCAAAAATTAGATTTCGCAGCAAAAAGCAAAGGATATGTTTCTTTTTTTATTTATTTCATATATATGTATTCTTGAAATATTATTCATCTTATAGAGACAAAAAAGATGTTTTTTCTTGTTTTTCCGGAACCATTGAAGAAAAAAATACTGTTAAAATAGTAAAATAATATATTTTTATAAAAAATGTTTATTTATGTATAGAAATGCAAAATTGCACAAATCCTACATTTCAGTTCTATATGAATATACACAAGGAGGATTCTAAAAATGTTCATCAAGGAGATATTAATGACCTATCTTTCAGTGCCGAAATGTTGCGTTAACAATTCCGCCAAAACACTGTCAACTGTAAGCTAAGGAGACACTTTTACAATTTAAAGCTGAGCGTCACATCTATTTGTAGTGAAATTTCAAATAAGAAGATGAACGAGACTTTTCTATAACTGGCCTGCTATTCTGGGAGAGGACTGGCCTACGATCACCAACTCAGGGAAATTGTCCCTAGGCGGCGTTATCAGATATTTTGTAAGAATAAACTAGTTGATACCTTAGGATAAACAATGTCTCCGTGGCGTGTAAAGAATGAAAAAGAAATTACTGCAAATAAACTCCTAGACACGTGAAACGAATAATCAAATTTTTTAATGTATTTTTCAGTTTTTAACATTTTTTGTAACCAGAAGCGATATTAAGACGAGCTTTTCTCAGATCTTCTGTATATCTTAATATAAATATTTTTAATGGAACATATTGTTTATAGTAACAAATATATTGCAAAATTTTTAAAATATTGCTAAAAATTTCACAATTTTTTTTGTTTGCTATATTTATAACCAATTTAAATTTTTAAGCTTTATTGTAAGGTTTTAGTTGTTACGTAAATTCAGGTACCTTAGGAGCCAAACAGACCGTATAACGGTCTGCAGTTGCAAACGAAAACTTTAACTATTCCCTTATCTACATGTTTTTCAATTTGTGTACCAGGTATTCTAAGAATAATATATACAGAGTAATTACCTATATCAACTTTTTCTTGTTAGGCAATAACTGGCAGATAAGGCGTTTTAAATACGATTTTTCAAGGTATAGACAATATTAATAAAAAATCAACTTACTGCCAGATTAAAGTGAATGAAATGAACAAAAAATCGATGATTTAAATGCACAACCATGTATTTTATTACATGTTTAAACTCTAAATAAAGTTCTAGGCCAACTTGAAATACTTTCAATTGTTTTCGAAATATTAAAGTTTGACAATTTCGAACATTGAGAGATTATAAAATCTAAACGGCTCGACCTATGGCAAAAGAAATTGCACTTGGTATCTTAGTTTTTTATAGACTTTTTTATGGTGACAATTTTAAGTATAACTTCTTCCGATTGTTTTTTGTAAAGAAGGAAAATTTCTGCTTAGATCAGAAGTGAATGTCATAAGAAAGACAATAATAAACTAAGACAAAAATGTGTAATTCATTTCGATCTAGGTCGAACCATTTAGATTTTATAACCTCTCAAAATCCGAAAATGATAATTTTCATACGTGAATATCTCGAAAACAATTGAACAAACTCCTTTCCTATGCCTAGGAACAAGAGAGATATAATGCATGTTCATATATATCTGGATCACCATGTAGGGTTTAAGTTAAAAAATACCACTTTTTGCAACACCCTTTAAATCTTGGAAAATAGTCTTTAAAACGCCTTACCTGCCAATTATTATCTAACGAGGAAAATACAAAGTTGACAAGTTGATAACGGTAATCATTCTGTATTTTAAAAAATGGCTTGCAAAAAAAATCGAGAATTTTGCAACAAACCGAATTACAAATACTAGTAGAAAAATGAAGATTTTCGTTAAAAAGGATGCTTCTAATAGAATAATTAGAATAGAATAATATCTGAAATTTAAATTTAAACTATATAACATTGTATATTTTAAGTCTTGTAGATTTTTCTCAGAACCTTCTCTATAGTAACAGGATACAGTTTCTCACTTTACTACTTTAGCTTTTCCCTTCTCAATTTAATTTGTTCCGCTTGGACCGAGATCCGGGGCCGTAGCCAAAGGTGGTTATGGAGGCCATGACTAGGGATGGGCGCTATTATATTTTACCTATCGATAGACCAAAGCACATTGCCTATCGATATGTCGATAGTTATCTACATATTTGCTTAAACCGACTTATTTTTTCGAAAAAAGTGTTAAAATTTTTTCTCTGTTGGTGTGTCAGTCCTTCTGGTAAAAGTTGTAGACACGATAATTTGGTTCATGGCTTTCTTGCCTAAAGTTGTCGGTTGGGATTGTTTTCGGTGGAAATCGGGGTGGGGCAACAGTGTCAAATGGGCAAAAAACTATATTTATAAATGATAGAAGTCAAAAACAAAAACTTGTGAAACTTGTGATTTTTTTTGGTCTTAGTTCCCAATATATAAGTCCAATAATACAAAACGAACTTATTAAAATGGGTGTGATTCTATTCTAAAAAAAAAGACTTGGTAAGGAAAATTTCACAAGCAGTTTTGTTTTCTATATTAGCTGATGAAACCGCAGATGTTTTCCACATCGAACAAATGACACTCTGCATACGATGTATTGATATAAGTGAAAAAGGGCTACATGCAAGTAAAGAGGATTTTTTGGCTTCGTGCCCGTTAAAGCCGCAACAGAAAAAGTTTTATCGGATTTGATATTACAGAATCATAGCGATCACGGTACTGACTCCGGTATGATGGTTGGTCAAGGATACGAAAGCGCAGAAGCTATGTCCGGACTGGCTTATAGGCTTTCAAGCTGAAATAAGAACAAAATACCTTTCGCTTTATATGTTCATTGCAGCTCTCATTGCCTTAATTTAGCCATAAGTCACTGTTGACAAGTTGAGAGCATCGGGAACTGCATTGGCACTGTTAAAACGAAATTCATATTCATATTAATATAAATTTTCATTTAGTCTTAATTTGAAATTTCCCTAAAAACGTGGCAACGCCGCGAGTGACAACCTAGCGCTTGAATTCCCAGAACCTTTTATGTAGTACGGCTGTCGCTGAAACGGAGGGAAAAAAATAAGAGTGAGATTGTTACGACGCTGCGAGACGGGCGGTTTTATTCTTTTGCTCCCCGCGAGTCGCGTAAATTAAAAACTAGATAAGCATTGCCCCCAGTCTTGAATTCAATAGTTAAAATAGTTTCGTGATTAAACTACCTGATTTTTGAACTGGTGTATCATTTTATTCAGTACATTTTATTACCTTATGCAGTCCACTAATCTTTACATCTTTACACAAATTCCGTCAAGATAGAAACCTCTGAACCGGAAAAGGCACCATAAAATCCATCGGAAAGAAATGTTTACGAAACCAAAATAGCAAAATCTTACTTATTTTATTATACTAATTAACAATATGTCTTGCAAGATTCTTGAGAGAGTTTTACACATCCATGCTTATTATGATAATTTACGTACTTGCCCTTAATGTACGGGAAAGTTCGACCATTAAATGAGAAATACCTGGATTTATTATACCAGGTGTACTTTATAAGGAGTTTAAATATATATAATATAAATCCTAAACTGTTAGTTAGTTGCATTTCAACCACCAGTTGATCGAGAGCTGTTCGTATTTGAGAAATTAGAGAGTTTTGAACAACATGTCGCTAGTTTGTGTAAATAAGTAGGGTCATTTTTGTTATATATGCGGTGAAGTGCCTTTTGTGAAACAACTGCGTACTCTTAGTCCTTTAATAAAAAACGTTTACCACTTGTATTTTGGCTGCAAACTTGGAGCCCAGGAAAAAATTGGGCTCCCCATAACTGCTGCAACAAATATGCGTCCGAGTCTCGGCTGGCTAAGTGGAAAAGATGCCCTTTGCTCTTCCTATGATCTGGCGAGAACCGAAAGACCACGTTACGGACTGTTACTTTTTCTTGACACCTCCCATGAAAAAAGGTTCTTCGGAGAAAACAAAGTCTGAGATATAGTATCCAAATTTACAATCCGCCATTCGCCTGGTGCCTCATACTGATAAATTGCCTATACCTAAACCACCTCAGCAATATACCCTTGATTCTGATGATGATCCAACGGTTTCAAATGGTAGTGTACCGGAAAATATCGCCGGCCTATCTACCTCAAAAAACTCCGATTTTGTCTGTGAACTTCCCAGTGAAAAGCCTCACAAAATAAGTCAATCGATTGCAACAAGATGAAGTACAAATTTTTGTGTACCGAAGCCGTCAGAAAAACTTAACACCATTTTTTAACATGGAAAACGATTTGGTAGCCTGTAGAGAGATTAAGAGATTAATGTAACTTTAAATCTGGACTATGATCCAAAAGACAAAAAACAAGTTGCCTTCAGTTGGCCAATTGGTCATGCAATCCACATGAAAGAAACGTATAGCAATTTGAAATTGTTACTGGAGACCGTAAAATATCAAAGATATAAATGGCAAATTTGTGGGGATTTAAAAGTTGTGGCGATGTTGCTTGGAATGGAATACTGCTGCTTCTTTTGCGAGTGGGACAGTCAAGCACGACCGGATCACTACACAAAGAAAATGTGGCCATCGAGAGAGTCTTTTAAGACAGGAAAAAATATGTAACCAACGCGCCATTAGTTCCTCGTGAAAACATTTTACTATCGCCACTTCATATAAAATTGGGACTTATGAAAAACTTTGTAAAAGCCATAGACAAAGAAGGCCGTGCTTTCACTTATTTAAAACAAGAGTTCCTAGAATCAGTGACGCTAAAATTAAAGAAGGAATATTTGTTGGTCCTCAGATTAGGAAACTTTTCGCAAATGCGCAATTCGATTCTATACTTGAAGGCAAAGAAAAAGACGCTTGGAATGCCTTTAAAATGGTTGCAATAATTTTTTTGGAATCTGGCTTTCTTTCCGGAAAATTGTGGTGCTGTAAGTGACGAGCATGATGAGAAGTTCCACCAACAATAAAATTGGAAATTTCAGGATACACGGAACCTTGCTATGGCTCATGGAAAGTCAGTATGTACTCTAAATTGTGTTCGATCGAATTATACAGTTATTACTTCGGAGATCCATTGCTACTTAGTATTATTGAATAGTGCTTTTCTCATTCAAACTACTTTCTTTATACCTTAAAAAACCTTAAACATTTAAAAACTATTAAAGACGGAGTTGATCTTAGAAATTTGCAAATCGATTTAATTTCCTTTTCAAACTATTATACTTATTATTATAATAAACTTTTTGTTAATTTAGATAAATGTCACATCATCGTATTTACTAAGAATATATCACGGTTATTACAACAATGCAGTTATTACAAAATCGAAGAAAATGTTTTGATATATTTTTTGTTATAAAAAATAATCTGATCGACTCAAAACACTGTTTGAGTAAAATTTCATTAAATGCAAGTCTATATATTCTTCGCAATAGGCAGATATTAAAGTTCTAGATCAAGCTCTAACTACTTTTACGTTGCACGCCAGCGTTTAATAATTTTAATCAGACGGATTGTGATTTCTTTGATGTATGTTGTCTGGCTTTTGATAGGCATATCACGCAGAGAACATAATCATAAATAACCGAAAGCATTTTGCATTATAATAGTTATTATTCTCACAAGGGATCTATTGACATTGTTGTTTTTTTTTGTGATTAGAAAATAGAGTTCATTGGGACTCACCTTAGTCTTAAGTTTCTAGCAATAATGTTAGGCATATTCAAATACGAGGCACAAAGCAGTGTCCCTGCCAAGAGATGCCGAAATTCCAAGAAAGCAGACCTATAAATTAAATCTCAAGACTGTTGACGTAAACATTCAGATATCAATATTAATTTTTAAAAAATTAGTCTTTAGAGAACTTTCTGAAGGGTACACAAATATATTTTTAGAATATAGTTTTATTTAGACGTAGGCTTTTCATTTGGTTATCCCGATGAATTCAGAATCGTGGAACAAAAACATTGGCACATTACGACGCGCATACAAAAATTCGAAAAGTTGTGGTTAAGTGCGTACAGACTTACTGGGTGTGGCATATTATAATGTATGTTTTTTCTGTGCAATATATCTGAAAGGAACTACAGTCCATCACTCATAGCCGAGGGGCATTCTGCTGCTGCAGGCAAATCTGTAAGTTTAGAGGAACGGGTGAAATTGTTAATAATTGAAATAAGTTAAAGCTAAGCCAGCTTATACTTGAGACCAAACTAGACTTTAAAAAACATAACTGAAGCCAGTTATTGAACATATAGCGTATTTCTTAGACGAAGTGACTTTTATGAGAATTGCGATGGATAATTGGCGGGACGGACACGCGAGTGGTTTTTAATGTCTGTTTTTTCGGAACTTGGACGGAACGACTTTAAAAAACGGTTTGGAGAGATTTACGACATTGGCCCCCAAAAGCTACACTGTTTAAAAATGCCTCATCTTTTTTGAGTTCCGAGAAAAAAACTTTTGTAAACCATTATTGTAAAAACTTAGCTCTTCTTCACAAACTATCCTAGGACATTCCCAAGTGTTGCAAAATAATTATTGCTATTTTTGGCATTGTTGAGCAGGTATCTGCCATATAGCATTTAGCAGTAGTTACCAAACATTAGATGATTTGTTGACATTTTTGCGTAGTAGCGATTAATCAAAAACTGATAAATGAACGAATGAAAAAATTTTCAAAACCAAGTAGTTTTAAGTCTATGTATTATAACAATATGACAATAATAAAAACAAAAATGAAAATAGGTTTAATCCAAATAACGCTGCTATTAGTGATGGTAATACCGGAAACTTTTGCAAAAAAACGAGGGCACAACGAAAAAGACTGTTGGGCTTGGAAAAATGTTAATATTGTTAAAAAAACATTTATTTTATAAACAAATATTTCTTTTTAATTACAAACTAGTGGTTTAATCGACACAGGCAGTGAATGCTCTTTAATCAAAGACTCTGTAGATACAAAATGGGGACTTGTCGTTTGCGATGGTAAAGAGCACTATACAAAAACTCTGGTCAGGTGATAAGAATTAAGACTATTAATTGATGAAATTGACGAAGAAGAGCTATTAATAGTGTCAGATATATATTACCAGCCGATATTTTAATAGAAAACACACTAATACGTGCGAAGAATGCTGGATTTACTAAGGTTGGATGTGTATAAAGTTTTATTCAACGATCACCGAATTACGTCTCGTTTGCGTTTGCGAAACCGCAAACGATATCAATTTAGGGATTGTTGAGACCAACTGCACGAAAATCTATATCAAATTAAAGTCCAGACATCATTTATTATCGTGTATTTATTAAGAAAGGATTCAAGTTTTTACAGATTGCTCTGAAAAAAGAACTTGTTCGACGAAACGGAATCCCGTCCCCCGCATTGTTAGATGGTGGTTAGAACTTCAGGAGTAGAACAGTTACAATCCTTTCAAATATTTTGGAAAAGAGACTCAGTAGCGATATGGGTCTATAATAATTATTATTACCGCTTTTTTTAGCATTAATAGCTTCTAGCTATTTAGGAAAGTTTAAAGGATTTATTTATAATGTAATAGAGAGGTGTAAGAAAAACAGTACAATATTTTTTATTAGTTTAACAGGAATGTTATCATATCTACAGGCCTAAGTGGAGATAAAAACATAAAATATTCTTGTATTTCACAAGATGTTTATTCCTGAGGATACACCCTGTTGAAGTGTGAGTTTAGATTATTTTTAACAACAGTAGAAAAATAATATGCCAACGAACAATTAATTGTTTGATTGTTAACTTGAAATTCTGATATTTTTTTATATTTTTTATTTTTGCCAGTATTCTGATTCAATAATCTCCATAAAGTTCTAGACTTATTTGATGAGTTATTTAAAATTTCACTGATGTATTTTTGTTTTTCATATTGTATCATTTTATTAGTTTCATTTTTAAATTGTTTATATTGGTCGTGAAATTGAATATTCTTAATAATTTTCCTTGGTCAATTCATTAAATCATCTAACCATTTTTTAAGCCCGCTAAAAATTTGATTTTATTATTTAAAGTTTTTACATTATTTTTTACAATTGGACAAGCCACCTCAAAACAAAATTTGTAGAATCTACAGAATTTTCAACACAGTAACTGACATTAAACCTAGTAACAAACTCATGCACTGTTTCCTGATTTGGTGACCTGATGGAAATTTGTTGATTTTGTTGAATGTGAAGTTATTAGAAAATTTTAAAATATCTAAGTTTTCTTTTATTTAAAAGAGGGAAATTTACAGAGAACGTCATACAAATCTGGTTGTACTTGGAAGCCCTTAAGTACGACAAAGTGAAGGGATTACCCTGTAGAATTTGCACAAGAACCATAAAAAAACTACGCGTGTTTTAGTAGTCATATTGCCCTGTGTAATGACAGCATGATAGGTAAAAAATATTTAGGGTGATTCAATTTATTTGTTAGACAATGTGGGGCAAATATGCCAGGTCCAAGAGAAACATATTCACCAATTTTTTTTTATATTCATTATGGTAGTTGGGGTCCTTTAAAAATATCTTTTCTAGCTATAGTAAATGAGGCACCGAGCTTCAAATTTTTTAATTAAGTTTACTTGGAATCTGCCATTTTCCAAGATTTTAGCAGTTCTTAAATTTTCCAAAAATTAGAAACTAAGTTTCGAAGGGAGTGTTTATCATTTTAAACAAAAAGGGATACACTATTTTGTGTAGAGAGTGCGATATTTAAATGTGAGTGCAAGTTTTTGTAAGAACAAGACCTACTGTAGTTATGATTACAGTACGACAGTGGCGGCTCGCCAGGGGACGCGGGTGAAGCACCGGTTCCCTACATTTTCCAATCAATTTACTTAAAAATAAAATTTTTTTGAAATATTAAGCATTTTATAATCTATATTTTTATTATAAAAATGCAGTATGTTTTATATAAATTCACATTATTTTCTTAATTATACCATTATTTTCTATCAACACTAGTGCGTTATATACTCAAAAAATAATAACTTAAAAACGTAGCTCGCTGAACACCTTTTAATAAGATCGACCAGTTGAACAGCAGTACAAAATTCGGCGTCAGATTTCCCCGCACGCCGGCTTTCACGCTTAGATTTTTTTACAGCAGTTGCTATGGCAACGCGATGGTGAATATCCGTAAGTCAAACAGAGATAGCAGTGGCATAAACTATTGCTGCAGGCTGCAGGCGCTTGTTACAGAATTAATGTAAATTAGTGCGCTCGGACCATCGGAGGCGAAAGCACTTTTACACGATCGAATCGAGTCGAAATTAACTTTAGATATAGGTACATAACTGTTTTCTAAGAACAAAAAAATATATTTAAAATCTTATAAATTCGTATTATTTCCCCTAAGTATTAAAAAACGCTCCAAATCTATGGATAATTAACATCATAAAAAGGTTTAAAAAATATCCATTTTGGACATGGCACCCAGAAAAATTTTCGCCTACGGGGCAATTTTTGCCTGCGGCGCTGTCCACCTAGCTAGCTGTGCTTCACCCGTTCTTATATCCACGAGCCGCCACTGCTGTGCAAAGGTCAAGAGCCTCCAAAAATCCATCCTAAATGAGTGTTGAGGAGTGTGGGAAAAATTTTCCTAGTCCTACAAATTTGTACCTATCAAAAGGTCGATTTGAGAAGGGCGTGAAAATATTGGGTCTGCCAAAGGTAAGCCAAAGGGTATTTTACAATTCAGTGTTTAATGGAATGTGAGGTAGTGTCCAAGTGATAACTGGCAATAAAGCACAAGATATCTCGAACCCTGTGAGTGTATACATTTGAATATATAATAATATCAACCTGAAACTAGAGGAACTTTATTGTGGTAGTAGTTAAGTTTTTGTACAAATTTTTCAGTAATAAAAAGTTTTGTGAGCCATTATCTAAAATGGCTTTCACTTGTATAGAGTTTCCTTTGTCATTAAGAAAAGTGATCTGGGTAGTAGCCAAGACTACGAGTGTATTTTTAGTAGAGAGGGTAGGTGGCTGTGAAATTTGAGAGGTGCGTGCTTTATTTGTAGTAGAAATCTGTGGAATTTGAAAAATGTTTGTTCTATTTTCAACTGGAGAGGTTTGAGTCGGTCTAGCCTGTGCATTCTCAGTTTGAGAATTTGATGTATAGTGTAAATGTTTTTGACAAAAGTTAGTATTTCAGTTACTGTGAGAGACTGAAGCTTGGTTTGATGCAGCCTGAGGAATATATAATAAAGTGTGATGCTTCTTTGAGCATAATAAACAACCTTTTGTTATACATTCATTAGAAGTATGGGAAGTATCAAGACAACTATAACAAAGTTTTTTAGAAAGAATAAAATGTCTTTTGTCTGAATGCTGTAATATTTTAAACTTATTACAGGAGTAAATTGAGTGAGAATATTAATTTCAACATAAACACTTCTTATTATTGGCAGATGCTTGATTATTATGAGTGTAAAGAGAGGGTTTTGAGGTGAGCTCTTATATTGAGCCTGTAGAGGTTTTTTGTTTGTATTTCAGTACTAGCTAGGTTTTACATAATCAAACATCTTTTTTCGAAAAAGTCAAAGAATTCTTCGAGATCTGTCAACTCATCCCAATCTCGTTTCATAAATTTTACGAATACCAAAGTCTAGTTTTTTACGTAGTAAATAAACCAAAAGAAATTGAGCAACTGTTGAACAGAGTATTTTAGGTTATTAAATAGGTATAATAATAAAAATATATTTATTTTGGGTAATTTTACTTCGACATCGACGAAAAAGTTAAACCCTCTAGAAGTATTTAATGTGTTGAGTGATAATTGTTTAGTTTTATTTTGAATTAAAACATACGGGTGAAGGCGTTGTTGTTCAATAACATTCCGATCTTCGTTATCATCATATCAAATTCAATAAGATTACTGTCCATTTCAATTTGAAGTGCATTATACTTTTCAGAAAGCTTTATCTAACTTTTGTAATTGTAATTTTAAACATTCTACAGCATTTTCAGTGTCTTTATTGTTATTCATCTAATTAGATATTCTAGTAATTCACCCTAAATAGGCATATTCAACTATATACATTTTCAAACACACACGAATATCACTGCAGCACATCTCTGTATCCGAAATTACATTAAAATAAGTAAGTAGGTTCAACTAAGATGGTTTCTTGTTAATGGGAAGTTTTTATCTGTTTATAGTAACAACAAAATATCGGTGAATACCTTTACCCGGAACTTCCCTCGTTATGAATTATTACTTTTAGTGGAGGAGTGAAGTGTGGTCCAAGTTAGTTCAGTACACAGTCAAAGTATATATGTGTTACATACACTGTGTCTTCATTTTTATTAGGCGTCATTTTGTTCCATCATATTGGATTCCTACCAATATGTTTACCATTTCCTTTCTGCCTATGCCACACTTGACTTTTGGACATAATTTAAAATAAATTCAATGAGTATCCCATATTCACATTTTATTTTTCTACAAAATTTAAAATCAATTTAACAAGATTTTTTTACGTCGATTTTTAAAAATTTTATTTGGCCGTCATTTTGTTTCGTCATCTTAAATTGAAACCCATATTATAAGTCTTTACCTACTCCGTTGGTCCCAGATATTAAGTTTCTGAATGCTTTTCATTAACGATCATCTTAGTGTTATGTTAGAGAGGTGTATGATTTGGGGTTAGGATCCACTAAAAAAAACAAAGGCCCTTTTCTAAATTTACGACGTTTCGTCAATTTATTGTTGCATCCTCAGGACACATAGATTATACATCCTGCATGAAACCGATATTAGTGTTTACCTACTCCATAGGTCTGCAGATATTTTCCTAACCCCAAATAATACACTTCTCTAACATAACAATAAAAGGATTATTAACGAAAACCATTTAGAAACTTAATATATTCGGAACAACAGAGTCAAAGTACTAATAATATGGGTTTCATGCAGGATATAAGATCTATACATGTGTCCTGAGGATGCAACAATTAAGTTGCGAAACGTCGACAATTTAAAAAAATACTTTTTTTTACTGGATCTTAACCCCAAATTATACACCACTTTAACAAACATTTTTTAACATTGTTCCACCATATCGAATTTTTACCAAAATATTATCAGGCCATCCCCATATGACCCTTAATTTTTAGTCAAAATTTGAAGTCAGTCGGGTAAGTAGTATTTAAGCTATTTCGCGAACTGACACACAGACCGACAGACCGAATGACGGAATTGATAAACTATGTTTTTTGGCATCTATGGATGCTAAAACTGAGGATATAAATTCTGAGAGGATAATTTTCTTCACGATTACAAAAATTTTATTTGCCCGCAATTTTGTTCCGCCATCTTGAATTAGTAGCCCAGTTTTACTAGTTGAGCTCTATATCACAATTATTTATGGCACACAATTTGAAATCAATCCATTAAGTAGTTTTCTCAGGCTGAATTTTTAAATATTTTATTAGACCGCCACTTTGTTCGGTCATCTTGCCAAAATTTTACCAGTTGATTCCAATATAATACTTGATGTTTATACAAAATTTGAAATAAATTGGATAAGCAGTTTTTTCATAATAATTTTTTTAATATTTCACTACGTTACCATTTTGTTTTTACCAAAATATTACCAGGTCTTACCCATATGACCCTTTATTTTTGATTTGAAGTCAATCGCGTAAGTAGTCTTTAAGCTATGGCTCGAAGTCACACAGAGATATACCGACAGACGGACCGACGGAATTGATAAAACATATTTTTTCGGCATCTAGAGACGCTAAAATTTAAAGACGTGTAAAACCTGAGAGGGTGATTTTTTCACAAATACATACTTTTTATTTGGCTGCCATTTTGTTTAGCCATCTTGAATTAGTACCACTATTTTACTAGTTGATCCCTATACCACAATTAGTTATGGCATACAATTTGAAATCAAACCATTAAACAGTTTTTCAGGCTGAATTTTTAAATATTTTATTATGCGGCCATTTTGTTCCGCCATCTTGGATTTGTACCAAAATTTTACCACTTGATTTCAGCATAATACTTGATGTTTTTGCAAAATTTGGATGAGTAGTTTTTTAATAATAATTTTTTCAACACTTCACCAGTCCGCCATTTTGTTTCGTCATATTGGATTTTTACCAAAATGTTACTGGGTCATCCCCTTATGACCCTTAATTTTGACCAAAATTTGAAGTCAATCGGATAAGTAGTTTTTTAGCTACGCCGTGAAGAGACAGACAGACCGACAGAATTGAGAAAACATGTTTTTCGTCATCTAGGAACCCTAAAACGTGAAGATCTCAAAAAATCTGGGAGAGTGATGTTTTCAAGCAAAAGAAACACACATGCAGCAGGATGTGTGTTTCTTTGCGCCTTGCCAGAATGCATGTTCCATAATACAGGTCATATATTGAAATGCATTTTTCTTTTATTTTGGGACCTTTTCAATAAACACATTAATTAATGAATTATTAATGATGTAACTAATAGTCTTGTATAACAAAATGAGAAAATAAGTTCTATATTTACCACTTTTTGCTGAAATGGCAATTTTGACTCTTAGCTATATAAAACTTTTTGATTAAAATCATCCGTATTTTATGATGTTAAAATATTTGCCGTAGTTATCATTTAGTTATACAATTAATTTCAATATATTAATTGTATGCTGAATGGATTAAGGTTTAAACACAGAGTTTTTGCGTTATGCTTACTTGTTATCTTATTTTCTATATGTATGTATGCATAATTTGATTGTCATGCTTTTAAAAATACTTTTAAAAAAATCATTAAAATGCATTAAATTTAATATTTTCAAAACATTTGGCATACAAATTACTACAAGACAGGTTAAACATCCTCTAAGAGCAATAATTTTTTGAGAGAAATATCAGACACTAAATATATAATTAAAATACCACACTTCAAGATTAATTTATTCAATTTATTAATTTATTAAATTTAACTGAAATATCATCATGCGCTTATCATGAATCTGACCGCCGCGCGCCGGTCGGCGCCGGTTTGTATCTTCAGCAAATATGGAAAACTGAAATTAAAGCTAGAAATTGCAGCAAGACAACTAAAAAAAAACATAATCTTCTAACAGTATACGTTTAAAAATAGAAGCAGCAAAAAAACGTAATAATTAATTTTAAGAATCGTGAAAAAATCTTGTAATGGTCACAAAGAGAAAAAACGATTATAACAGCAAGTATTATACTAAATATTAATAATTCTTGATTAAACCTATGACCGAACATAAGATGGTAAAACAGCAAGATTGCAAAACATCCTTTCATAACTTTTCTACCATCGTCTAGCGACACATGGTTTAATTAATAGAAAATTGTGCTCGAAAAATTCATGAGTTTTAAAAACTATTAATTCTATTATATAGCGATAAAAAGTCTAATGGAAAAGAATACTCACCACTTTCTTGATATCTGCATTTTAACGCAGTTTATTAGATATAGCAAAAGTAATTATTTGTTCTATAAATAATAGGTATAAATAATAATTTTTATTTTTAATTTTAGAATTTGGCCTACTTTAATTGCTATGATTTTGATTGGTATACCTCTATATCGACGATTTGGTTATGGTCCAGGAACATTTGATATAGCAGACCTAGTAGACCAGGCATGTGTAAATAACTTGTGGGCCACGTTCACCCTATCAACGAATCTCCTACAACTCCACGAAATGGTAATTATAATAAACGTTTGTTAAAATGTTGAAAATGTAATTTACTCGCTAGTCACTAACAGGAACAAAAAACTTACTATTTAATCAATATATATATTTTTTATATAGAAATTCATATTTAAGATTATTCTAGTCTTAAATGATTAACATATTAGCCTTGTGTATAAAACCTTTAAATGATAAGTTCTTTTTGAGCCCTAACTTATTCCTAAAATTTTGGACCAAAACTATGGACCGTTCCAAAACAGGAGATGTGCAAATCCTAAAGAGATTTTCAAAAAACTAACCCGCATTACTTATGCGAACCTAGACTGATATTGTCCTGTGAATCTGTGGGCTAGTATTATATTGAGTAAAAACGCATTTTATAAATGGACATTTTCTCATTTCACCCATAAGAACATTTTAATTAAGGATTGCGTGTGGAACAAAAACTTTATATGGGAACATCAAACTTGAAAAGACAGTATTATATCTAGCCTAGATATTAAATTAATTGTTGTACTTCATTAATTTTTCGGGGACAAGTAACTACGTGTAAACAAAAGAGAGGGTGTTTCCCACTATCTTGCTGGAATTGCTAGTAGTTTTATTTAAAATTCTCAAAAAAAAAATGTATATATATATATATATATATATATATATATATGCAATTTTTAAGTATAAACTCTCATCTAACTTAAATCCTAAATATGCAATTTTTTGTAAAAAGTGTAAAAAGGTCAAAATGTTCGTTAGACATCTTCACCAGTCTCCAACAGGAACTGGATCTAATGGCTGAATTTGAATCATGATTGGTTGCCTAGCTAGTTATGATCGTCGCATTCTTTTTTTTTGTTTTGGCATTGTTTTTCGTTATCCACCACATTCCCCATATTAATAATCCTGCTGAAGGCTGTAACCCCACTGAGTATGTATGTAGCTGTTGTTGAATGCTTTCTTCCTCTTTACGTAAAATATTAAAGTTATCTGATATTTATATATGGGTTCTTCCTTAATGACCCTCGGACTATTGTGTGAATGACATTGTCGATGCGATTCGATATATATATATATATATATATATATATATATATATATATATATATATATGGACTGATTTCGTTCTTCACTTTGTTTTTTCTCTAGTGGATAGTGGGATACACAGTTCCTCTGATATACAGGACTTCAAACAACTTACTGTAATAGTCATTGATATAACTGACGAAGTTGAATGCTGAGTGGTATGACAATATGTATATTTATTGAATCGACGTCAATCGTTCTGTACGATTTTTTCAATACGGTGACTTTTTTAACCCATAATTCAGCGTCTCGAAATGAAGGTATCCGAACGTGTATGTCGTTGATTGTCGAGATAGTTGATAACATAAACTTGGTTTGGTTGATTGGATGATTTCATCAGTTCATCTTGGTTAAAATGAAGATTGTTAATGTTTCTGCATATTTCATCACTTACTCCAAAAACAGAGGTGAGGATTTTTTCAAATGATTCTTTTTTCGTGAGTGTTTTGTTTGGAAACTTTGCCTGACCGCCTATATTTCTTTTACTGTCTCTTAAAAGTGTTTAACAAGTATAAGTTTTAGTGCTTGCATTACTCGTGTGCGTATGGACTTTGGATGCATGTATTAGTCGTATGACCTTAGATGTCTAGTCCTAAACCTTTTTTTACCCTATTTTGCTATTATTATAACCTTGACGGCTATGTTCTGATTAACATCCGATACATCCGGTTCCAACTCTCTCTTTTACTAGTAACATAACCTTGACGACTATGCTTTAATTAACAAACGTCCATTAGAGCGATACATAAAAACAGTTGACGTCAACTAACCAGTACAAAATTATGGACTCTGCTCGCATTAGTCGTGTGCGTGTGGAGCCGGGCGTGACAATTTTCTGTAGAATCGCTTCGGTATACCATTATCAACGGCCACCGGTCTTACTTATTTACTGTCGCCGCTGTTTTGCTTATGTTGTCTTTCCGCTGGTTGGAACTCTGGAATTCGGTTTTTTTCCACCACCTTTTTATTTTCTTCGGGGCTAAATTCTGGATTTTTTGTTTTTCGGCTGTTTTATCCGTTTTCGGGTATAGCCCTAACATTATGGAAACTCTATTTTACTGTATCAAGTTGAAATTTTGTTAAAACTGAAAATGTTCATTAATTTTTCAATTCATTATACTATTTTTTGCAAAATATTCTTAAAATATTGTTATATTTCTGAGAAATTTGAAAGAAAAGTAGTGTTATTTAAAAGTCACAAGTTTGCACACACCTGTGTAATTAATATTATTAAAATGTAAAAATAAAGTTCTTTGTAGTTATATTGTAAAATTCAATGAAAGCACTAAGTAGAACCAAAATGAATACACATACGCTTTATTTATTTTAACATTATAAACGAAAATTCATAATCATCTTACAGTGGTAGCTGCTTTTGCAAAAAAATGAAGTAGTTTAAAAACTTACCAAAATTAAAAGCAAATATTCAAAACAGAAAATACGTATACACGCTAAAAAAACACATAAGAATATACAATATTTATTGCAGGCAATAACACACTGCAGTAAATAAGTGAAAAATCTCCATTTATCGTTAAAACATATAAATCAAATATAAAGGAACAAAATAATGTAAATAAGAATCATCTAATAATGATTACTTCTATAGAAGATAAACATTCTTCTCGTACTGTCTTGTATGGTAATGGCAAAACATATTCTTGGGACTCAATATTTTCGAAATCAAAAAAATACACTGACACAATAATATTTACATTCCATTAGTAAAATAGCACAATAATTCACCGTAAAATGAAATGAAAACACTAATCACAAAATTCAAATTTCACC
Organism: Kuschelorhynchus macadamiae; assembly: GCA_030620095.1. Taxonomy (NCBI): domain Eukaryota; kingdom Metazoa; phylum Arthropoda; class Insecta; order Coleoptera; family Curculionidae; genus Kuschelorhynchus; species Kuschelorhynchus macadamiae. The sequence goes on from JAUTXW010004561.1 coordinate 545,196, forward strand.
TTCGTTAAAAAAATATGATATAATAGAGTATCATTCCAAAGAGTTTCCTATTAAATATTTCCTTAAATACTAATCCGTGTTATCCTCAAAAATTAAGTGTCATCTCTGAGGTATCAAAGTCAAAAAATTACTTTTAAAAAGTTCTCAGAACTATATGAAATGCAGGTTACTCGTAAGTAGGATATATTAAACTAAAAAACCGGTAAATTTACCTTTACCCATTACTTCCCTCGTACAGATTCCACTACTTACAATAAACAGCTTATATATGCATATATTAATTTGTTATATAGATACTATAAACCATTATTTATTTTAATTTTTCTTATTTTTTATTGTATTTATTATTTTTATTTGTTTTTCATAACATAATTCAGGCAGTCTACAAAAAATAAATTATGTCCTTTATTATTTTCCTCCAAAAAAAGAAGGTTCTGTTCCAAGAAATGAAATTTTACTGAAAATTTAAACATTATAACAAATTATTCTATAACAATTTTTTTTTAATTTGTTCTAGAATGTACCACTGAGAAGTTTATGTTTCAAATTCTGTATGTATGTTCTTACAATATTCTTTGAAGCTGTCAAATTTAGTCGATGCAATGGGTACATTCACGAATCTAATCAGACATCATATATGAAAATGCTCTGAAAAGTTAATTATGTGCACTTCTCATAGTTTATTTGTATAACTACAAAATATGTAACTTATATGTCAACTTCCTTCATAAAAATAAAATCACCTACTAACACCTTATAAGTAAACTGATTATATCTAAGATTGCCTAACTAAGGTAAATAGAAATATAACCTTGTTACAGCTTCCCCTTTATAAAGAAAAGATGCATAAACTCACAAAAACATAAACTTGTTAATCAAACAAATAAAACAGTGAAAAACATAAAATACTGTAATGTAATTATTCCGTCAAATGTTGTTTTTTTTTCTTCAGTCATGTTTATTTAATGCACCACTTCTGTCATAAATTTGTAATCTTTAGATTTTTCTAATAAATAATTTCTGGACAATATCTCTTCAATGTGCATGTTGTTACCTGGCGTACTGGCGTATACTTTACCGTCAAATTATATTCTAAAAATGTTACCTTAATTCTTAGTAGCCTTGGCGAATGAATGTCTGTAATATTTTTAAGATTCAATGTTCTGGAAGCAAAAGCAGCAGATTTGCCATTTTGAAGCAAACAGCAACCAAGTCCGCACAGTCTGAATAGTAATAGCTAATTTTTCATCAAAATTTGCTAAAAGAGGAGAAAAAAGATCTTGGTTTATTGCATTTGTTTGCTTTTGAGTCCAGACCCATTGGTATTATTTTTTAATATTTCTCTTAAAGGGGAAGAGATAAGGCAACATATTAGGAATAAAACTACGAAGTTAATTTATCATGCCCTAAAGTTTTGAGTCCTAAAATGGTTTTAATTTTATCATCGTCAGGTTTCATTCCTTCTTTGCAAAACTTATTACCTAAATATTTTACTTCAGACACACGAAACTGATTCTTTCTATTGTTAAATACTTGAAACTAACAAATCTTCATTTGAGGACACACCTACAAGTTCCTTATTTTCCTTTGTGTATTTTTTTACAACATATTTATATTCTGACACATTTTGTCAAAGTGACCATACCTGCAACATTTTCGACATCTCTTACCATAGACTGAACAAATTCGGGGTTTATGTTTTGTTCCACAATTTCTACATTCATGCTTTTTATATCTTTTACAGTTTTGTTCTTCATTTCTTCTCTTTGGGTAATCAATGCCACCCGATTTATTTTTCCTAAACAGTTCTACTTTTTTGATGTGTCTTCTTTGAAATTCAGTAATTTGAGCGTTTGAGATTTCATGGGCTATCCATATGAAGTAACTTATCTTATACCTAGAACTATGCGATCTTGAATCATCGATTCGGAGTCAACAAACTCACAGCTTGTTGAGAGTTTTTTTTAAGATCTGCTAAGAACTGATCAATTTTCATCATATCATCATATTCTTCTTGATTACGGCTATAGAAAAGAAACCTTTCATACACTACATTTCTTTTTGGTGTAACATACTTCTGTATTTATTGAACAACCGTATCACATTTATTTTTCCCTTCAGCAATTCCCCGGCAGTTTTATAGTTACCCTTAATGGTACTTAATTTTGAGGATCATCTCGGAGATGTGTCTTCAGAAATAGCAGCCTTTCTGACTTGGAAAACTTCGTATAGGACATATCTGCCTCCAGTTCTTCTAGACATGCATGTTTTTTTGAATTATTCTAATATTAAGATAGATTTTTTTTTTGTTTCTTCGTATTTATTTTTGATTGTGTTATAATACTTTTCAGTGAAGTAGAAATATTCTAACTTCAAAATGTCGGCATGAATCTTCCATTTTCCCATATTTTGTCGGGTGCTTGATTGCGGGCTGTGGTGTAGCCTTGTGTTTCTCTGGAAATTGCGTCTTTTTGCAGTTGGTTTCTAACTTCTCTTGTTCCAGGAAGAGCTGGTTGAAATTTTGCATGACTGTTGAATCGGTTTTTAGCTACTTGAACGGCTTGTACCGGGCTCCTCTAAGGGATGGTTAGGCGTCTCTCTAGGGGCTGATTGACTGTTGGCTCCTTTATTGGCTGGTGGATTGGATTGGATATTAAGAAAAAAGAAGAGTGTCTGCGGGTAAGAGGGTTTTCCTTAAAGTGAAGGCAAGGGCCTTAAAGATTTTAACATGCTCATAGTTTTATCTCAAATTCTAACAAATATATACACAACAAAGTAAAAACAATTATGCCGGCAATGCTATATACGCATCAATGTTATTAGCTGTTTTGGTTGGCGCAAATATTATGGTGTTTTTTATAACGTGACGTATAGTTAAATTCAAAATAAGCTAAGGACAATGTAGTCTAACTTAAAACCTAAATAAATGTAAAAGTGTGTTTTAATGTTTTTTGTTATTATCCATAATATGAATAAAAATAAAACTTGTTTCAATTTAGAGGAGAAAATATCTCCCCTTAACTCTATTAAAGTTTTTATTCAATAAATCTTTTATTGCAGTCTATGCAATATTTTAGATTTGCATTTTCCATTTTTAGCTATTTCATTTGAAATATTTTTAGAGGTATGCTGTAATGGTTCAGCCGTCCTTCAAAATTACAAATTTAAACATTTTTTCATAGATTTTGACGCATAACACAACACTGAGTTACACAGTTACACACGGGACAGTAACTACTGATTAATATTATTCAGTTATTTATAATAATGTTGTTGGTAAATACAAGATGGATTATTAAAAGTAGGAATACAAGACGGATTATTAAAAGTAGGAGTGCGTCATATAGTCGTGATAGAACTGCTTTTTTATTGTCACTTGTCTGGTTCATCATCAGTAGATGCTAAGATTGATGCTAAGAAGATGTTTCTATCTGTTTTATATTGCCTCTTACTATTTGCATAATATCTTTAATGTCTTCTGACATATTACAATGCGTTTTTAAAGTTTTGTCTACGGATAAAAATTCCGAAAAATTAAAGAGTCTTGTTGAGCTAATCATTTCTAAGTTCTGCTCATTCGCCCATTCTCCTTTCTAGTTTCTACGCAAATATTTCTCATCTTTCGTTTAATCATGGTTACACGAAACTGTCGAAAAAAGTATTCTTTGGCTAACTTTTGTTAAGTATAAAATTTTACAAATTGCAAATTTTGTCTTGCGATATACAAAGCAAAAACAAGTTTCTAAAATTTCATGTATTATGAAAAAACTACCTTATTATTAGACATGGAAAAATATATTATTTATCGTCGATGTTTGACGATACTATTTTACTCTTTTAGTGCCACGTGGGAATGTGGTCTCTCTCAATCGACACCCAGTTCTATTTATACACAATAATTATCTTTTACCTCATATTAAACTACAAGTTAAATATTAAGAAGAGTATAGCTTTTTTATTTCTTGTGTCCTACATGGTCAACGTAATACAAATATATGAAAAGGAACTTGGAGCGGATTCATGGTTTAATATAAAGTAAGTATATTATTATTATTACATATTACTTCAAAAAAAAAAAAAAAAAAATATATATATATATATATATATATATATATATATATATATATATATATATATATATATATATATTTATATATATATATATATATATATATATATATATATATATATATATATATATATATATATATATATCTCGGATCGGAATTATGAAATTTTACCTAAAGCACACACTTTAAAGTCACTGCAAAATTCGAACACTCGCTGATACACACATAATTAGAGGAACAGATTCTAGATTGTAAAAATATATATATATATATATATATATATATATATATATATATATATATATATATATATATATATATATATATATATATATTTATATATATATATATATATATATATAAATATATATATATATATATATATATATATATATATATATATATATATATATATATATATATATATATATATATATCTCGGATCGGAATTATGAAATTTTACCTAAAGCACACACTTTAAAGTCACTGCAAAATTCGAACACTCGCTGATACACACATAATTAGAGGAACAGATTCTAGATTGTAAAAATTATTTGACATTGCCTAATCGCATTGTCAATAGACAACTGTTTAATCGTTTTTCTGCTTTCAAAAATTCCCTTTCTCAATTGTTCAACCATAGCTTCCAGACTCCTAAATATAACTGTTCGCAATTGGTGTTTGCGTACAATAAACGATTTTTTAAAGCATTTACGAGAAATCGATGGTTCACTAAATACCAAACCGGGACGTGGAAGAAAGAAAAACGCAAGAACGGAACAAAATAGTGCCTGTGTTAGAGATATTTTTGAATCCGCACCTCCCGAAGGCATAATTAGTAGCAGAAAAATAGTGAAAGTTATATTAATTAATAAAAAAAATATAATATTAAACGAGCTTCAATTAGAAGAATAATCAAGCAAGATATTAATATGCGCCCCTTTGAAAAAATATATTGTCAAAAATTTAGTGCCGCTAATACAATAAAAATGATAGAAAGTTGTGAAAAGCTTCTAAGAAGATTCAGATGTAGAGTAGACATTTCAAAAATATGGTTTTCAGATAAAAAATTATTTTTTGTTCGACCTCCTAAAAACTTACAAAATAATAATTCATTATTTTTTCTTAAATCTACTATAAACGAAGAATCATATAACGATTTTTTGATATACCGAATGTTCGATTTTTGCAATGTCCTTAAAGTGTATTTTTTCACGAAAAAAATCATAAGTCCGTCCCTGAATTCTTTATAAAGCTATAATGCATCAGCTGTTTCAAAAGGCATAGCTCCTAGACATATCCAAAAATGATAAAAATCGGTTTATATGCACAAGAGTTATCAACGATAAATGTCTAATGGCAAAAATATATAATTTCTGCAGGTGCAAAACGGCCTACAAGAAGAATTGCTTTCGATTATGTCACAGGGTACCCCTCCTGCGATAATGGTTTTTTGGGCTCCTACCCTCATCAGATTGGCTTGTACCCAGGGAGACCTGAAATAACAGATTGCTCGATATGACAAAATCGAAACGTAAATCATACTGGAACAGTACTACCTGCTAAGTCTAAAACTAAGCGCCACCTATTGGGGCTCCGGTGGTTTCCGGATGCAGACCCATAGGTATTTTGGCAAAGTATGCACTAGCACCATCATGCGGAGAGTAGATACTAAATATATATATATATATATATATATATATATATATATATATATATATATATATATATATATATATATATATATAAATATATATATATATATATATATATATATATATATATATATATATATATATATATATATATATATATATATATATATATATATATATATATATATATATATATATATATACATATATATATATATATATATATATATATATATATATATATATATATATATATATATATATATATATATATATATATATATATATATATACATATATATATATATATATATATATATATATATATATATATATATATATATATATATAAATATATATATATATATATATATATATATATATATATATATATATATATATATATATATATATATATATATATATATATATATATATATATATATATATATATATATATATATATATATACATATATATATATATATATATATATATATATATATATATATATATATATATATATATATATATATAATAGCCATAATACAGTTTAGAAAATTATTCAGGGTGTAACTTTTTTGGGAATCTCGAAAGCCTGCAAGAAAGAGCGCACCAGATAAATTTGAAATATTAATTCTTAAGATATTATCAGATGATAAAAAGAATAGATTTAAAAAAATACTCTTTATTTGTAGACTCGTATCGAATATAAATTTTTACGTGGACGAAAAGCTTTCATATATCTACTATGGATTTTGGGTAAATTCAACTTCTAGCATTATAGGAATATTATTTGGTTATCTTTATTTCCATGGTCTTAAAAATGAAGATTATGCAAAGGTTGGTATTTTTACATTAAAATTATGGGCTTCTCTTTTAACTACCTACGATACAATAAGCTGTATTAATTTAAATATTTTCAGCCCTACGAAAAATTCTATACCATGATTTTTTTTGTTTTGCCTATCTTATCCATAGCGATAACGTATGTAGGAGACAATCGACTGTTAGCAGCTCTAATAGGACCTCTAAGTAAACCTCTTTTCGGTTTTGGGATCGCTACTGGTATATATGGAATATCAATGGATGTCATTCAAGGTAAGTAGAAAGTTCAACTAGTCCATTTAACGTTAAATTTCGGACCCTGCAAGCAAAAATATATTTTATATCATAATTTACTTATTGCAGAATGTTTTCTTCTTACTAAGAGAAAGCATATTAATTATGGAAGATGAAACGAAATGACAAATATTTTAACACTTGAAAGCAAGGGTCATTTTGAACAAAAAAATCTTATACCGCTTTTTTATTTAAATAAAATAAAGAATGCGGTCTGACGCATCGTAGTTTACCTAGCAAGAGTATTAATGAACATACTGGTAAGTACTGTTAACTACCAACGAACAGTCATAAGATGTCAAATTATTCTGAAATGTATTCAACAGTTCTCCGCCAATTTTAACAATGAATTATTATTCAATCCAAGAAAAATAACCATTATTAAGTGACATTTCACCGGATACAGCGTGAAAGCTGTATCCAATATGTTTACTGCGCACTAGGTTGATAGACAAAGTCAGACAAAATCCACAATTCAAAGAATAGTTGAAAATGTTGAAATCAAAGATTCTGTAATTGATAAATGCACTTGTAATGAACCAGAAAATAACAATAGGTACGAAGAAAGAAATTTGGAGGTGTTGCTTCATGTAGGAGAAGGTAAAAGAGTTAGTACAAGAAGCTTAGGGGATGTATTAGGGAAACACCAATCAAATGTATTGCGAACCTTAAAAAAGTACAAAATTACTTCCACAAGGAGATGAAATCCCTCTTATTTTGAGGTAATGGAAGAAACTGAAATGGCTAAAAATAACAGCGATTTCTTAAGAAATATTTATTGGAGAAAGAAAAAAAAACGAACATTGCCCTGTGCAGACCAGGACACAATATACTACGAAAGGCAAACGTTTGAGCTGGAATTATTTATTATAGGCACTTTTTTTCTGGAAGAAAAGCTGACATCTTTAAAATTTCTAAAAAAATATGTCGAAACCGCATTAGCAGAAGTTGTGAAATTCAAGAAATCTGGTTCCAAATGGATGGAAGTCCATCTCACAACTCTCGAATAATTAGAGAATATTTAGAAGATTCCTTTCAAGGCAACGTAATTGGTATAAATTCCACCATTAAAACTTCTCTTTTAAAAAATAGACTTTACCGAAACGTTCCATACAAGAAATAAAGTGAATTAAAAAATCATTTCGCGCAGATTGTGACAGAATATTTTGTTCTAAATTGAGCAATGTGAGAAGTGAATTTTATGATCAATTGGATATTGTTTGGCAGTTAATGGGGGATTATTTGAACATTTAATAAAAGTACTTAGTTTTTAGGTACTTTTGTTTTATTTGATCTATCACTGAAGTGAGTAGCAAGCATATCGCATAATTATTATTTACTATTTGAAATTCAAAAAATATATTACTAAGTTTCATATTCAATAATTCATATATAACTTAAATTATCTTATACAATTAATTCTCTCCATACATTTTAAAATAAACATTAATTTGATGGAGAATTTTGCCTAATCCGTATAATACACAGCTTGCGTGCTACTTTCCCCATCTTTTAACTCATAATATATATTCACATCTCGGCTCAAGAAACACTATGAAGATGAAGATATTGCGAGGGCAGGTGGGAGAGAGAGACGATAGGCAGGACAAATCTATACCGGTATTTGCCTAATCTTTATTATGACCATAATATTTTAATTTGATTAATGTAGTAAAAAAATAAGTTATATTGGATTTGTTCTTTTTTTTTGAGAATTTGGTAAAAAATTTATTGAGTTTTCTAAAATATATTATTTTAATTCTGAACGAGTAATATATTTTATATTTTAAGTAAAAAAATTTTTAAATAATAAATAATAATCTTTTACAAAAAGGATTATATAGCAGAGGTAGTTCTAAATTATCATTATGATTTGCACTACCATGATGATTATGTGCTACAGTTGGAAATAAATCTTTGATCTTTAAAAAATATGACAAACTGCAGTACCCATATAAATTCTTTAAATTAAACAATTCGCTGTTAGAATATAATTCAAATGTTGAGTATAACGCCGCCTGTGTAGCAATATTTTAAGTACAGTGTTTTGGCAAATGGGAATATGCAGTATCTAAGTATTGAGTTAATTAAAGATTTATAAAATAAAATAATTTAGCAATATTTTAAGTACAGTGTTTTGGCAAATGGGAATATGCACTATCTAAGTATTGATTTAATTAAAGATTTATAAAATAAAATAAATAGTTTGTTAGTAAATATTTCTCGTAACTGGTAAAATTTATAATATATTTTTCTAATTTTGCAGGCGGAATATGTTGAATCCATTTTAAGTGCTAATGAATCAAGACATGATTCCCAAATATTTTGTATGTTCAACATTTGTAATAATACTCTGACAATTCTGTAAATGTAGATACATTTTATTTGTAAATGTAGATACATTTTATTTGTAGTGGGTCGATCAGTTATTTTTGCAGAAAAGATAATAAAATATGACTTAGAGAAGCCTAGAAAACTTTTACAAAACTAATGATACATTGCCTTAAATCCATTTTCCGGCTTTCTAAAAACATTATCACTAGATTCACTGCTACATAATATTACTGTATCATCCGCATAAGATATTACGTTAAAATAAAATTGTTAATTGCAAATGTCATGTTTTTAATATAAACTAGAAAGAGCATTTGACCCAAAGCTGTACCTTGTGGCACCCCACTAGTAACTGTTGCATATGAGCTAGACGAATTATTTATTTATTATGCAATTATTGCAGTGGACTGTCTCTTATTCCAATATCTTCTAATTTCTTGAAAAAAACCTCGTGAGAAACCATATTGAAGACCTTTTTTAGGTCTAAAAAAGTTTCTTTGCATTGTGGATATTATCGTTTATATTTGTCATAAAGTTAAAAACTGCATCCTCTGTGCTTTTAATATTTCTTAATCCATATAGTCTTCAATACAAGAGGTTATTTTTTTCTAGAAATTTTACTAAACCTTTTTTAAGAGATTTTACAGAAGCAATTTATTACTGAGATCGATCTGTACTTTGTAAATAAACCTGAGTCTCCAACTTTAAACACAGGAGTAATAATAGAGACATTCCAGTTTTGTGGCATTACTCAATATGTAAAACAAAGGTTAATTATATGTTTAAGTGGATCAAGAATATTTAAAGGAATATTTTTAGAAAGTTCGGAAGTAATTTGATCTTCCCCTGGGCAGGAATTGTTTTTAATGAATGTATGTGTTGAGTTAGTTCATTATTCGTCACAAGACGGAAGAAAAGTGATTTAAATATTCTATTATTAGTGCTTTGATTTTCAATCTCTCAGGATTTACACATCTTTACATTTTAGAGTCCCTAGATTCCAAAAAATATGTTTATCAATTCCGTCGGTCCTCTGTCGGTCTGTGTGTAACTATTTATCAGATTGACTTCAAATTTTAGTCAAATTAGAGGTCATATGGGGATGACCTGGTAATATATTGGTAAAAATCCAATATACCAGAAAAAAATGGCGGCCTAATGTAACTTTATACAAATTATTACTAAAAAACTAATTATCCAATTTACCTCAAATTTTCGACAAAAATCAAGTGTTACATAGGCATGAACTGGTAACATTTTGGTATGAATCCAAGATAACAAAACAATAAAATATTTAAAAAATCCGCACGAAAAAACTACTTATTAAATTAATTTCAGATTTTGTGCAAGCATTAAGTGTGATAATAAAGTGAGATAAATTGGTAAAAATTGTGGTACGAATTTAGAATGCCGAAACAAAATGACGGCCAAATAAAATTTTTAAAAAATTAACCTAAAAAAAATGTTATTCAATTGTCTTTAAATTTTGTAGAAAAATTAAATATGATAATGGCTTAAACTGGCACGAATACAACATGACATAACAAAATAGCGGTGTGTGTCAATGTAAAAATTACTTATTGAATTTAATCAATCAAGGATGGCATGGTAGAAAGAAAGAAACTGATGAAATATTGGTTTGAAAAATAATATATGTGTTACTAAATGACTATGTAGGTACTGAACTAAATTGGGTCACACTTCACTTCTCCTAATAAAAGGGAAGAATCATAACGAAGGAAGTTCTGGGTAAACAAAATTTACTGATTTTTTAAGTTATTATCAAACACTACATAGATATATAGATTCATAAAATGTGTAAGACGAATTTACCAATTTGTTTTATATGTTATCAAGCATTTACTATCACGACAATTTTTCCATCTTTAAATCAAAACAAATAAGCATTTAAACATTAAAAACATTAAAATCCTTCATACCTTAAAACGACTATTTCATACTTAATTTTGAGCCTAAATTTGGTGGTTAATTTAATGGTTTCAGAAGAATCCACCAACTCTGTTTTGAAACACAGTGTCAAAAAAATAAAAGATGAAGAAAACAAAATGAATATTACTCTGTTTAAACATTTGTGCGAAATCTGCTCTTTGTCTTAAAAAATATGTATAACTCCTAGCAGAACTGGGTAGCATAGTTAACTTGGTAAATACCCAACTGCATAACAGCATTTAAAAGCGTTATTGTAAAATAAACAATGTTAGTCTCACTTGTGTGTTACACTTTTTGTCTTTATTTTATTTTTATTTTATCACTACTTTTCTATATCCGGCCATTCTGAGGAATATTACATTGAATAAGTGAAGCCGGTTACATTGACGGAGATTTGCGCTGACACAAGTTCCGTGTTATATCTTAGTCTAAGCTTTCAGTATTCTAGTAATGGTTTCCAAATATTCCTTATGTCATCCGGGATTATGGGCAATTAGTACTGTTTCTTTAAATTTCCGTTTTTCTCTCCAGTGTTCTTGTATTTGTCATTACCTTGAAATTTATCACTTATACCGGGTCCTTAGAGAGTTATTCGAGTTAAGCTACTAGAGCATTGCTTTAGTAATTCTTACTTTCAGGAAGACCTCAGATTTTTCAGCTAGGATGACGAACTATCAATGGATTTTTCTCTCTCGCCACTTATCACGAATATTTTTAAAATAGTTAAGATACAGAAAATGTCAAGAGTAAACGAAAGTTATGGTTAAGGAACATAGACGACCCCTTTGCCAACTGAAATAGAAGTGATGAAATTTCTTTCCCGTATTGGCACCTCTAGTCCATGCATCAAATTCGATGAAGCAGGATAATGACAAGAAATTACCTATTTGTTGTATTTGTTGCAAAAATCGCTCCCTCAAACATTAATATATCGAAAACCAACCCTCAGATCTTAGAACAAATAACCCCATTTGCAACTTCGAAGGTTCTCTCAAAGAAGAGATAAATAACAAGAAAGAAGACTTGACAAAAGTAGGTACCAAGTGGAACTACTAGACCAATTTTTGGAGCAACGGGAAAGTACAAGCTAGTGGAAAATGCAGAACGAGAGCTTATTTTTGATATTTCTTTCCAAAAGGAGTAGTCGAAAAAAAAGAATGCAGCAAGACAGTATTCAACTCCAATAACTATTTTAGATGTAAAAAGACATAACCAACGGGACAAAGCGACACAAAGAACTTGGTGGTTTCAATGCTGGGAAGACGAAGACACCAATTGAAGTTAAAATAAAAGATTTTCGAAAATGCGCACGCAAAAGTCCGATACAGCCGGACATAACTGGAGACACAGTCATCAAAAACAGTGGTCAAAAGCTGCCTTTATCCTACGAGAGGAACAGCGAAGTAAAAGGAAATTCAGAGAAGCAGCAGAATTACCCAAAATTCCGGATACTTTAGTAAACATTCTGTGGACCAAAGAAATACTTAGAAACCAGATTATTTATTTAGCGATACACCATTTGCTGTTAAAACTAAAGATTGAAAAACACACAAAGATGATAAACATCAAACCACTCATCTACATTCTTTTAAAAGCATTAAATGAGCCATGAACTGACAGATTTTTAAAATAGTGTTGCTTTCAATTAATTGGACTATACAATCCACAATTTTTAGTGACATTATCTGGATAACTTCAAGAATAATTAGATCGGGGTCATTGTACAGGTTGTAAGGATAATTTGCTAAGTAAATAAGAACAGTCAATATGGTCATTAAGTAATTTAAACAAGAAACACATATCGGCCTGCAACTTCCTATTCTGAAGAGTACACATACTTAAAATACTGAGAACACGGTCATAATCATAGTTTGATTATCATCCTGGGATGCCCTTTGCGTTTAACTTGCATATTCGTAAACATTTATGTTGAACATTACATTTTTGGTTAATATGAATGTCATAAAGGAGAAATCACACTGGACAATACTTTTAATATATAACAAGAGAAATCATTACCATATCTTAAAAATATAACCCAAGCACCTAGATGCACAGTGTATCTATCCCATTGCCATTACATATCAGACGGTCACAGAACACCGAGATCTTTGAAACTTGATCTTGAAGTCTTCTAAGTCTAGTTTCATCTAAGCTGTAATCAAATTGAACTCGATTACAGGATCTTGAGTAAAGTTCAGCGTACATAAAATAAGAATTCTATGGTAAAAAGAAAGAAAGGCCAAAGACCAGAAATGCAGGTTGTAATCGAAGAGCAACGCTCACTAGCTCAAGTTGATAACTGAAGGTTAAGGTATCTCATTTGATCGCCAGCCGGGCGTCAACCAGTTCACCACACACAGAGAATTTAGGCGAGTCTTGCCCTTTTAGTTCTGTGTATGTGTGTGTATTTGCCTTAAGGTTTGATAATAATTGTAAGCCTGGAGTAATATCCATCGGTGGCGTAGCTAAGGAAGGGGTTTTTGCCCCTCGCCCTCCCCCGTCCTCGCTGGTTGCGTTCTTTTCAGTCGGTAAGCAACGCTTTGTTTTCAGTAAATACAACAATAATGACCTTTTCTTTTTTAGTCGTCACCTGTTTTTGCTAGGCGATATTTTTTTTTTGGTGTTGGCAAAAAAATATTATTTACCATTGCCTTACTTCGTTCTACCGCCCCTATTTTAGACTGCCCCCCCCCGCCCCTCACAGCTGATTAGGACAGTAAATACTATATCCACAGAGATATAACAAAGTTTTAAAATTAGAGATATGAATGCACACGTCTCTGACATGGATAAATTCATTCGGTTTAGTATAGATAGTGTTGTAATTGGTTAACATATTATTGTTTACCGGTGATACAAACCAACAAAACATAGTGATAGAACTAAAAAAGATAATCGAAGCCCAAAACACGAGTCTTTTAGCGTACAACATTATTAACATTAACACCTTCACAGGAATAATGTTATTATTGTAGTATAATGTACTCTATATCTGTGATTTACTTAGACTTAGATGAAATGTAAGCACAAAATATATATATTTGCTCTGATTTTTCTAGGTTATGTAAAATCAGTATGTGAAAACAAATACGTAGTTTTTCTGGGAAACTTCACATTTTGTACCTACCTGTTCCATTTTCTGTGGGTTTTTGGAAAACAAGTTACCGTCTCTTATGCATACGATTTACGAGTAAGTCAATGGGTAAGTAATTTTCGTCATTATATTATCATCATTTTAAATAACCAGGAACATTTTTAATGAACACCAATAACATTAAATTAACATTAGTATTGTAATTATTTAAATTACAAAGTTAAGCTAATCTTCCAGAACCTCACGAGATCGGTCCAATTTCAGTAGGATTTTTTGCAGTTCCCAATATTACAACTTTTTAAATTTATTCTCAGAACGTCTGATACAACTTGAGCGTTTACTTTCCACATTCTACGTACTGCAATTTATATTTTTAAAATTTTCTCTATTTAGTCTATTTTATCATGAAGTTAAAATCTTTTGCTATAATCACAACAATCAAGAAGCAAGCCTTCTTTTCTTTACTATAAATAACCATATCGAGACGATTTGTTAGAGTATTGCAATTTGTTTGAATGGATGTGTCCCCGGTAATAATTATGCCTATGTTCGCCTATTTTTCCAAATTATTACCTATAATACCCGTGGACTATACGAGCTTACACATTATCCAGTTCCAATATTTTCCTACTTAGTTATGTCAGTAGGTGTAGTCAACTAAAACAAATGTTGTGCAACTCCCTTTTGAGATTTGTACTGAGGAGCCAGCCATGGTCGGTTCTGTAGACACAGCTGGTCTCACCTGATTTTATGTTTCCGATTAATAATTATGTTGAATCAAATTCAAATTCATAACGTCAGTTATAAAAATATATTTAAATCATTACAAATACAAATCTTAACATGAATAAGTCACTTATTTAAAATAAAAGGCAATAATAAACGTCTTGTTCCTTTTATTGACCTAAACATATCTTTTTGTAGACGTCCTAAGGTCTGATGACCCGCGAAAGAGCGAAACATTTAACAACTTAGCTAAAAATATTTTTATAATTGAGAATGAGACTTTTAATTTGATTCAATTTAAATACACTATTAAGTTCCTTTGGCTATGAACAACAACATTTATAATTTCGAGTTACTGTTCGTCCGTATTTTTCTTCATCAAACCGTTTTAGGTCATCCATACAAAACAATAGTTAATTGGAGAGCTAAATCTTATAATCCAGAACTTAATAAGGGAGAGACAGAATAACAAGTTGGAAGATTCCTTACTTTATGGACATACTTTCTGTCTTGGTGTAGCCACTGCTATAGTACACCAACATTTGTATCTTTTTGTTTACATTGTGCCTTATTGTTGGGTAATTTGTAAATATCCGTCTGGAATTTTGAGTAACTATTGCAGCTATTTATCATCAGTTTCTTCCTACAATCCATCACAGCCTGTTTTGATCCCCGCTGCTCGTATATCCTGTCGGCAGCCTCAATCGTCCTCAGTACATGCGGGTATAAAATTCTCGTAAGACGTTTTTAATTCGAGTTGAACTAGGTGACTCTTTTTGAGGTTTCCCTTCGACAAACCAGTCCAGAATCGGTTGACCCCACATTTTCCCAAGCATCAAAAAGTCTGTCCAAGTGGCTCCACTAAAAGATTTTTATACCGTCTGGTCCCAGTGATTCGCGTCCCAGTTTTTAGCTCATTAAAAGTTTCAAAGAGCAGGTGTGCCTACAGATTAGTTGTGATTTACGACTCTGGAAAACCTAAATTCGTTGTACGAAGAGAATAAATAAGGAAGAATTGCATTCGAATGTAATTGAAATATTGGTTAGAAAATAAGTACTAGTAAGAAGTCAGAAACTAAAAGTATCTTATCGTCAGTTACAAAATATGAGCTAATAATCTATTAAACTATTTACGCTCCAGTAGTTTGAGTACTGTCCCTTTACAAATGTTACAGTAGAACTTCTCTCTTATGAAAAATAACTTTTTGTGCTGTTCTGTCGTTTAGAGAAATTAAAACACCTCGCTACCAACAGTTTTGCAGAGCAAGTGCCCCTAATATGGAAAATTAAGTATACAGTTATATATTAAAAGTAGCTAAAATAGTGCTGGTGTCAACTCTAGCGCATCGCAATAATTATTGATTCAGTAAATGCCCTAATTACTCTAATTAAAGTATCAAAACATTTTAGATCATAATTTAATAAAATATAGATTTTTTTCAATATATTAAATATATAAAAAGTTCTTGAGCACAAATTTTTTAACTTCGATAAATGAAACTTAAAATCATATTGAACATACACCTTTTTTCAGGTTTTCGGAGTGGCAGAAGACATCATAATGAGTTTCATATTGGGAATTATAGGAACAATAATGTTTGAAATTCCAGGTTTATACCTCAAAAAACTGATATTGCCGCCAATTTGGACCAAGAAAACAGCACCCACTACCAATTGTAAAAAAGAAAAATAAACAGATGTGTAATTTTAAATAACTCGTCTCCTTGTATGTATATTTTTATTGAACCAACAAAATACCAAGTACTTACTAAATTTTTGGTATTTTGTTGTATCTAGCTAAACATTACAACTCAGAAGTAAACACTAGGAAGTCTCTAGAAAATACCGATCTGAAAATAAAACTGGTGCGATTTAAATGTTTGCCAGTAAAAAATCGTTATTGAAGAGTTTCTTCCTCAAACAAATGCTTTTTTGTCGCCCATTTATTTTACGTTGTTACAAGTAAACATACTTGTGGTTTTTTGTATACTTTGCAAATACATAATTCGATGAAAAATCTCTTTAGTACATTTTTGGTCTCCAAACTGCTGCTTTTTTACAACAACTCACCATTTCTATATTAACATTAAAGTAAAAGTAAAAGTTATAAAGCTCGTTATACATTAAACATTAAAAACTGTGACATCCTCCCTAGCATGTATTTTATTGCTAAAATTAAACTTCTTGAATGGGATTCGCATGTTACAACCACTTTATCCCTACTTTAATTGATCCATCTTCTAAAGAAGTGGGCAAACAGGATTTTACCCTTCTCTTCCAGAATTGTTCCACGAAATATTGAGTTTTTCTCTACTCAGATTTTTCCGGAATTCTTGCTTCTTCCCCCAATCCATCAGCAATTAGTAAATCATTTGATGTAATGCGCTCGGGATCTTAATCGTCTTGATCGTCTGCAGAAGAACGTGCCAAGGGTCCTGTATTAATAATATTTTCAGCCTCTGTAAAAAGGTTTGGTAAAACTTCACCTTTTGGTCGCTTTCTTTTTGGAATGTTCTGGAGTACTTTCTTTGCCAAACCAATTAATTTTCCCCAATAACAAACTTCCAAGAACAATTAAGTGACATTCTATTTTCTTCTCTGTCAATTCAGCATTTAATTTGTCCTTTTCTCTAAAGTTAGTTTCATGAGTAAATATGTTTGATATCTGCTTGTCATTATTCTATGTTCGCAGTAGAGTTCGTAATGTCATAATTAATGGTTCCATGCATCGAAAGTGAATGGTAGGTAAATTGTTCGCATGGTCATACTTTGACTACAGGCGTTGTCTGAATTTCGGTAAATTGGCCATGCTAGGTATTTATGTTTACCTTTCTAATTTTGCCATGCCGGACTTATAACTATTCTTTATCGTTTTGAAAACCTATTCGTATCTGATGAACCTTTTGAATATTTCTCTGGTTCGGCATCTAAGTTTGATTGAGATAGAAATTTCGTTTCACTATCTGTTATATTTAACATTATGGGAACACATTTCCAGGTATCGTTGCTGGATAACTCTTGTATTTCTCCAATGCGATGTGCCACAAATAGTTTATAATTTGTATCGCCACCCTTCATCCAGTATAAATATCTTCGAATCTGTCCACAAACAAAACATTGTAAAAATTGTCTGAATTTAATATTTTTTAGTATCCAGAAGTCGACATCCCGTTTCAGCGGCCTGTAACTTTAACCCGCGAATAGACAATGGCTTTAAAGGAGCCACTCTCGCTTTAGAAGACCAAAGAACCACCTGTTTCTTTTTTAAAAATAATTCGGAATAAATCACCGGTATTGCAAAAACATGCATTTCTAACCAAGTAGCCAAACCGGAAAAGGCAAACATATAATAGGCTAAAAAAAGATTAAGATGGGAACGTGAGGCGCCATTTAAGAAATCATTTAAATTTATATATACCACATGTAACATAAAATATGTTTAGAATTTAAGGCAGAGTCTAAAAACACACTAATATATAGTGTGTCCCATTCAAAAATCAAAAGTTAGTACCAAAAATTCCGAATTTAAACAAGATATGACAACGCTGAAAACGTGAAAATGCGACATTTTCCCGTATATAAACTTCCAAAATTTTACTTCAATAAAAATTTCCAAAAAAATGATAGCTATTATTTTATATTTTTTATTAATTTATTTCCAAACAATTTTTGGTGCATCGTAATCCCCAACCAATTAATATTAGCACTTCTACAAACTGACCACTCGAAATGTCACATACCTTTTTGTATCGACGATTAATAACAATTTTTAAACCACGAATATTAATACTCGTATTTCGATAAAATAATTTTAAAGTTTCAGAAACCCCGAAAGTTCGTAATAACTCAAGAGAAAGCTATTCAAGAGTGAGCATTTCTGAATAGGACAAATATTTGATAGAAAAATGAAGTCATTTTATTAACCCTTTCACTACTAGCGCCGTATGTATACATTTTACCAATCGAATACGAGCGCCGTATTATAGAAATTTCTGTTCCATTAAACTACGAGCATCGTACGTATACGTTCGTATATAAGAATGGCCTTCGGTTCTATTTTCGTCGGGTGGGGAGTTCCTAGTATGCGCAAACGTTCGATTTTAGTACATGCGGCTGCTTTGCAAGAACAGGTTGTTACGAGCGCCGTACGAATACACGTGGCGGGAAAGACCGTTATTTCTTTGTTTATTCTCTGGTACGAGTCGTAGATTGGTAAATAAAAAGTGTTTATTATTATTGAAATGGCCAGTAATATAGATAAAAACATAAAAAGGGCTGGCATTACACATCTAAAAGATAGAGAGCAGGGCAGAAATATGTTCTTGGAGAACGATGATCAACCAAATCGTGAATATAGTAGCGGAGAGAGTGACGAGGAAGATAATGACATATCGGCGGTAAACATTGATGATCCAGAATTATATGACCCAATAGATGAAATATCCGATTCCGACGAACCAATAATAGATGATAAAACATGTTTTCAGTGGTTACATGATACAGATTGGAATCCAATTTTGCCTGAATTTGATAGTGCAAACAGTGGTTGCACCAAAAACGAATTGATGGGTAAGCATTTTATTTTATTTTGCTATTGACCGTTTTATATGGCGCGGGTTTTTTTTTAGAAACTTCCGCTGAATTAGAATTCTTCGAGACCTTTTTTTCAAGAGAATTAGAAAAAATTGTGCTGGAATCAAACAGGCAATTGTCATATCTAATCGAAAATGATAATGAATTTATCAAAAAGAATAAAAAATCTGCAAGTTATGAAGTCACAGTAGAACAATTATATACATTTTTTTTTACTATCTAGATGTAAGAAATTACGATTATATGAATATTGGTCTACTGATCCACTTTTATCAACGCCCATTTTTAGTACCCTAATGAAAAGAGATAGATTTTTTTTATATTGAAAATTCTTCATTTTTGCGATAACAAAGAGCCGAAGCATGACGACAAGCTCAATAAAATAAGGATGGTTATTGATTTTTTACGCAACAAATTCAGTGACGTTTTCTGTCCATATGAAAAATTATGTATTGACGAAAGTTTGGTATTGTTCAAAGGCCGTTTGAGTTTCAAACAATACATACCGTCAAAACGTCACCGATTTGGCGTTAAGTTGTTTATGTTGTGTGATAGTAAAACCAAATATTGTTTAGATTTCATTATATATACTGGTACAAATACAGATGTAGATGAATTGCCAAGAGATATCGAAGTAATTGGTAAATCTGGGCAAGTAGTAATCACCCTTATGAAAAATTACTATCAAAAAAACCATAAGCTTTACATGGACAATTGGTACAACAGTCCAAAACTTGCGCGCACTTTGCTTGAAAATAAAACATACGTGTGTGGAACAATAAAAAAAAATAGGAAGAATATGCCAATCATTGAGGAAAATTTAAAAAAAGGGGAAATGACTTTTAGAAGTAGCGGTAAGGAGCTTGTAATAAAATGGTGCGATAAAAAAGAAATTCACATGATAACTACATTTCATGATTATGGTATGTCATCAACCGGTAAGACAGATAGGAAATCGGGCAAGGTTATTATGAAACCCAATTGCGTTATTGATTATAATTTCAACATGGGAGGAGTAGATCAAACTGACATGCTTATTAGTACAATTGAATCTGTAAGAAAGTGCATAAAGTGGTATAAAAAACTTTTTTTCACCTTCAAGATATGTGCATAATAAATGCGCATGCTCTTTACAAAATCGTTACTAAGAAAAACCTAACTGTGGCTGATTTTCAGCTACAAGTAGCAAGACAAATATTTCAAAAATACGCAACTCCAGACAATTGCTTGCCTCAACATAGGCCTGTAGACCATCCGTTGAGGCTTACAGCAAGGCATTTTATTAAAAAAATACCAAAACCTACAGTCACATCGCGAGCAGTGGTCAGACGATGTGTTGTTTGTTCCAAAAAAGGGACCAGACGTGACAGTACTTATCAATGTGACGAATGCAATGTTGGCCTTTGTGTAACACCTTGCTTTGAAATATATCACACAAAAAAGAATTACTAAACTTTTCCAAATTCCGTTTTAGGGTTTCATTTGTATGTTATTTTTTTTTAAATGTGTCCTTTTGATATTTTTGTATTTTATTTTCTGTAATAAAATAAGAGAATTACATCGTGTTTTTTTTTAAATACGAGCGCCGTGTGTGTACGTTTTAAAATTTAGCTAAATACGAGTGCCGGACGAAAACGGTTTTTAAAAAAGTACCAAAATACGAGTGCCGGACGAAAACGTTTTTTAAAAAAGTACCAAAATACGAGCGCCGGACGAAAACGTTTTTTAAAAAAGTACCTACATACCAGCGCCGCACGGGGACGTTTATTCTAAATTTCGTCGTACACGGGTAGGCCGGCTATATTAGTTCGTCGTATAGAAAGGGTTAACTGTCACGACCATACTCGCCTCACGAAAGAAAGATTCCATTTCCTTTAGTAAAAACCAAAAGTAATTGTTATTCAACTCACATTAAAGTAGTAAACTTCATTGTTAACAGAAATGGGAATGCGTTATGGAATTCAAATAGAACGAGAATTTAGTATAAATTTAAGACACGGGGCGACAGTAATCATAAAACAAACAGCACTGGCGTATTTAAGGGAGGGAGTTTAGGAGTTAATCGACTCTCAGAGCCACTTTTATTGGAGTTATTTAAGCTAAAATTTTATAAATAGTATTTTTTTCATCGTTTTAAATCTCGATGAATCGATGCCTGTACGCCGCCTAACAAGCAGAAAAGTAACACACACAGAAAGTAGTAAAAACTATATTCTAGACACAGTGTGGTAATGCTTCTAGTACACAAACCATTTTGGTCTTGCGTAGTTTATTGAAAATTCCGGGAAATAATTTTCTAATTCTGGACAAAGGCCATTGTATTGTGGGACAATCGTCCGCTTTTAATAGCACAAGATCGTTAACTTGTAAATTAGTAATAGTTTTCATCAATATGGGACGATGTTGTAAACGATTGAAATACTCAACTGCCCAGCGTTTTCAAAGGTATTGTTGCAAATCAGTAATTCGTGGCCAAGTTTTAAGACGATACATTTTCAGAGTTGAATCTTTAAAGTTTACGATTAAATTGAGGTCGCAAATCTCAAAGAAACTTAGGCTTTAGTTCAGTGCAAACAATCAAGTCTCACCTTATGAGGGAATTGTATTAATTAAGTAGAGAAGACATGAAAAAAAATTTTTTTATATATTTTGAACGATTGTATGGTGATTCTTGAGAAATTTTCATAAATTCTTATTATATATTTAAAAAGTCTCAATTGGAGTTTTGGAATAATTCTGGTGCCTTACCTCCAAGGATTATAATAAAAGTTGTCATGAAGTGTTACTCTATAACCTGGAAAATTAGAAAAATTTGAATGTGATTTGTCGACGATTTTTTTTTGGGAGCAGTGGCGGCTATTCAGGTTAAGTAAGTGAAGTGCTACTTCACCAGGAAAAATAAACAAGCAAACATCTAACTATATTTATTATATATCTCTTAAAATATTAGTTTTTACATTCATTTATTCACCTAATTGGTAAAAAATAAACCGTACATCTCGAACAAATATTTTACTTGACAGTTGGCGGTATGTCTTTTTAAAACTTTCAATCGAACTTTATTATAACAACTATAACAGTGGTGCAAACAGCTTCGACTTTGCTGGAGGTGTTATGTTTAGTTCACGATTTTCCTACTATGTTACCATGACAACGCGTTCGCGATGACGTCGACCCAATGGAAGAATAATGTTAACCAGCGCCATACAACGCTCTCGTGAATTGTAGGCGCAGTACACTACACCCACGTGTCGTTACGCAATTTGCGGTAGTTGTTTACTTTTATTTTTGCGGATTTCGCTGCAACCTGTGAGTTCCTTTGCAGTTTGGTTGGCTGTTTTGTGTTATATTTATTTATGGTGTTGTTACAACTTCAAATTCGAAGTTAATAAATGTGATTGTTCAAGACTGGAATAAATTAAAAGACGTCTTTGAATTTATTACAAACTGTCACAAATCTGATGAAAAATCAATCCGCCTTGCGAAAGGATTTTTAGGTAAGATGAACGATTTTGAATTCACGTTTCTGGCATTAGTGTTTAATGACATTTTCTCAATCACGGACATACTATTTGACGTTCTTAAAAAAAAATCGCTTGACATTCATTTTTGCACATCCAATATAAAACGCTGTCGTGAGGCGCTCTGTAAAAAAAGAAATGAACATTTTTTTAAAACCATGTTTGATAAAGCAAATTCTAATACAGAAATAAATCATTAAAAGCATGAGCTTGCTAAGCTTTCACTTGAAGAAATTAGGGCTAAGTATAGAACCCTTTTTTATGAAATATTGGACCATATTTTAATGAAAATGACACTAAGATTTCAAGACTGTGAAAAACTTACATTTTCATGTTTGGCAGGTTTTTCGAATATAGTTTAAATTTTCCGACTGGCCCGTTTGAAAATGTGTTACAGTTATATGGGGAAATATTTTCAAAAAGTCAACGACTTAAAAATGAGCTTGGTCTTATTTTTGCCAATGGGAGTAATTGGAATATATCGGTGCAAGAGCAAGTGAAAAAAATTAATGAAAATAAATATATTTTTACCGAAGCATATAAATTGTTTTCACTTATTTTGACAATACCGTCGACAAGTGCTTCGGTGGAAAGAAGTTTTCCTTGCTTCAAATGTGTAAAAACTTATTTAAGAAATACAATATCTCAAAAAAGACTTACTTCTCTTGGCAATATTTCAGTTCAAAAGGAATTTCTGGAGGAGATTAGAGCAACCCATCCATTTTATGAGGATGTTATAAATAAATTTGCTGCTATGAAGGATAGGATATTTTATTTAGTATACAAAATTTAGGTAAAAAAATATTCTACCCCCTCCACATATAAAAAAATTCTGTAAAAAAAATATGGCGATATTTTCTTGCTTCATTTGCACTTCACTTACTTATTCACCCGCGAGCCGCCACTGCTTGGGAGCAGAATTGTTCACGGGTTGCAATCATTTGAATTAAGTTTTCAAAGGAAGCAAAATATGAATTTGCGACTTGCGTGTAACACAAGCTCGTGTTATAACAAATTGAATGAGTTGTCTCTGTGTCAGATTATTATATAGGGTGCGTATAGACACAGGCTACATGTGATTTTATTTGACCATGAAATTCAGTCTTTGTAATTTCATTATTTTCAAAAGCGTATCTAGGGAATTTTACCTTAATTAAAGGAGTAAAGTAGTTCATCGGGGAAGTTAATCAGAGTTATTTTTTTCTGCCATGTCCTGAAGGACTCGTGTGGCAAGAAAGAGTTTACAGTTTATAAGTACCAGTGAAAGGTTCTTTATATAGAAAGGTTTTATAAGGATCTTCTCGCCATCAAAATATTTAGTAAAAAGGTTAGTTTTATTGTTAGAGGTGATAAGTTTTTGTAAGATCTGAATCGACCAAGTAAATTGTACAAATCAGGTTGTGCCTAATATCCATTTAATGTTATGTTCCTTAATGAAATGTTTGAAGTAGTTTTGCAAGATCCGTCAAATACTACTTTAATGGTACTTTGTTCCTTGATCACGGCGAAGTGAGGAAAAAAGTATTCATTTTTAGAAAGTTCGTTAGTAAGTTTTAGGGGAATGACATGAGCGTGATTCATGTCCAAGTATTCATTTTTGAACTTTGTATTTTCAATAAAATAAATATTTGATTGAAGAGTTATTCTAAAGTTGAGAGTCGAAAATACATCTACATTAATTAGAAAGAATATCTGAAAGCATAAATCTCTCAATTGGACTTGAAGTTTTTTGTTTTGGGTATTTTGGGTGTAGTGTAATCAGTTTTTAAATTTACGGGGAATTATACCAAGAATTACACAATGAGGATTTTGAAAGGCGTGTTAAGTTTTGCAGGCGAATAGAGACATATTCGGACTTTTTAGCGAATATCATGTTTTCGGATGAAGCTACATTTAGAAGCAATGGAGCTGTGATCAGGCATACTATTCGTTATTATGCGATAACAAATCCCGACTGTGGGGGATCATTGGTCATTAAATGTTTGGTGTGGAATCATTGGATCGGTCCAATATTAGAGGTCCGTATTTTCGATCCAGTTAATGGACAAAGATATTTAAATTTTTTAATGTTGATCTGCCTATTCTTCTCAGACCACTTAGCATAGAATAAAGGAAGAAAGGAAAGACATGTGACCACAGCAAGACGGTGTACTTGCCCATTAACATCGGGATGTTCGGGAATTTTTGGATGCGGCGGTTTCATCGAATGGCCACTCAGATCTTGCGATATAACTCAATTAGATTTTTTCTTCTAGGGTTATATTGAAGATCGTGTTTACACCTATCCACCTACCACAAGGGAGTATTAGGGGTGTATGCGCCACCATATCACCAAAGATATTGCTTAGAACTAGGCAACATATTATTAAAAGCTTCGATACCTGTACTTGTGTAGGAGGGCATTTATTTGATCATCTTTTAAAATATAACAATAAAAACATTTGATTAAATTTTAAAAACGATTTTCTTAGTCTGCTAAGTGTATGTAACTATGTAACTTTAAAAATTAATATTAGTTGCTCTTCCTTCCTAAATTGAAATGTATTCTTATTAAAGTTTATTTATTTACAAAATAGACGTGTAGTTTCCATTTTCAATACAATGTTCAAATATTTATATTATATTATGTCTGTTCACGGCTCCCTTACTTCAAAATGTAGATTCATTCTGATTCATCCTAAAGCATAATATTTTCTAAAAGTTCGGAAATCGCCCTATTCGCCTTATCATTAACTTAAAAAACTTAACACGCTTTTCAAAATCGGTATCGTGTTAATCTTCGTTTAATGTAATATGAAATGGATATTTATATTTTCTTGTGGTCTTGCTTACTAGTGTAGATTATGACGTTAAAATATTAAGTTTATATCATTATTTCATTTTCAGCAATTTTGTTAAAAAAATTTGAGTGTATTTTGTTTTATTATCTAACTTTCTTTGGATTAATTTTAGATAATAAATTATTGTTTTGTATTCAATAATTATGTTTTACTGACAGCTACTATTGCTACTTTGACCGAGTGAATAATTTTTTAAATTACGGAAATTTTAAATTAAATTTCGAAAACTATTGAGGCATATACAGGTTGTTTCATTAGCACTGCGCAAAAGTTTTTCTGCATAAAAGTTCCTATAAACTTGTGTCCGGAAATGCTTCGTTTCGGAGATGCAGGGGGTTGAAATTCTAAATATTTTTAAGTTTTTTTTGTATCTACCTCGTATGTTTTCAAAGATATTTGATTTAAATTTGGTACAGGTTAAACTAACAATAATGTCTATAAAATAACCGTAATAAATTGTAAAAAATTATACAGTGTGTACATTTTTTCCAGGTCATGACCCCTTTGACAGCCCCAAAAATATTTCTTAAGAGACACTGACCTAGCTTGATCCTACTGTCGAAATTCCTGCTTTATTTCACAAATTATATGTTTCTTGGACTTTTTTGATATTCTGCAGTGTTTTAAAGTAATTTTGAAAATCGTGTTTAAAATCATAGACGTTTTCAATGGTTTTAGCATTAGGTTTTATAATCCAAACTTTTTTTTGCATAAGAATAAAAAAAAGTTCTTATAAACTTGTGTCCGGAAATCCTTCGTTTCGGGGGTTGAAATTTTAAACAAATCAGGTTTTTACTAATATCTAAAAAATTGTAATTCCAAATATTTTGGGATATCGCATGTTGGTTTATAAAAGTGATAGGCAGCTTTTGACGTAATTTGATTTTGTTTGTCTATTCCATCCAACTAGCAAAGTTGTTTTATAATTTTTAACTATCCGAACCATTTTATTTTATACATATTTTATTACCGCACTTCAAACACTATTTTGTTACATTAAAATTGCCAGTGAGATATTTAAGCTATTGGGAACACTTTTGCTCTATAAGTTAGTTTTAAAAACGTTCTTAGAGCAGAAATACAAAACGTTTCTACGACCAAATTAAACATTGTTTTATAAACCTTTATACTACAGATTTTACACAGCATTTTAGCTTATAGAACAAATTTGTTTTATAATAGATCTCTAATAGTGTTATCTGACACTAGGTTATTCGTTTGCCAATACCTATAAAGTTATTGTATTAGTATTTTGCTGATTACTTATAAAATTGTTTTATAAAAGACTTCTTTGTGATAATATTGCTGAGCACAGCATGTTGCACTGAGATACAACTTAAAAAAAAAGTGTTATACAATTAGCACGAAAACTGTCACAATAAAAGCTTTACTTAATAATTATAAAATAAAAATTTTTTTGGAAAAGACAAATACTTTCTTTAACATATTTATAAAACATAGATAGGGTTTTTTGCACGTGATGCTATTATTAGTTTTGATCTTGTGGTTATCGGTATAGCTTTATTATGTTAAACACACAAAAAGAACATACAATAAGTAAATAAAAAAAAGAAGTAGTGCGTTTCGCAGAAAGATTAAGAAATGCTTTGAAAATATCTTAGATAAAAAGCCATGATGATTTCAATTTGATAAAATTGATATTTAACTAAAAACGGTATTAGTAAGAAAAGTGTTAACTTTCATATTTCAATTAAAACTGTTACATTTATTGAATTATCTAGGAAAACATGTTTTAACTTATCTTAGTCCAAAAAGAAGAAACTCTCTAATAAAAGTTTACAAATTACACTTTACTCCCAAAGATGCAATAATAATATTTAAAAAAATTAGATTAGATTTTCTTAAAACTTTAAACAGATTTTGCCTAGGACACAAATCAGCTTGGTTGTTTGTTGCTGCATCTGACATATTTAAGGGAAAATGGTTTTATAACTGACGCAGTGGAAGCATTTAAATAACATTATAGTAACTGTTCCGTAAATGTTTTTATAATGTTCTATTCAGGATAATTAATTCCGGTAGGCCATGTGTGCGCAACTGTTTGCACTCTGGGCTTATTCGCCATCTGGAGGGACGCCCTTATTACCAAGAATGTAAGTGAATATAATCAAACTGCAATATTGAGAGCACAGAGGTGTAGTTAAGTAAAATGCCTTCTGTATGTTTGTATGTATATGTATGTGCGTGTCGTCACGATAACTTTGGAACGGTTTGAGATATACGCTTCAAGGTTGGTACACGATTTTCACTTAATGGAGGAATGGTTTGGATTGTGTTTGGACAAAATTCTCCCACGGGAAGGAATAAGTAAAGGCATCTCCCTTCCACCAGAGGGCACTAGTTCAAAAATATCGTATTGTATGTCGTTTCCATTTTTTCCTGTTTATGCGGACTAATTTGCACATAAATAAAAACTATTATCATTAATACATATATATATATATATATATATATATATATATATATAAATATATATATATATATATATATATATATATATATATATATATATATATATATATATATATATATATATATATATATATATATATATATATATATATATATATATATATATATATATATATATATATATATATATATATATATATATATATATATATATATATATATATATATATATATATATATATATATATATATATATATATATATATATATATATATATATATATATATATATATATATATATATATATATATATATATATATATATATATATATATATATATATATATATATATATTATGATTTTCGATTCTTTGACCTTTTCCGTAATAGATATATTTTAGTTTTATTTTTCTTGGTTTACGGTCAGTGGTTTACTTGAAAATAATTAAAAAATTACTTCTTTTTTTAAAAACATACATATATTGTAGTCTGATGACGTTTCAGCCAGTTTTGGTCTTTTTCAAATCCAAAATTATATGAAAAATTGTTGGCACGACAATAATAAATACGTCAAAAAAAAACAATCATCTTACCCTAGAACCTAATGACAACAGTATACAACACATAACGAAGCAACAGCTATGACGATCACATGTATTAAAATTTTATTTTCTCGATTAAGAAAATGTTAACAGGACACAACATTTTGCACATTGATATCAAGGACTAACACAACGAACTGTGGAGTATCAATTATTGCAATATAGATGTATATATTTTGCTAAGATTGTTTACATCTTTTTTGTCAATCACACAGTTTTTGTTTTTGTGGATTAAAGCCATTTCGTAAAATTCCCTTTTTTTTAACTGACACTCGGTTTTTAAAATTTTATTTTCACAGTAATTAAAACTGTGGTTTTTCGACTTTTCAAGGTTGGTTAATGCCGTTGAGTTTTTTTGTCGTATTTATGGCTTTTTATACGGTTTTCCAAATATTGACTTGTTTGGCCGATGTAAACCCCTTCACAATTACAACAAGGAATTTCATAAACTAGATTGCTCCTTTTGTTGTTTGAAGTCTTCGCCTTTAGTTTACTAAAATTATTCGATAGTAGATTAACGGTTTTATGAAAAATTTGTCGTGCCAAGAACCAGACCTGATCAGTTTCTATCGATACACGCATTCGTCCGAACTTCTCCTGCATATCGGTGTATGATCCGAAGTGCTTCTTAACTGCGGGGTATTTTCTCTTTTAAGGGAATTTTTGTTCCCAAAATGGAAAGGGCATTTTTTTCAAATAAAAATATTTGATATAATATGATATAGGGTGTCCCAGCCGAGTGACCCATTTTAAAAACTTATAATTTCTAAACCAGGTGTACTAGCTACCTGTGGTTTGCGCCATTCCTTTTCTCTCGGTCTAAAATTTTTGTTTTCATTTTTTTAGACTTATACAGTGTAGTAAGTAAAAAAATTAAAAATCTCGCTTTTAAGTGAAACGATCCACTATCTTTTTTTAGGTTTGGCTTTCTTGGTTTTGACGCTGCCTTAACACAAAGAAAAGCCGATCTTCAGTGGCACTGTACACCGCTTTTTACTATCTATATATCTGTGTGGCGAACCATGTGGGACCTGTGCCGAAGCCGCTTGAACGTACATGTAGTAAGTTTCGCGTTCCTTTGTTTCATGCCAGTTTACGGACGATCAGCGGGCAAACGACGAAGAACTAATCACAGACAATCAACGACACAGAAGCCTCAATCTCTACACATTCATGTAGAGAGTGAGGCCGATTACCGAATGTTCGCCAAATACGCGCATTATCTGGGACCGCCTTAATACGCACGGATGTCCAAGCTCTGCTTCGCGTTGTTCTTTCCACACTAGCTAGATAAATAACTATACCACGTATCCATAACCGGTAAAGTACACTTTACTGCGATGATTTTTGAGGAGTACCCGAGTAGAACTTTACTGGATTAGAATGGCAAATTAACTTTTACTGTACTATAATTGTAGAATTTATAATTTAATTTTGAAACAGGTGAAAATAAACATGTTTGCCATTCACGTGTACCTAATTATTTTTTTAACTACCCTATTTACTTATTTTATTTGCAGTACGCCCCTGTTTAATTAAAATTATACTTTTAATAAACGTTTTATAAAAGGCTCTCAAAGAGCAAAAGTATTTTATAAGAATCACCAGAGTAACAAAAATAATGTATAATATGGAAACCATGTTTTTGCTTTTTCCACTTCATTTCACGACGGCCCTTTTTAAAGATATTTTTTTAAAAATTACCAATGAAGATATGCATTAACGAACTATATTAATAGTCATGTGATCATCAGAGATAGCTGATCATTCGGACCTTTCAATTACAATGCAGCTCAGAAAGAAAATGAAAAAAAAAGAAAAATAAAGAAGCGATTTTTCACCTTTTTTCTCAAAAATAATCATTATTTTTGTGGCGCTTGACAATTTTGCTCTATATGGCACATATATTACACCAAAAAATTTCTTCCGCAGTAAAATATCAACTCTCAGACTGCCTATCGAATTTGTAAGTTTGGTATCAGGTGTATATAGGAACCCTAAATTATTCAAAATGGCTGTTATGGTTTAACACATATGACATATATGACACAGAAAAAGCGGATGTTCAGCATTTTTATTATCTAAAGAGCCATTAAAAATTAAATCATTCTCAATCAATTTAATTAAACAAGGAAAGTTTACTTTTATGTTGTTAGACAAAACAAAAAAGCTACCTCTGATATAATAAAAAAACTGTTTTATTGTAGCTTAATAAAGTTAAATAAAATTATATTTAGTCCTGGTTTCAATAAAATTATTTTATAATTGTTGCAAACTAAGTTTTATTATAATTTTATAAATGTTTATATAAGAGTTCGGTAGAAGCTGTGCATGCAATAAAAAAACAAATTAAAGAACTGAACGGCTGCCCAAGGGTGCGCCCTTTTCGGGTTTATAGGCGTTGTATAAACATTATTACCAACACCATTATTTTATAAAAATGGTTCTGTAAACGTTCTTACGCCATTTATAAAACAGAAAATTGTTAGTTGTGTAGTGGCGTCCCGGGGGCATTTCTGTTGTTATTATTTTATCTTTACTCTTTTTCGTATTTTTCAAGGAAAAAATAATAACTTTTTCTATGCACATTTTCGAAGTAAGCTGAAAATAGAAATAGAAGTTTAATGTTTAACTTATTTTAATAATCAACATTAATAATTACATTTAAAAAAATAGTTTAACAAACAATAATTCTGGAAACAATCATTCTCTAAATAACATTACATTTTTTACTAATTAACATCAAAATTTCAAGAACAGCAATGTTACTGTATTACAGGCATGTCCCAAGTAGCACATATAATATGGGCCAAAATACTGTGATGGCTAATATCCCTGGCCAATTAGCTAAAATGGCTAGCCAAAATAACAGTTCTATTACAGTATAAAGACGGAAATATGGCTAAAGTGGGGAATAATAATTTGGCCATAATGGGGTAAAAATGGTCAATTGGCAATTATGCGACCCTCTCTTTTGATTTCGTGGTTGGGTTTATTAGCTACTTTTTGACTTTAAAATCAAGTTTTTTTAGCTGAATTCTGACTTGTTTTTTAGCCGAAATTTGAGTAACATTTTTTTCCGAAATTTACCTAAATAACTTCTCATTTTTTGCCTTTTCTTCACTTATATAATAAATCATCAATTGTTTCAAATTATGTAGAAATAGTATTGACAGAGCCAATCAGTGTAAGAATTTATGAGCCAAGAGGAAATGCAAAGATAACAAATCATGGTTTGACGGTTGGTAGGGACAAAAAACACTTGCGAAGGAACTTTTACTGTTAAAAGAATCTAAGATAGGCATGTAAAACGCGCGCCCCTTCTTGAAACTAAAAATTTCGATTTCTACAAATCTACATATTTTTTTTTTATTTTGGAAATGTATTTTACTAAGAAAATTGATTAAGGGTTCATGAAGTAAAAAAACATGCATGAAAATACGTATTTATAGGTAGAAAGAATATGTTTGTTTAAAGTGGTCAAGTAATGGCTGCTAGGAAATTAGTTTAATTTTAATTTCAATCATGGCGGATCATAAAGAGCTTTGGGCTATTTTTTAAGCAAATATTCATTAAAATTGGCCACTTTGTAAGCAAATATTTATCAAATGGCAATAAATTTCAAATGTAACCAGAATGTAGCAATATTTACTAAAAATTTGCCAATAAATATGTCTACTCCTACTCGCTAAAAAACGGCTAATTTAAGACCCAGGAGCCAGCGTAACAAAATTAAACGACGATTACCCCAAGACGGCGTTTTTCTATGATATGTGGTGGAATATTTAATCTTTTTATTAGATATTTTGTATGGTAAATAATTTATATTTCGTTTTTCTAAATATATCTTTTGTTTGGTTAAGTATAGTTTTATAGGTTATAAACGTACATCTGAAAATGTGGCATATTTTGGCAATATTACAGCAAAAATTAGCGAAATAATACTACCTAATTTTAGTTTAATTTTGAAACAAAAATATGATAATAAAAGCCATATTTTTTACTCTCAATTTTTGTTGTCTTAAAAGGTCATAATCTGGCATTCTTATATAGCTTTTATTACTATAATTAAACTTGACAGATATTTCTACTTTTAGGCCATCCAATATTACAAAAAAAAGTTGGAGGATTAATTACCTTATAAAAGATATTTTTTGGCCAAGTAATTATGCTATAGCCTATCTACATTAAAAACTGCTACTTTTGGAGCCAAAAAATCTAATTTGAAGCGAGCTTTCATGGCTAGAAACCAATTTAAGAATCATTTGCCAAAATTTGACAAATTTCTGGTTTTTATGGGTCTTTTTTGGCTAACTGTTAGACAAAAAAGCTCATCAGCTAATTTGTGTTACTTGGGGTATCCTACGACGCATAGATTGGCGAAAGCGCTCAAAAATTCCCGGTGTGTATCTAATTGTTTCACAGGATGCTATTATGCGATTCCTTAAGTTCTCCACAGTTTCTATTGGAAGGAATTTAAGTCTGAAGACCTCGGAGGTCAGGGTTGTGTGTCTCCTCGGCGTATCCAACCAAAGATTTGGATACATAGTGTTCAAATATTCACGAGCAACTAAATTGAAATGAAGTGGAGCACCATCGTACATGAAATATATTTATAACCTTAATGGCCATGAGATTCGACCAATTTTTTTTGCATCCATTGACATAAATCTACTCTTATTTGGAAAATCAGTCGGTGAGAGTGCCTGTACCCGCTGTATGTGATAAGGGTATAAAAGATTGTTCTTTAAAATTTTGAAAACTGTAGAAGGACTTACATTTAGGTTTGCAGTTTTTAAAACTTCCAGTTTCACTAAAATTAATAATTAATTAATAATTAATAAATTACACGATTAGGGTATTTTTGTCATAAAGAATGAATTACTGTTGGCCAGGCCATAAACAAAATGCATATCGCACATTTTACTACTTGTGCAATTCATAACAGTAAAACTTGACAATTAAATATTTTACTCATTAGCGCTATTTACTGGAATATGTCATCATAGTGTGACCGCGATAATTAATTGCGACCTATCAAATAAGCTCCAAAAATTTTTCATAGAAAAGACCCTAGCAACTAACAAGCCGAGAACCCTTTTATAATAACACGAAAATTCTTAAATCTAGGGATATAATTTAATCATAATTGTAGAGGAAGGATATGATCTTCGATAAGTACTCCAACGGTCGCTCTATTATAGAGTGTTCGAGTTGCGACGCTTCAAATTTGACCGCTAAACTGTAAAAAAATCAGTTGCGTATCGCAACAGGCTCTAGTTTGTAACGAAACTCAGGGAATCTTTAGTTTTTGTGGGGAACCAGTGCGGTATGCTTTTAGGTACATATATCACAGATAATGAGAAGTATTTTTAAAGAATTAAAAAAAATACAAAAATAAAGTTTGAAAATGGGTTATATTGGAATAGCCGAAACGGTGCCTTTCTGAACAATTTTTTTTTAGCACCGTAAACTAGACACTTGTGACTTTATACAGAAAACTAGTACCTCAAAAGAAATTATAACTGTTTTAAATTTCCTGAATTTGAATATTTTCAATGGATTCACAAATTCGGTTTTTAAAACATCTATTTTATTATTGAAGGGATTAGCATATGTTTTCTTCTTTAAATATCCTCAAAAAGATCCATCATAATATTAGAGCCCTGTAGTGGCTTAGAGGTTGGGCCGTATAGACAGATTCAACGTTCAGGAAAATATTTATTTAACCATCCCCCAACAATTGTTGTTGCGTGTGCTGTGTGGTTATCTTGTTAAAAAAAATGCATGTTGCAGGATATTTATGGATGTACTAACTAAGTAGTCTAGCTTCATTTTCACATTTTCGTTAAAAGACATATCAAAACTAAACATTAACTTTTCTTAGAACATTGAATCCTAAAATTAATACAAAAGTTGGAATTTCCATATTCTAGAAACGTATATTTTGTGAACCAACTGTCTGATTTTTGGTAAAGGTAGCGTCATTTAAAAATTATGATATTTTTCAAGAAATTAGCAATTTAAAGGTGTTATTCCTCGAACTGTAAACAAAAATCTAATCTCTTGATCTCCCGACCTTCTTTCAGGATATGGACAAATTTAGGCTTGTATGATTTCATGTTATACCAACATTGTTAATTTTAGGTTCTCTCTGTCAAGATATGGGATGATGCCCTGAATGCAATTAATTACTATATCATTCGCTTAAACACCATTTTTTCTGTTCAATGTGAAGTTCGCTGCTGGTCCACATACATTTTAAAACCATGAATTTTACCTTTTTATCTGTTAAAGACATAATAGGCCACTTTTCGTGAAATCAACACTTTTTGTCCAAAACCATATTGTTATACTGTTAGGTATAGGTAGGTATTTGGATGAAGCTGATGGAAATATAATTTTATTCTAACGCCCAAGTTACACAAATTAGCTGATGAGCTTTTTCGTCTAACAGTTAGCAATAAAAGACACATAAAAACCAGAGATTTGTTAAATTTTGGCAAATTTGTTGTGCTTTGTTTG
Organism: Kuschelorhynchus macadamiae; assembly: GCA_030620095.1. Lineage (NCBI taxonomy): Eukaryota > Metazoa > Arthropoda > Insecta > Coleoptera > Curculionidae > Kuschelorhynchus > Kuschelorhynchus macadamiae. Next base: position 580,665 of record JAUTXW010004561.1, read on the forward strand.
TTTTGTAGCCATGAAAGCTAGCTTCAAATTAGATTTTTTGGCTCCCAAAGTAGCAGTTTTTAATTTAGATAGGCTACAGCATAATTACTTGGCCAAGAATATCTTTTATTGGATAATTAAACCTGCAACTTTTTTTTTGTTGTATGAGATGGTCAAAAAGTAGAAATATCTGTCAATTTTGTTGCCACAATAAAACTAGATATATTCTGTAAGTATCGAAGTTAAATTATAGTAAACATAGTTGTTTAAAATACCAGAATGCATTTTTCCCATATTCCAACCAAACATATTTTAGCAAGTATTTAAGTTCAATTAATAATAGCTATATAAGAGTGCTAGATTATGATATTTTAAGACAACAAAAATTGAGAGGAAAAAATATGGCTTTTATTATCATATTTTTGTTTTAAAATTAAACTAAAGTTGGACAGTTTTATTTCGCTTATTTTTGCTATAATATTGCCAAAATATGCCACATTTTCAAATTTACGTTTATAACCCACAAAACTAAACTTAACCAGACTGAAAATATATTTAGAAAAACGAAATATAAATTATTTACCATACAAAATGTCTAATAAAAAGATTAAATATTCCACCATATAACAAAGAAAAACGCCATATTGGGGTAATCGTCGTTTAATTTTGTTACGCTGGCCCCTGGGTCTTAAAATAGCCATTTGTTAGCGAGTACTAAAGGCAAACCAAGTAGGCATTTTTATTGGCAAATTTTTAGTAAATGCTGCTACATTTTGGCTGCATTTGAAAATTATTGCCATTTGATAAATATTTACTTACAAAGTGGCCAATTTTCAGGAATATTTGCTTAAAAAATAGCCCAAAGCTTTATATGATCCGCCATGATTGAAATTAAAATTAAACTAATTTGTTAGCAGCCATTACTTGACCACTTTAAACAAACATATTCTTTCTTTTCTTTGCTACTTTTTATTGGTAGAAAGTTTCTACCTATAAATACGTATTTTCATATTTCTTTTTTTTTACGTCATGATCCCTTTAATCAATTTTGTTAGTAAAATACATATCCAGACTAAAAAATTAAAAAGAAAATAAATAAATATTTGTAGAAATCGAAATTTTTAGTTTGAAGAAGGGGCGTCTGTCTTACATGCCTATCTTAGATTCTTTTAACAGTAAAAGTTCCTTCGCAAGTGTTTTTTGTCCGTACCAACCATCAAACCATGATTTGTTATCTTTGCATTTCTTCTTGGCTCATAAATTCTTACACTGATTGGCTCTGTCAATACTATTTCTACATAATTTGAAACAATTGATGATTTATTATATAAATAAAGAAAAGGCAAAAAATAAGATATTATTTAGGTAAATTTCGGAAAAAATGGTACTCAAATTTCGGTTAAAAAATAAGTCAGAATTTAGCTAAAAAAGTTCGATTTTAAAGTCAAAAAGTAGGTAATAAACCCAACCATAAAATCAAAAGAGGGTCGTTTTTACCCCATTATGGTCAAATTATTATTTCCCACTTTAACCATATTTCCGTCTTTATATTGTAATAGAACTGTTATTTTGGCTAGCCATTTTAGCTAATTAGCCAGGGATATTAGCCAGTATCACAGCATTTTAGCTCATTAACGATTATATGTGCTACTTGGGCAATTCCGGTTTTATCTTGGAAGATGAATTATTTTGGGTAGTTAGAATACAAAGTAGTTCTTGATAAAAGTACCTGCTTAGCTTAGAACGTTGAAAAACAGCATCATTATGCAAATTTATTATAGAGCACCACAAAAAAAGAGCATGATTTAAAAAATCGCACAGGGAAACCCACATTTTTGAAATTAAGTAATGAACCCATTTAAAAACTTGTAAAAACAGAGTTTGGAATTGAGTGTTTTTATAATTTACGCGTCAATTTGTTAAAGTTCAGACAATTTGTGTATTCTTCTTTCTCAAAATCGTGTGTTCCAATGGTCTACTAGTGGTGATAATCCAATTGTACGAAAAGGCCGGCCGGCACGTCAAGATAACGATCCCATAACCATAGGTGAGCGGTTTTACACTTATTGATTGTGAGCATTTTCAAATTCGTGTTTTTTCATACTTTAATTAACAGTCCATATTCGAAGTATTGTGTTTTACATTAATTTAATACCAAACATTTTGGTCCTTCGAGCCGGATTAATTGAAACATCCCGTGGATTAAGTATAAATTTTTTATAGTGATTAAAAATAATATTTAACTAATACCTTAACATTGTTCTCAAATCGATCGATAAAAAGTAAAATACCAGCATAGGAATTTAAAGAATTTATAAACATTACTCGCGAGACGAGAAATCTATTGTTCCGTTTTTTATGCTAAAAGAAGACTCTATAGTGGAATAAATAATTTATTTGCGAACTGGTTTAAAAATACATATCCCTTTAAAAATAAATAAGATTATTTCATTTTGAATATTGAATATTGGTGTTTATAAAAACCATTTTTATGCTGTAGACGAATAATAATTTTGTGAATGAAAAGAGAGAATATATATGCATTTACACTGCTTGAACAAATGATATCTGGTAAAGGTGATACTGTTGTCTGTTTACCTGGTGGTTTGCGGTATCAGTTATTTTAATTTTCGTAAAATATTAGATAATAATTTTAAAAGTTGTTTTTTTTTTCGTTTTCTGGCACCGCATATTTTTTAATAAAATCGAAGTTTCGGCATCTAAGTCTATTTGAAAAGTAATTTAATACTTAACATAAATTTGTGTCTCCTTTTTATTTTTGCTTTTTTTTTCTCAGTGAAATAATAAGATATTTTTTAGTAACAATGTTCAAAGGTACGCTTATAAAAAAAGGAGCGTAATAATTAAAAAAGTCACCAAGTTGTATAATATTGCACAGCAGGCCATTTTAGAAGGCTCGCCAATCACAACAAAAAAGGATTTCTTTGTTCGATATGAAGGCCTTTTCGAAGATGTTTCGAAATTTGAAAATTTGCTATTAAATCAGTTTATCGTGATCTGACTGAAAGTCAACTTCCAATTCTTTGGTTAAAAGATATCGAAATGAACGTGTTCTAGTGACAGATTATTGGTTGTCAGTGTATCAAGCGCCCACTTTAAAAACTAAGTCAGCTGTAGAGCTTAGGCAATTATTATCAGTGTTTTCAGAAAACTTAGCTGCATTAGATTTATTTGCTTTAAATAAATGGGATTTTACAAAATTTAACCTACTTTTTCAAAAAATTGATTCGTCTCTAAAAACCACATTTGAGCTTGAATACAGCCATAAAGCTTTTCCAGAATATAACGATTTATTTTCTTTTTTGGAAAAGCATTGTAGGGCCTTGGAGAATAGTCAGTTACTTCCAAAATCAGAAATAGCTAGGAGTGGTTCTGGTAAACTGGTGTATCACGTCAACCGAACAAACAAAATAGTCGCAGTGGAGCTGGTGATCATTCTATAAGTGGTCATGGAAGATCATTTAACTTTATGTCTAAAGTTGATAATTCAAAAAAATGTATTTTTTGTAAACAAAGACCTCACTCTTTGGTTAAATGTGCTGATGTTAATGAACGACATTCATTCGTGAAGCATAAGAGGCTTTGTTATAATTGCTTATCTGTTGGCCATGCTTTAGATAAATGTGAAAGTTCATTTGCGTATCGAGTTTGTCAAAAAAGACATCATACTCTCCTTCATTTTCCTTCTAAAACAAGTGATAATGGGAATCCTAAGACAAAGGATGATGTTTCATTAGATAACAATCCTAGTGAAGAAAAATTAAAGGTGTTTTCTAGTAGATTAATGTCTCAGAAATCAATGCTGTTTGCTACAGCTACAGTGTCCGTGTTAAGTTCTAAGGGTGACTTTCTAAAATTTAGAGCCCTTCTAGATTTCGCTAACCAGGCTAACTTTATCAGCGTTGATTGTGTTAAAAGGTTAGGTTTGGAACCTGTAGAGTCTACTACGTCAATACAAGGTCTTAATCAGATGTCTATATGGGAAGTGTGTCATTGAAAGTGTTCCCATGTGAGAAAAAAGCACCTGCATATGATGTGAATACAGTTGTTATACCTCGAATTTGTGATGAAATCCCAAGACAGGTGAAACCAATAATACGAGATTGTACTAAGCGAAACATATTATCTGAGATTGCGCTAATTTACGATCCTTTAGGTTTTTTGGCGCCAGTAATATTTGTTGCCAAGTGTATGATTCAGAAGCTATAGATATTAGGATTGAGTTGGGATACAATTCCACCCAGAGATATTTTATATCAACGGGAACTGTATCACGCACAGCTTCCATGTTTGGCTTCACTTTCTATACCTCGGCGTTTTGTGGTTGATGAAAAAATTGGTGTGCAAATTCATAGATTTTGTGACGCTTCTGAGCTTGGATATGCTGCTGTCTTATATTTACGCCAAGTTCTTCCCAATGGTGAAATTTTCGTGTCATTAGTGTGTGCCAAAAATCGCGTATCGCCATTGAAAAGAACTTCTATTCCCAGATTAGAACTCTGTGCAGCATCTTTGTTGACTGAATGTTTTGAGTTTGTGAATGAAAATTTGACGGACATTAAGGTGGAAAAGGTTTATGCCTGGTCTGACTCAACTGTTGCATTGACTTGGATAAGGTCTCCCCCATATAGGTGGATTCAGGAGAAGGTGCCTCCTCACCTTTGGCATCACGTTGAGGGAAAATTGAACCCGGCAGATGTTTCGTCACGTGGAATATTTGCGTAGTTTCTCACTCACCAGATTTTTTAGGTGATCTTCTGAAAAGGTTTTCTTCCTTATGAAAGTTGCAAAGAATAATTGCATATTGTATACGTTTTGTTCGAAATTTGAGAAAACCGAAACCTTCTCGTGAATTAGACAGTTTATGTGCTCGTGACCTCTATCATGCATTGGTGGTGATTGTGAAGTTAGTATAGGAACAAACCTTTAAATTGGATCTTGTAAAACTTCAGCAAGGTTTGCCATGTTCTAAGCCCCTTCGAAGCTTGGCTCCTTTTTTGGATAAGTCCAATATTATACGTGTTGGTGGTCGTCTAAAGAACGCTAACTTGGAATTTGATGCGAAGCATCCTATGCTTCTCCCAAGAAATCATACCTTTACAGATTTAATAATTCTTCAATTCCAAAAGGAACATTTTCATCCTGGACCTAGAACACTTCAGTATTTAATAACCCAACAATTTTGGATGCTATCTGCTCGTCGAGCTATTCGACATGTACTGTCAAAGTGTAATCGATGTTTTTGTGCTAATCCTACAGCTTTGACTCCTTTCATGGGCGATTTACCGCTTCCCAGAGTATCTCAGGTAAAGGCATTTACTCACTGTGGAGTTGATTTTGCCGGACCTATATCGATTGTTTTGGGTAGGCACCGTGGCGTCCGAAGTCAAAAGGCATATATATGTGTGTTTATATGTCTAGGAACCAAGGCTTTACATCTTGAGGTGGTCTCTGACTTGTCTTCGGATGCTTTCCTAGCGGCTTTGCGTAGGTTTGTTGCCCGCCGTGGCCGGTGTACGGATTTCTATAGCGACAACGGAACTAATTTTGTTGGCGCAGATAATACTTTGTTGTCATATTGTAAGGAGTGTTCCGACGCATTAGCGATAAAATGGCACTTCAACCCCACTGCTTCGCCACATTGGGGTGGAATATGGGAAAGTGCTGTGCGCTCTGTGAAAACTCATTTGTTGCGCCAGGTTGGTTGTCAAATTTTGTCTTTTGAAGAGTTGACCACTTTGCTCGCTCAAGTGGAGGCTTTGCTCAATTCGCGGCCACTGTGTAGTCTCAGTACAGACCCCAACGACCTTATAAGTCTAACTCCGGGTCACTTCTTGACTACAGAGCCTTTGACAACCCCCCTCCCCCCGATGAAAATCTTCTTGATGTGTCTCTGAATCGACTAAGTCGTTGGCAGTTGGTTCAACAGCTTCATCAGCACTTTTGGAAGCGATGGCACACGGAATACCTCCATACGTTACAACAAAGGTCCAAGTGGAATACCCTACAACAACCTCCTGCTAGTGGAACCTTGGTTGTACTAAAAGATCCAAATCTTCCACCCATGCAATGGTTGTTGGGAAGAATAGTTAAGGTACATAAAAGTTCTGATCGTGTAGCTAGAGTGGCTCAAATTCGAACTGTTAAAGGTCTTATTGACAGGCCTCTAATCAAATTGTGCCCTCTGCCAAATCAATAGGTAAACAGACTTATACCTTTGTGTCGTTTTTTCCGTGTACTTTTATTATTTGTTCAATTGCAGAAATATATACTTATTTTGGTTTATTGTTTAAGTTTATGCAAAAAAAAATAAAATGTTATTTTTGGTGGGCGGAATGTTTGGAATTGAATGTTTTTATAATTTACGCGCCAATTTGTTTAAATAATTTATAGTCTAATTTATGCCTCACAGTTGGTAGTGTGTGTGTCCGGCGGTCAATTTGTTAAAGTTCAGACAATTTGTGCATTCTTCTTTCTCAAAATCGTGTGTTCCAATGGTCTACTAGTAGCGATAATCCAATTGTAAGAAAAGGCCGGCCGGCACGTCAAGATAACGATCCCATAACGATAGGTGAGTGGTTTTACACTTATTGATTGTGAGCATTATCAAATTCGTGTTTTTTCATACTTTAATTAACAGACCATATTCGAAGTATTGTGTTTTAGATTAATTTAATACGAAACAATTTCGGCCACTTCTATTATCGGTCAGTTTTTAGTTTCTCAAAATTGAATTTCCATATTAACGGACTTCTCAATAGCGGTACCTGCTAAAACGGTGAACGGTCTCTTCAAAAAGTATATTTTTGAAATTTCTGTGCTTAATAACGGTCATAAACGTTTGTCCCTTCTTTAAAAAGAAATTAAATATTGACATGGAAAGTGAAAAATATAATACCAGTGGTCGAAAGCTGGCGGACAAGTTTGGTATTGGGAGAACACAAGTGAGCGAAATTTTAAAAAATAAAGTGGAGTTAAAAAACTGTTCGAAGAAAAAGAATCCAATGCACATCAGAAACGACAGTTTTCTAAAACAGATGAACTTGCAATAGATCAATTAGTTTACCATTGATTTTGTAAAGCAAGGAATAAAAACCTATCAATATCGGGAACCTTAATTCCGAAAAACGCTCTCGAGGTGTCCACAAGCTTGAAATTTAGTGATTTTAAGGCTTCAACTGGCTGGTTAAATAAGTACTGCAAGAGACTAACATCAATTTTCAAACAAATTGTAGTAAGTCTGCCGAGCTGACTAAAGTGAGTGTTGAAGATTGGAAAACCAAATTGGCATCAATCATTAGGGATTACGACGCTAAAGATATTTTTAGTACCAACGAAAGCAAAACTTTTGCGTAAAAAAATTATAAGTGATGCCGGCAGAAAATCAGCTAAACAGCGAATGAGACTTCTTTTTTGTTGCAGCATGCATGGTGAGAAGGAAAACCCGTTAGTTATACATAAAAGCAAAAATCCGCGATGTTTTTATTTTAAAGGAGCTCATATAGATAAATTACCAATAGAATGGGTTTCCAACAAAAACGTTTGGATGGCAACAGAAATCATGAGATCTTGGCTAAAAATGTTTGGCAACAAATGAAACAGCAGGGTAGGAAAGTTCTTTTATTTTTAGATAACGCAACTTCTCGCCCAAAAATAGAACTGGAGAATATTCGTATTGTTTTTCTACCTCCAAACACGATATTTCAATAGCGAAAAGGAGATAAAGGATAAATGGTTAAGGTTAATTACAAAGGTATCAAATGCAATTTAAAAGGTTAGATCTAAATCTAAGCGGATTTTACTGACTAGAGTAGGAAAACCCAAATTTTTATATTAATTTGAGCAATGAATATTCTATGTTATAATGTTTGGTTTAGTATGTCTTTTAATGAGAATATGAAAAAGAATAAATATTTGAAAATTTAAACTCTATGAAGCTAAACTATATACAATAACAAGTATATCCCTAATTTTTAACGAGATATTCGGAAATTAAAGAGGTATTTTTCTTAATGTTGAATCGATCGATAAGGTCCAATCCCTTAGCCACCCCATAGTCCTGATACTTCAGTAGGATTTTATTTTTCGGGATATTTAAAGAAGAAAACATATGCGAATCCCCTTAATAACACCTTAGATATTTTAACCAACCATTTCGTGAAACCATTGAAGATATTCAAATTCAGGAAATTCAGAGCAATTGTTTAAAAAAGTGGAAGTGGGCAGAAGTTGGTGGTGTTACTTTTGAATAATTTACTTACTTAAATTAATTTAATAATTGAAAAAATGTCAGTTTCCATTCTTATTTCTTAAATTATTTTTTGCACACGGTATACTATATTGAACAAATAATGGTGCTTTTAAGAATTTTTAAATGTATTCGTCATATAATTTCAAAAAAGTGACATTTTTTTAAATTATGGGCGCTATATAATACATTAGAAAAGTGATACTGTTTTCCCATATTTTAGCCAGAATGATTTTTTCACCTAACCCCCCAAATAAAAGTTTTTTTTTATTCCGGACTCAATCCGTGGACAGACTGTAAATAGAAAAAAAGATTACGATTTTACTTTTAATGAAAACTTCCATACAGATTTCACGTACGTATATATTAAGTTAAAAGCCGAAGTACTCTTTTTGAATTGTAAAAACACGATTACACTGCGCACCAGCACTACACCAAAAACAATACTGTTTACAATATGACTACAGGCTAAAGAATAATACACAGATATAAGCCCCTCTCTTCCTAGTGTACCTTTAAGAATAAGTATGACGAAACTCGCCAAACTTAACTTAAACCATACGTGGTCTACATGATGCAGAAATGAATATTGAGTGCTTGCTCGAGTCCATTTTTCCTACACCAGGTTCCATATCATTACAGATTTTTTGACACTAGGATGGAGGTCATCAATGTTATCTGCTGCGGCAACGATAGTTTATCATCAGCGTACGTTATAACATCCAGATCTTATATTCAGAGGTAATTCATTAACATACAATTTATACATATACATATATTCGATTTAGTATTTCAGTATAAAAGGTTTAATACTTCAATTAAATGTAAATTTTATTTTATATAACTTTGTGCCATAGCCCTTTATCCTATTTAAAATTTCAAAATGTAACTATAGTTTTGTGGCCGGATCGGTCGTTAAAGTGCACAATACACCATTCAATTTTATTGTTCGTAAAAATTGTAATGATTAATATTTATATTTTTTCAATTGCTTTTATTAATTCTTATAAGTTGAGAATATTTATAGAATATAAAAAAAGTCGAAATGTAAATTTAGTCCTTAAGTGGTCGGTACATTTACCATATATATTGAGTGTCTAAATCACTATCCTTTAAATAAGTAATTCTATAGAATAGTTAAACATAAAAATGTGGCTACAGGGTTTTATTTAAAAAAAGATTTTTTTTTTAATTTTCTGATGTTTAAAAAATTCAATGTCAATTTTTATAAAAATGTTCTAAATGAGGACAAGAGAGAAAATACTAAATATAAAATAAATAGTACAAATAGTATCGGTATGCTTTTAAATTTAGTCTCAAATAGGGCTCGGAATCGTATTCGAATAATTCTATTTGAATAGTTTTTCATCTTAATATCGAATGTTCAAATATTTTAATATCCAAACATTTGACTATCCAAGTACTTGAATAGTCGAATAATCGAAATTCGGCTAGTTGAATTTTCAAATATTCAACTTTTGCAATTTTGTTATTTAAGAATATGTATTTATCTTAATATTTTGCAGAATATACTTTTAATTTAAGAATTGTGGTAAATCTTTGGGAAATTATAGTACCCAATACTTGTAATGTAAAACGTGCACTTTTTTGTGCAGTTTTGAGTGAAAAAAGGTACATTTTTAACACTTTTCTAGCATGCTAAAATGGGTTCTGTTATGCATAGAAATGAGTGAAAAAATGTCCACTTTTTTGACGGTTGTTGAAAAATATCGTTGGAGCATGATTATTAGAAATTAATCGGTTGCCTTCTAATTTTCGACCAACAAGTTGCTGATTACGTCAGAAAAATGCCGCAGTTAATATGAATTTGTTCAACGCAACTGATAGAGAGGTATAGACGGGCTAACAGAGAGGGAAAAAGTGAGACATTTAAGAACCGCATATGACTTCTATTAATTTGATTTGAAAGTGTAAAGTTTCAAATGTTATATTTAAAATATCAGATAGAACGTAGACTTGCAAAATAAAAGTGACTTACAAACTTACAGATTAGTATAAACATTAATTAGTTAATAGTAATAATATAAATTATAAAATCGATATAAAATTTTTGGCTCTAAATACATATTCGAATAAGGAATTTTTTTAAATTGCCGTATGCCTGTTTCTTCTTTTCTGAAATAAATTTCCATATATCATTTCGATTGGGGGATCAGCTGATAAAAAGTATTACACAAGCTAACGAAATTAGCAAGACAGTACCTTTATGTACCAGCAACTTCTGTCCCGTCGGAGAGATCATTTTCTGATGCCGATAACATAGTACCAAACGCGCCTGTTTTGTTGTTTGTTGAAACCCAGTAACGTAAAAAAATAAAATTTCTCAGCGCTAATTTATCATTAATTTTATGGTTTTTATATTTAAAATAGTGAGTAATTAAACCCAAATTCGGGTATTTGATATGATAAAAAAATCGCATTTTTAGGAAAATTCAACATTTTTTCTCGATTTTTTTTCTCTAAATCTGTACTGATACTGAGTACTGACTGACAATTAATTTGTGTACCAAGATATAAATTTATTCTATAAATTATAGCCAATGCAACATTTTGTAATATTTGCATGTAATTTGTTATGATTCATGTAAACTTACTCACCCTGTATACTAGCGTTTTTATAATAAAAATGGAATCTAGATACTATTTTTTCTTTTGCGAAAATTGTTTTCATTTTGTAAAATATATATGTTCAACTTAAATGCGTATATTTATGTTATGCTATTTTCCTTCTCTCTTGTGGTAATCCGAACTTGAATCACAACGACAGTTATATGAAAACTTAAGTAGCTTATTTTTTGCGTTGTAAACCTCAAGAACCATTCCAAAGAAACGACACGATTTAAACCTAAAATTTCGTTAAGATATGTCGACGATACTTTCATAATATGGAATTAGAGTATCAAACATCTGGGAGTATTTTTGGAGCATTTAAATAATTTCCACTCTTCAGACAAGTTTACTATGGAGAAAGCAGAAAATTCCAGCTTATCTTTTCTTAATGTTCTTGTCAGTCGTAAAAGCAATTTGATCAAGGCTTCCGTTTACAGGAAACCTACTCACACAGGACAGTAACTTAACCAACGTCTAACCATTCCGCGACAATAAACAATGTGTTATTAGAACTCTGTATGACCGAGCCACAACCCTATGAATGGACAAGGAATCTCTAGATAAAGAAGCTAGTAATATTAAAAATTACCTTAAGCAGAATGATTATACAGAAAAGTTGATAACCGACACAAGTATGAAATATCGAAATAAAATTAACTCAGTTCAAGAGACCGAATATATAAAAGGAACATCTGAAAAGATCAGACGAACAGTAAGAACCTACAATATTAAAACACCTGTTAAGTCGAGACACTTTAAGAAGCCTACTAACCAAAACCAAGTCCAGTAACACAAATGACTGACATAATTGTATCTATCAAGTATCTTGTGTTTATGGGCAATCTTATATTGGAGAAACAAAGAGACCTTTTCATGTAAGAATTAAAGAACATTCAAAGCATACGAAGAAGGAGGAAACATCAAAATCGGGTAGAATCCAATGGTCAGAAGCTAAAAATCCTTAATAAGAAACAACATGGACAGAAAAGGAAATTTATAGAAGCAGTATTAATTGAACATAACAAAGAAATCTTTGGCAAGCCTATTATCGATATTCCAGATGTTTGGACACCTTTACTCTCGCGTACGAATATTATCTCTCTTAAATTTGATAACGATCGGAGATACATCGCTGAACGAAACGTTGTGAATAATTTAAATTAAATTCAGAATCATCATTATTGTTTGCACTCTTATATAAATACAAATTAGCTAGTAGTATTGCGACCTGTGGTTTTGTTTTGGATTCATGTAGTAATGAATTATGTTTCTGACTACAATACTAACAACCTTGCGAATGACATGTTTCATACGTACGATTTGATCGAAAACAATTGAGGCACAGTCGTAATTTTTTTACCTCATTGATTCTTGATTTCACTGGCACAGTAAAAATTTCGCTCAATAATATGAAACATGGTTTTCCTTACAAAATAAACGATGTTTACTACCTGATTTATTATTTAAACCTTCTAAACTATGTAGTGATTTAGAACCAAATGATTTGTTTCGATTTGGTGACTTCATTCCGAAACGTTGATGTTTTTCATCATGAATTTGTTTATTAGGCAACATTTCTAACAATTGACATTTGCTACTCATGAATTTTAAAAAGTTTTGCATGCCGGAAATTATTTTTACTAATATTCGCGGTTAGCTATTAGAGCCTACTATTATTATGATCTAATTTGTTTGATACGTAAATTAATAGATTTTTACACTGGTTGATTAAATGATTTTAAAATACGTAAATTATTTTTTACTTCATCAATAAATTTGCTTAACACTGACGAATGTGACTGTGAATAATTAATTGATTATTCTGACAACGTTCTCGAAGAAGTTTCCAAGCAATTTCATATTTTGTTAATGTCTCCTCCATAGAACCAAATGCAACCTCTTCATCTCCCATCAAAAATGATATAAATTGTAAAATTTTTGAATAATATGTGATTCAAAAGTCTCTGAAAATGCAAACCATTTTTGGTTAAGCCACTAAAAGATGGTAAATTTTACACTCTCAATTCGACTATAATTATTGGCTTTATTTGTATTGTACTCCCAAGTATAGGTGATATTTGCTCAAAAATACTTATTCGAGGCAGCAATTCATTAACTTTTGAGTCATTATCTCTTATATTTACAGTCATATTTATCACTGTACAACTAACTTAACAAGAATTAAAAAAAAAACGAATTAAATTGTTAACAACCTATGTAAAATCTACCATAAAATTATAGCATTCAAATAAGAGGGTTGTTTAAATAAAATGATAACTAGGAAAACGAAAAAAGGACTTATCTGATAGGCCGCTCCGGCCTCCTGTCGTACGCCACTTGCTGCAGATTCCTAAGTCGGGGCACAAGGGGGAAGATTTCAAATTTTGTTACATTCCAAAACGTTTGAAAGTAAACACCCCTCCGTCGCCACTACTTAGCGCCACCACCATGTACCACGTCTTTCACTCAACCAATGCGTTGTTTTTACTGTTGCACGACCGGTTTATTCTGTTTAATTTGGAATGGAATCGCCCAACTTTTATGCTTAGAACGGATTTGCCCAACTTGTGTGTTTGGAATAGATTCGCCCAACTTGTAATTGACTCGACGTGTTTTTGTTTTTCGGAATGATTTTTGGTGTTTATTGCTTGAATCCTTTGGTTAAATCAGCTCTAAGGACTATATGTTGAATTGTATTTGTGATTTGGAATAATAACACTGATGTGGACTGTATAAACCGATTTTAATTTCACAAAAAATTGGTTATACAAAACTTACTGCTTTATGTGTGCCGAGCGTCATGCAACTGTTCTTTGATTCGCCTCCCGCTGTTATCAACGGTATTGTTCATACAGAGTTACTTTAAAATGTTTAATGGCAATCCCTGACATTACTCGAGTGTTAGTGGTATGATTTTTCATAAAATAGAAATAAATAAGCGTGGTAAAAGTTTTATAGTTAGATTTAGAAATACCTTCAGAAATTTCTTAAATATTGATATTATAATATATTAATGCCGTAACCCGTTGTAGCAATTTTGTTATTGCTAACACCAACTCTCTCCACGCTTTTCTCATATCCCAAACAGGAGTATTTCAATAAAATTTTAATTTTTTCAATCAATGAATCTCAAAACTTTTAAAAAACCAATTATTCGAAATCATGTTATTTTTCTTTGTTCCTATTACTAACAGAACGATTACCAAACCTAACAAACTTGCAATCAGGGATTTGGAAACCCGAAGTTTCGAAAAAAGTTGAATGTAAACTTAAAGATCAAAGCGAGAATGTCAAATAATTGGTGCGGTTATATACGGGAAAATGTTTTAAGACATCTTGACTGTGTAGAGATAGAGGTTTAGTAAATTTATAAATTTTACAAACATAAAGACAATTTTGTTGATTTTAACTATATTATATGTAAGTTTACAAAACCATATTGCATATTTTAAATACTTGTTATATATATATATACAAAAGAAAATCCGTACAAGTTTTTGTATTATTATCCTTCTCCAGCTTGATACTCTGTATTTTTGCCACTCATGTCTCCTGCATACTTACAGCAATCCGCTAGACAGGCACAAGTAAATAATTTGTACTTCACCAACCAAAATTTATCGCCGTAATCAAAACTAAAAAAAATATTTCAGCTAAACAAATTACGTTTACAATAAAATATCTTAGCAGTTTCTAATCTTAAACAGACTTAATAAATAGCAATAAAACAATCAAAGGATTGTTGTTAAAAATTATATACGTTTCTGTGTCTCGGTTGAGACCAAAGGAGTTGCCTGTCTTATAATTTTCATAATATTGAAATTACAAAAAAATAAACACCAAAAAGCTGTAAACTTTTAAAATGTGTTTGTAGGCTTATTAATACACTAAACTAAAAGTACCAATTTGTCGGGTGCGGATGTAGGATTAGGATTGGGCGATTATGCAAATCAATAATAGAGTATTGCAAATAATCGTTTTTTTTTCCGAATAGTCGATTTATCGATTGAATAGTTTTTTTGATTAACCGATTAATTGAATATTTTCGGAGTCGAATAATCGATTTTTTAAGAAACTGATATCGATTATTTTTGTATATCAACTAATTAATTTGTTTAATAAAATATTTTTCGTAAAATCGAGATTTGTATCATTCAAAAAGTCAATATTTCATTAATATCAGTTGATTTTGTTGCAATTTAACTCGATATCTATGGTTGCTTATTGACAGTATGAACTGCACAATCTATTCTATACAAAACAGTTTTTTATATCGATTGGTCGATGTATCGATTAAGAAATAGATTTAACGTCTAATAGAGTTATCTATTTATCAAATAATCAATATTTAAAAAACATAGTGAATATCAGATCAGGATAAGAAATTGAATGAAATGGCTTACTTTTACAAGCATTAATGTAGGGTGACCAGATATACTCTTTTTTAAAAGTAAAGTTCTCAGTTTTGAAAATGGTCGTGTCTTGAAAATGTATTTAAAAAATGTTTCGATAGTTTAGGTCTCGCCTAATACAGATATCATGTACTTGTTGGTCATTTCTACTTCAGTCGGTAAAACAGACTACTATCGGTCGTTCTCAGTTGTCAAATGCCAGCAGACAGTTTCCCGAATACGACACCGCTCGATCGATTATATTGCCTATGTTTACACATGTGCATTCGCGATATTTTATTTAAACTAACTCTTGCAATTATCGCCCAGTTGCACTACTACCAGTGCTATCAAAAATCATCGAAAGGCTACTGAAGAATCGTCTTATGCCATTTCTCCAGAAACATCAGATAATATCCCCGGAGCAGTTCGGATTTCTACCCAACAAGTGCACCAGCGACGCTATGTTCACGTTGCTTAGAGGCGTCTACTTATCTCTCAATAACAACCACCCAACTGCCTCAGTTTTTTGTGACTATGCGAAAGCCTTTGATTGTGTTAGTCATGAAATTCTGATAAACAAACTAAATTTTTATGGAATTCGTGGTACTTCCTTAAATTGGTTCAAATCTTATCTTGGGAAAAGGCAACAACTTGTAAATGCTAATGGTTCCGATTCTGATTGTAAGTTGATTACAAGTGGAGTCCCTCAAGGTTCAGTCTTGGGACCTATTCTTTTTTTGTTATACATTAATGATATCACGAACCTTAAAATTAATGGAAGAATTTCCCTTTTTGCTGACGACACAAGCATAACTTGGAGTGATTTTGAAACAACGTCTTTACACTCTAGAATCTCCAAAGACTTGGTTATAATTAAGGCTTAGTCCGATTCCAATATGCTTTGTTTTAATGTCGATAAAACGGTGGCGTTATCTTATAAGGGAACTTTACAACCACTTCAGGCACATAACAGCAATATTGAATACGTAGAGTCGGTTAAATTCCTGGGTTTAAATATAAATAACAACCTAAAATGGTCTAATCATATTGACACCTTAACTAAAAAACTTTCTACCGCCTGCTTCGCCATTCGATCAGTTTCAAAAGAACTAGACGTTCCTTCTGCCAGACTTACTTATTTCTCTTTATTTGAATCCCACCTCCGCTATGGCCTTCCCTTTTGGGGCTGCTGTACCACCGAGCAATTTCGTAGTATTTTTATGCTTCAAAAGAGAGCCATTCGTTATTTGTTTGGTCTAAATAATAGAGCTCACTGCCAATACTATTTCAAAAAACATGAAATATTAACACTTCCTGCATTATTTATTTTGGAAACGGTATGTTTGCTGAGAAAACATATAAACACCCTCCCAGAAAGGCGACAACATGTATACCCTACCAGAAACTCTAGGCATGATATATATCTTCCCATTCCTTCCTCAGAATTAATAAAAAAATCAATTATTTACAACGCCATAAAACTTTACAACAATCTGCCAGTACATTTAACATCTAGCTTGCACAATTTCGAAAAAACACCAAAGCATACCTCATTGAGAGACCATTTTATAGCGTTAATGATTTTTACAGCGAGTTTAAATTGTCACTAAATTCGCTTGTTTACTTAAATCTTTTGTGAGTCATGTCTTAACTCGTAGCATAGAATTTTGAAAATCATCATATAGAGAAAAGAACTGTCGAACATTCACTTAAAACTTAATTATTTTTGTTAGGTATTGGATTAAAAACAAAATTTAATTCTTTTTTGTATACTACATTCTACACTAGTTCATTATACCTTCTGTTTAACATCACAATTATTTGTATAACTATAATAACATAGAGTTTAAGGTCGCATAGTTGCAATTTTGATTTCAATGTCATCGAAATTATTCACCTCGTACATGTGTGTTTGTTTACTTTTATAAGGTTATTAGGATTCATTAACTGTTTTGCGGCAATGTTATGTTATATTCTAACGTGTGTTACGATTTGGTAAATTGATAATTTACATTTTTAAAAAGCATTGACCTATCGAAATTCTTTTCGATTAATGTTTTGATATGTCTTATTTTAGGTATATTTTGCTTTGCCCATAAAATTGTAAAATTTTTCTGCGGCAATAAAGCATACTTTTGTTTTGTTTGTTTGTTACTACTTTTCCGAAAATTAAAGTTTACGAGTGAGATCCCGTCGAAATTTGACCGCGACTATATGTAGTTTTAAAATTAATTCTGAAAACTATAAAATAAAAAAAACCATATTGCAAGACTTAACGGTACAGATAATTACAATTCACTCCTTTGAGAGCTTTGTTACCATTTTTAGTTGCATTATATTAGGGTTAATTTATAAATCTTTAAATAGACACAGAATCAACTTTTAATAATAATCTTATAATAACTAACCCAACACGATAAATTTAAAATTTTAAAACTAATAAAATGTAAACAATAATCAAGCCGATGAAACTTCTCCTCTTAAAGGAATAATTTTCATCCCAGTAATTGTCCCGACCGACCCAAGGATAAATGAATAGAAACGATTTAACCCACATCGGGACGACGAATTTCGTCGAGTCATCGACTAGTAGAGCTAAGAAGTGTGGCAGACATCCATAACCTTGGCATCTTATTAATCTTATGGGGTTATTTCCGATATTTTTTCACGGTGTCAACTGGTAGCAGATATCATCACATAATCACGCTAATTTGCACCTGAAATATCAAACAACTTTTTATGTAATATGTTATTTTGACTTAAACCACTTCTTCAGTAAACATTCGTTTGACCTTTTGTATTTGGTTGACTTATATTTAAAAGGTGAGTAGGTGTCGTAAAATCGACTGTCCATAAAAAATATTCAATATACAAAAAACATATTTTTATATGAAACAAATTTTAGGAAAAACGAAGTAAACTGCAGGCTATATTTTGTGACGTACACCATTAATGCACAAATTAAAACGTCGTTCAATTTGGAGGTTCTTAACATTAGCGCCATCTATTAAAAAACCAATTAAGCTGGACTTAACCCCTTTATATAGGACAGAATGAAGGCAATACTTTTGATTTCTGGTGTGTAATAAACATTAGACAAAATTGACTTACATCACTTTTGCATTGGCGCTTATATATATATATATATATATATATATATATATATATATATATATATATATTGAAAACTCACTTTTTATATATATTTCGGAATTAAACTTTTCAAAATAACAGCTAGGGCCATTTTTTCCATTGTGGAACAAAAAATTATATAGAATGGGGGTCGAGTACATATCTTTTGAAAGGTTCAATTTTGAATTTTATTTAAAATTAGAACACCCCGTAACTAACCTAAACCTAACCTAACCTAACTTAATCACCGCTCTCATAATATCATTTCAATTTAGTATCAAGAGAAGAATAAAATACTTGAGTTTTGTGACTTTTTAAAAACAAAATACTCAGGCTCTGATTAAAAGAAACTTGACAGACTTCTATTGTCTCGTATTTATTCACAACGTTTCGGTTGCCTGGTATCTCCAACCGTTACTAAGCATAGACTTTAAGGTTGTATGAATGTCCGGCATTTTGAAATGAGTAATTTTAGAGTCATATTTCAAATTTTTATCTGGATTGGTTTTAAAAAATCGAAAGAGGGGGTGGGACATTAAAGATATGCATGTATGATATTTGCCTTGCGCCAAAATGAACTCTTTTTATTTTAAACATTTCTGGTCAAGTAATTAATGAAAAATGTTTTGCTATCTTATATTAATAGTCAATACAGTTTTCATTCGGTGACCTTCACAATACTCTCGTCTTAATTATTCTTGATAATGATAAGTCAATCTGTCCAGATGTTCTAACCGATAAACATTCAAGTCTGAAACATTTTTGGAAACACATTTTTATCATGGTATTATACAGCCAACTATATCGTCCTTGGGTATTTAAACAAAATTCTATATATGTTAATCATTCGATGATTGGATCAGTTAAGGTCAAGTGTTAAATCGTGCAACCTTGTATTTTTCTATCGTGGAAAGCTGTCTTATAACCCAAT